>ML660200.1:55928437-56208832 GCA_007570785.1 Antilocapra americana | reverse complement strand
CCCACTGCTGGGCATATACACCAAGGAAACCAGAATTGAAAGAGCCACGTGTACCCCAATGTTCATCGCCGCATTGTTTACAATAGCCAGGACATGGAAGCAACCTAGATGCCCATCAACTGACGAATGGATAAGAAAGCTGTGGTACATATACACAATGGAATATTACTCAGCATTAAAAAAAAATTCATTTGAAGCAATTCTACTCAGATGGACGAAACTGGAGCCCATTATCCAGAGTGAAGTAAGCCAGAAGCAAAAACAACAATACAGTATATTAACGCATATATATGGAATTTAGAAAGACGGTAACGAGAACCCAACATGCGAGACAGCAAAAGGAACGCAGATGTATAGAATAGAGTCGTGGACTTTGTGGATGAGGGTAAGGGTGGGATGATATGGGAGAAGGGCATTGAAACATGTTAATTATCATATGTGTAATCAATCGCCAGCCCAGGATTGATGCTCGGGGCTGGTGCAGCGAGATTTCCCGGGGGGGAGGGAGGAGGGAAGGGGGTTCTGGAGGGGAAGCATATGTAAACCCATGGTGATATCATGTCATTGTATGGCAAAAACAATAAAAAAATAAATAAAGCCAGAGGCAGAGTCATTAGAAAAGACCCTGATGCTGGGAAACATGGAAGGCAGGAGGAGAAGGGGATGACAGAGAACGAGATGGTTGGATGGCATCACTGACTCAATGGACATGAGTTTGAGCAAGCTCCAGAGTTGGTAATGGACAGGGAAGCCTGGCATGCTGCAGTCCATAGTGTCTTAAAGAGTTGGACATGACTGAGTGACTGAACAACAATAGCCAGAATTAGAGTCGTAAAATCTTAACCCATTTACCTCTTATTTTCTCATCAGCAGAAGGCAGTATGAATTCTCCCCCACATTCTAATCATAATTCTCACCCATTTTTAACAAGCTCTTTGTTTCTACCTTCAAGAAAATATCTGATTTCTCAGTGTTTGGCACCCCTGACCACCTTCTCCCATTAAACACTAGACTTACATGACCACATACTCTACTGGATTATCCTCTCTCTCCAGTTATTTATCAGTCTCGTTGATACACGTCTGTGTCTTGTGTCTGTATGTGAAATCCTGAAGTACCTCATTATTTTTTCCTTCTCATTTTACACTGTTGTGGGTGCTCAATCATATATGACTCTTTGCGACCCCACAGACTGTAGCAAGCCAGGCTCTTCTGTCCTTGGAATTTTCCAGGTGAGAATACTGGAGAGGGTTGTCATTTCCTACTCCAGGGGGTCTTCCCAACCCAGGGATCTAACCTGTATTTCTTGTGTCTCCTGCATTGCCAGGTAGATTCTTTACAACTATGCCACCTGGGAAGCCACTGTTAGTCATAGTTTTTATCATATGCTGAGCGACTAAACTGAACTGAACTGAACACTCCCGAATTAACATCATCTGCTTTCCAAATATATATGTTCAAGTGCCTACTCTGAAATTCCAATTAAAGTCTCACAGACATCTATACATTCCCAAAGTATCACCTCTCTACAAATAATTGTTCCTCCCCTTATATTGCCTATCTCAAGGCAGTAAAAAAGTACAAGTTCATAACCCAGATTCAATCATTTTCTTGATTCCCCATAAGGCCCATAAGACACATATTTCTCTGGCCTCCTACTTAAAATCTCACCCTCTTAAAATGTCCTAACTTGTTTCTGTTCTTTCCTTTCCTCAACAGCAGTTTGTAGCATCTAACACATCAAATATTAATGGATTCATGTTGTCTATCATCCATTTTCTTTCTCTAAAGTATAAGTTCCACGGTTCGGAGGCTGTTTTTTTGTCTTGTTATAGCTGAATTAGTATCTGAACATAGTGTGTGATCAATTCAACTAGAGCAGGACATCCTGGGGAATTTCATCCCATATAAGTGTAGTCCAAGAATTAACCAAAGACCTAAGAAAAATTTCTGCTCAGATACAGGTCTTCCATGTTAACTGTCCTGAACCCAAACATCAACCAGCTTAGCAGGTACAAACTCATTCTTCATTTGGCAAAACTGACTCTCTCTACTTGGGTTCTCTCTCCTTACATGATAGTCTGGAAACTTGTTTGCAAGAAAGCCTGTGAGAATCTGGGGCTTTCTTCTCATCATCCTCAGGATCAAACTCAAAACTCCCTGTGCTCCTATGTAGATGCATATCTCCCCACCTCCAACCCCTCCAACATATATTTTAAGTTACCTTCAGTTCCTATACATTTATGGTTCTTCCTCACCTCCAGGCTCTTGCACATGCTGCTTTACTACGCCTGGACCAGTCCCATATTCTGACTAATTCTAATCATCCACTCACACGTCATGTCTCCAGTGACTTCCATGGGCTGAATTAAGTGTTCCATGTGTGCTCACTT
Source organism: Antilocapra americana (assembly GCA_007570785.1). Classification (NCBI taxonomy): domain Eukaryota; kingdom Metazoa; phylum Chordata; class Mammalia; order Artiodactyla; family Antilocapridae; genus Antilocapra; species Antilocapra americana. The sequence continues at coordinate 56,206,439 of ML660200.1, read as the reverse complement.
TGCACACCCCACTTTTCCCAATCATCATCCATATTTCACAGTTTTATGATTATCTATTTACTCTTCTATATTCCCATTATATGATAAGCTTCTTGGGGTAAACCCCATGTGTTATTTAGTATTTCTTCTTCCTATTTATTAGATTGCTGAATAACTATTTCTTGAAATTAATGCACAGTGGGATTTAGCAATTTGCTTGACAACAATATTGCTTCTCAATCAATTATACATCTCCATTCTGTGCAATAAACAAATTAAAACACAAATACACTTCACTCCAAGAGTAAGAAAAACAGGAGAAGGGAAACATTTTAAAAGGCATGACACTAAAATTATACAAAAATTTTTAAAAATTTTTTAATTATACAAAACAGCAGGAAAAGCCTTGGTTATATCTGTGTCAGATACCTGAATATATAAAAACATCCATATTTTGGTTTTGTGTTATATGTACAAAGTAAACTCAATTTTAAGGAATTAGCCATTCAAGCTGTAATGTAACTGCTAAAGTCTCTACAGTTATGCTGATTTCTAGTATCTTAACACTGAATGTTAGTTAGGAAGGAGAGTTTAGAACTATCTCATCCTCTTCATTCCATAGGTGAAAAGCTGAGTTTGAAGGAAATAAAGTGATTGTCTGAATTTCCACAGTTAGTCAAAGGTAGCACAATAAGCCAAGTCTTTTATATCTTCTCAACTGTCTTCAAATTTATTATGTTCTGTATGAAAGATATATTGACCATTACCAACATTTACTAAAGTCCTGGCATGCATTAAGGGAAACAACTCCTCTGTTGGTCTCTCTTATCTTAGGACCCAATTAGATAACTATGAAAAAAAGCCACTGCAAACAGAACAGAGGAACTGAAGATTGGGTGGGGTCAGACAGACGGGCCTCTCCTGAGGTGTCAAGAACTATGATAACCTGACTACTCACTGTCAACTTACAGTTAGTTCATAATCTAATAATAAATAATATGGATATTTAATCCTGAGCTCTCTAATAAGTAACTTTTCCTTAAAACAGAGTTTCTTACTTGGTTTCTATTGGATTTTAATGAATAACACATGTGGCAGTCAAACATATGTTTAAATGAAACTGGGAAGAAAAATATCATTGACCTCTTTCCACCAAGTAGTGATACTGAAAGCCACAAGATGATAAACGTTAGTGACTCCTATTTTCTGAACACATTCAACATGTGCTTTTCAGTGACCTTAAGTCCATTTTGAAACGAGGTGGGGCAACACAAATAAAAATGTGAGTTTTTGTTCTGCTTTTAATAAATAACTGCCAAAATAAAAATACCTGAGTGGACATAATCTGGCAATCAGTTATAGCTCAATAACATTTCTTATTTTTCTAACTCAGGGATTTACAGGCTTTAATTTTTTTTTCTATTAGAAGATGTCTCATATCATGGCATTTATGTTACTTTTGGAAAAGTTGTGACTAATAAGTTATTATACATATTTTCTGGTCCTACTGTATACTCTTCCAGTGGAGTTGAATGTTCTCATATTTTTCTCCCATCTGTGATTTTGGAGCCCTCTGTGATTTTGGAGCCCTCAAAATAAAAGCCTGTCACTGCTTCCACTGTTTCCCTATTTGCCATGAAGTAATGGGACTGGATGCCATGATCTTAATTCTCTGAATGTTGTATTTTAAGCCAGCTGTTTCACTCTGCTCTTTCACTTTCCTTTCCTCAAAAGGCTCTTAATTCTTCTTCACTTTCTGCCATAAGGGTGGAATCATCTGTATATATCTGAGGTTATTGATATTTCTCTCAGCAATCTTGATTCCAGCTTGTGCTTTATACAGTCCAGCATTTCTCATGATGTGCTCTGCATATAAGTTAAATAAGCAGGGTGACAATATATAGCCTTGAGGTACTCCTTGTCTGATTTGGAACCAGTCTGTTGTTCCATGTCCAGTTCTAACTGTTGCTTCCTGACCTGCATACAGATTTGTCAAGAGGCAGGTCATGTGGTCTAGTATTCCCATCTCTTTAAGAAGTTTCCACAGTTTGTTGTGATCCACACAGTCAAAAGTTCTGACATAGTCAATAAAGCAGAAGTTGATGTTTTTCTGGAATTCTCTTGCTTTTCCTATGATCCAGCAGATGTTGGCAATTTGACTTCTAGTTCCTCTGCCTTTTCTAAATCCAGCTTGAACATCTGGAAGTTCACAGTTCATGTAGTGTTGAAGCCTGGCTTGGAGAATTTTGAGCATTAGTTTGCTAGCCTGTGATATAAGCACAATTGCGCTGTAGTTTGAGCATTCTTTGGAATTGCCTTTCTTTGGGATAGGAATGAAAACTGACCTTTTCCAGTCCTGTGGCCACTGCTGAGTTCCCAAATTTGCTGACATATTGAGGGCAGCACTTTCACAGCATCACCTTTTAGTATTTGAAATAGCTCAACTGCAATTCCATCACCTCCACTAGCTTTCTTTGTAGTGATACTTCCTAAGGCCCACTTGAGTTTGCATCCCAGGATATCTGGCTCTAGGTGAGTGACCACACCATCATGGTTATCTGGGTCATAAAGACCTTTTTTGTATAGTTCTCCTGTGTACTATTGCCACCTCTTCTTAATATCTTTTGCTTCTGTTAGGTCCATACCGTTTCTGTCCTTTATTGTGCCCATCTTTGCATGAAATGTTCCCTTGGTATCTCTAATTTGCTCTCTCTCTAGCAAGCAGTGCAGCTAAGACTTAAAGCCAGGACATCTGGCTCCAGAATCCTTAGTCTTGATCACTACCCTGGTGTACTTGTCCATAGACTCTACCTTTCTAATTCACTCCACAAATGTTACCTTAATGAGAGAACAAGTGCTTTCTCTATATCCATTTGATATTTGCCTTCTTTATCAAGGACCACTCAAACAGCTGAAAAATTTCACTTATATTAAAATGAGTTCACTTAGGGTAGCAAGCACTCTGAAACTCAAGGCTAGCAACTATGCAAGTGGGAGACCTCACAGGAAATGTTTATTTGTCCCCAGAGAGTCATTACAGACGCAGAACTCAAGAAAGTGATACAGTAGATGCTTTTGAGGGTTCAACATACTAGCTGCCCTAGCCAGTATTCACCAGATGATTCCATGTGTCTAAGGCCATGTATTCATGTTTTGAAATGTACTGACAGATATTAACATCATGATAATGCCAAAAATCGAGTTTCAAATACTTAGCCCAGACGCGTGGCTTTCATCAGCTCCACAAGACTCTAGAGACATTTTGTCAGCAACTGATCAAAGGAAGCAGTAGGAACTGACACACACGCATACAGTATCCTCCACTCAGGCACACCCCAGGGTCATGTCTCCAGGAATAGAGACAGCATATCAGCATACAGCTGAAGCAGAGCAAATGAATGGAGGTGTCTTTGAAGGCAAAGCCCTGAATACATCAAGCTGAAATGTCAGATCCTGGTTTAGCATGACGATGCCCTCACTCGGGTGTGGGTATTGCTGTAAGAGATATCTTACTCATGCGAAGGTCCTGTCAACTTGCTGTCAAACATTAATGGAGCAAAGCACAAGCGTCACATGACTTCTCAAGTGTGCCTGGCTCTGCACAGACAAAACTGCTCTATTCGGAGTCAGGGTGAAGGAAGGGGAAAGGGCATCTGCAAACCATGAAGCTTATTAAACAAAGTTGCTTCCCAAGTACTTGAGGTACTCTCAGCCCTAATTAACGTCTGCTGCAAATGCACCCTCATAGCTAAGATTCACTTGCTTAATCTAAGCCATATGTTCCTTCCATCGTCTTAACGATATAAATGGAAATTGTTGTTTTTTACTGAATATTTCTATTACAAAAATGCTCTTTCCAGGCTGATGCTCTGTGCTGAAATCAGTGGATAAGAAAATCCCTCTCTGAAAACAGTTTCTCACTTTTTTTTCTCTTCTTATTACCCATATGCAGAGGTGAGGTCTTATGCGTGATTTCTAAGTGCTACATGAAGCATTTTGCCTGTATTAGAAACAAGCGCCTGCAAGGGTAGAACTTTCTGCATGAAAAACAGGCAAATTAAAATTGAAAAGGGGAAACCTGTGCCCAAAATATAGCTTGCACAGTTGAAGAATAGATGTCACACCTCTCATAAGGAGAGAAGCTGATGGCTTATAGTGAGGATGAGGAAATGACTTGCTTCTTTCCAGAAGCTAATAGTTTAAATCAAATGCCTTGACCTTCTCCAGCTACTGCTCTGTTTTCATTTTAAGAAGCACCTTTCACTCTTTATGCATGACTGGAGGAGAGATGTATACATCTATGAGACTTCAGAGTTAGAAGAGACCCTAGTGATCACTGAGTCAGGTGTTGGGGAGCCTCTCTGTATACCAAAAACCCCTGGTGAGTTTGGTTCCCCAGAGAGATTATAATTCAATTGACCCCAGGTGGAACCTGGGGTTCCTGACGGAACCTGTTAAATTATTTCTCCACAGCACTCTCAGAGAGCCTAACAGCCAAGCACCAGGAGCTATGATCTTGTCCACCTATGTCTTTGGGGCCAGTCATATGAAATATTTATTCAGTGTTTATATACAGCTGGTGGTGGCAGAGGACGATCTATAACCTCAAACTCCAAACCTCTACACCTGTGTGTTTTCCTCTACATTATACTATATAGTCTTATAATCTGTGCTTTTTAAAAGTTGAAATCAATTTGATGATAGAAATAACTTTAAAAAACAAAACAAAACCTAGGTCTACTCTGCTACTCTCCCCTTTTCACAGGCCTCTTCCTTATCTTCTATTTCTCTGTTATTGCAATCTCTCTCAAGAGCCAGCTATAAATTGATGTCACTATATAACTCCAGATTTAAAGTGAAAATATTAGTAAGCCATTCCAGAATCGCCCCCAAAAGTACTACTTTTAACAGTGCAAACCACAAAGAAAAACCTCCTATTGGCTTCAGAATTAAAATCATAACAATAGCAGCCAAATAAGTGGGGCCAGGCACTGTTCTCAGAGCGTCTGGCCTGCATCATCTCACTGAGTCCTCAAAACAGCTTTCTGAGGTCAGTATATACAAACAAAAAAACTGAGCCACCAAAATTCAAGTCATTTCCCCAGGTAAATTCTCCCAATTTTAGTAATTTTGCATGGCTATGAACCAGCAGCCACTCAGTTTAATATCAAAAATCACAATGTGAAACTGCCCTTCAAAAGCAGCTTTCCAATCACGATCAACTAATATTTACAAAGCATTTTTATTACTCGTCTCTCATATAATCTCAATTAAATTTTGCAAGATTGACTGACACCACCATTTGGTTGAAAGAGAAACCAAGGCTTGGGAAATACCCAGTGCCCGCACAGGTGGAAGAGGCCACAGACCACGCTGAGCCTTCGTGACATGCGCGGTGCTGCGCTCCCGCTGCCACACTGCTTTAAATCGAAATATGGTTCCATGACTCTGATGAGCATTTTGCTATCAGTCCTGCTAGGAAAGTAGTATAAAACTGACTCTAAACAGCCAAAAATCGAATGCCTTGCTGTTGATTAAACTGCTGATTTTACTGAAATTCACTGGTACACTCGGAAACAAAATAAATTGCAGCAAACCTCCCCAAAGATTTTTGTCGTGCATCCTTTTATTTTTATTCACATAACCCGTGTGTACTGAGCTGTGGTAGAGGATGCATGGGCTATTTTTATTCAGAGAAAGGCGATAACACCAGCCAAGCAGAAGGCCCCATCCATGCCCGGAATGCAGCAACCTTCATTACCCTCCAGCTCCTCCTAAACGACTCACAGAGAGCTGGCAGATGGTGTTCGCTCTCACCCCTTGCCTCCCACTTATTTAATTATTTTAACTTAGTTTTTGTTCTGTCACCATGATGCCTAATAGGCATATTTATTTTGGGAGTTGGTTTCTACTTATAATACTGAATAGGGCATTTGGAAATTTTCTTAGGATCTAAATTCTGGATCAAGTAAGGGCAGAGAATAAGGATAACAAAAACTATTAATAATAAGTAACACTTACTGGGCACATTACAATATGCCAGATACAAAAGCATGAACTCATTTAATCATCCCAAGACCCAAAAATGGGGAGGCTGGTGTTGAGAGAGGTGAAGAAACCTACACCTACAGCTAGTAAGTGGAGACAGAATCTGAACCAAGCATCTACTTTCTTTTTAAAATTTTTTAATGAGATAACACTGGTTTATACACTGCTTCATGTGTACATTATATTGATACTTCTGTGTACACTATGGTGTCCTCACCACCAAAAATTTAGTTTTCATCCCTATACAGTTGATCCTCTTTACCCATTTACCCTCCCCCTCCTTCAGCTTCTCCTTTAGAAAACACTACTCTGTTCTCTGTATCTACATGTGTTTTTTTTTTCCATTTAGTTTGTTCATTTATTATATTCCACATATGCATAAAATATAGTATTTGTCTCGTTTATTTCATTAGCATAATATTCTCAAGGTTCATCCATGTTGCTGAAAATGGAAAGGTTTCATCTTTTCAGGGCTGAGAAACATCCCATTATGTATATATATACAATATACTATAGCTTATCCATTCATTGGTTGATGGGCACCCAGGTTGTTTCCAAATCTTGGCTATTGTAAATATCACAGCAACGATCATAGTTGTGGATATATTTTATGAATTAATAATTTTGTATTCTTTGAATAAAGAGCCAGAAGTGGGATAGCTGGATCATCTGGTAGATCTGTTCTTGATTTTTTAATTATTTTTGGAGGACTCTCCATACTATTTCCCACAGTAGCTGCAGTAATATGCATTCCTACCAGCAGTGAACAAATGTTCTCTTTTTCCCACATTCCTGCCAAAACTTGTTATTTCTTGCCTTTTTGGTAACATCCTTTTTTAATAGGATAGAGGTAATGTCTCATTACAACTTTGATTTGCACTTCCCTAATAATTAGTCATGCCGAATGTCTTTTCATGTGCTTGTTCACCAACTCTATGACTTCTTTGGAAAAAAATGCCTGTCCATTGCTTAAGTTGGGTTGTTTTTTTTTGTCATTGTTGAGTTATATGAGTTCTTTATATGTTTCTTATATTCACCTCTTACTGAATATATGACTTGCAAATATCTTTCCATGTTTGGAATATTGTCTTTCGATTTTGTGATAGTTTCCTTTGCTGTGCAGAAGCTTTATACTTTGATTTAGTCCTATTTGCTTATTTTTGCTTTTTTTTCCCCTTGCTTAAGAAGACCTATCTAGAAAGATCTTGCTAAAAGCAATGTCAGAAAGCATACAATGTTTTCTTCTATGCTTTTAGGTCTTACAAGTTCTTAAGCCATTTTCTGTTGATTCTTTTTTTTTTTTTTTTAATTTTCTTTACTTTATTGTGTTGGTTTTGCCATACATTGACATGAAACTGCCATGGGTATACATATGCTCCCCCTCCAGAACCTCCCTCCCTCCTCCCTCCCGATTCCCTGCCCCTGGGTCATCTCCGTGCACCAGCCCCAAGCATCAATCCTGGGCTGGGAATTGATTTCACATATGATAATTAATATGTTTCAATGCCATTCTCCCATATCATCTCACCCTTGCCCTCTTCCACAGAGTCCACGAGTCTGTTTTATATGTCTGCGTTCCTTTTGCTGTCTCGCATGCAAGGTTCTCATTACCATCTTTCTAAATTCCATATATATGTGTTAATATACTGTATTGTTGTTTTTCCTTCTGGCTGACTCCACTCTGGGTAATAGGCTCCAGTTCCGTCCACCTGAGTAGAACTGATTCAAATGAATTTTTTTTAATGCTGAGTAATATTCCATTGTGTATATGTACCACAGCTTTCTTATCCATTTGTCAGTTGATGGGCATCTAGGTTGCTTCCATGTCCTGGCTATTGTAAACAATGCGGCGATGAACATTGGGGTACACGTGTCTCTTTCAATTCTGGTTTCCTCGATGTGTATGCCCAGCAGTGGGATTGCTGGAACGACCCAATCAAAAAGTGGGCCAAAGAACTTAACAGACATTTCTCCAAAGAAGACATAAAAATGGCTAACAAACACATGAAAAGATGCTCAACATCACTCATTATCAGAGAAATGCAAATCAAAACCACAATGAGGTACCACTTTATCCCAGTCAGAATGGCTGCCATCCAAAAGTCTACAAGCAATAAATGCTGGAGAGGATGTGGAGAAAAGGGAACTCTCTTACACTGTTGGTGGGAATGCAAACTAGTACAGCCACTATGGAGAACAGTGTGGAGATTCCTTAAAAAACTGCAAATAGACCTGCCATATGACCCAGCAACCCCACTGCTGGGCATACACACCGAGGAAACCAGAATTGAAAGAGACACGTGTACCCCAATGTTCATCACCGCATTGTTTACAATAGCCAGGACATGGAAGCAACCTAGATGCCCATCAACTGACGAATGGATAAGAAAGCTGTGGTACATATACACAATGGAATATTACTCAGCATTAAAAAAAAAATTCATTTGAATCAGTTCTACTCAGGTGGACAGAACTGGAGCCTATTACCCAGAGTGGAGTCAGCCAGAAGGAAAAACAACAATACAGTATACTAACACATATATATGGAATTTAGAAAGATGGTAACGAGAACCCTGCATGCGAGACAGCAAAAGGAACGCAGACATATAGAACAGACTCGTGGACTCTGTGGATGAGGGCAAGGGTGGGATGATATGGGAGAATGGCATTGAAACATGTTAATTATCATATGTGAAATCAATTCCCAGCCCAGGACTGATGCTCGGGGCTGGTGCACCGAGATGTCCAAGGGGGAGGGAATCGGGAGGGAGGAGGGAGGGGTGTTCTGGAGGGGGAGCATATGTAAACCCACGACGGTTTCATGTCATTGTATGACAAAACCAATAAAAAAGAAAAAAAAAAGTAAATGATAAAGAAAACCAGAAAGTTACTATTCATTCATTTGAAGAGATATTGGGTAGTGAATAGGCATCATGAAAAGGCAAGCTTGTGCAGTCAGCTCTTTCAGGATCAGCTTTAACTGCAGCCAGCCACCATGTTTACAGCCTTATGCTACCTGGGCCAGCTTGAATCCTCTAAGTTAGGCATGTTGGTTCAAGACCCTGACAGACAATGCTCTCTCCAGAGGTGCTCACCAGATTGGCCAAGGCTCTTCCAGGTCTCCTTCACAGTTTGACTTCCTCTTCTACCCAATCTGAGTTTCATCCCTTTCCCCCCCCACACAGGTGTTAATCCCTAACAATTTATTGACCAGAAATGTATTAGTAAGTCTTTGTTACCCAATCATTATTGACCAGAGTGTTTCAATGTTCACTCACATAACAAATTGCCAGCCATAGTTGTTAGTTTCTGCAAAAATCCCCATCAATAATGTGTTAATAAACCTCTTGCATCTCAAACTCTGAGGACGCGAAGCTGTAACAATACTTCAAGAAATTTTGTAAGTATTAATACATACATAGATATATAATTTTAATTGCTGGGAAGTTTTTGAGTCTCAGGAATCCATACAAGCAGATGTACCATATCTTACAGTTTTGAATAGTAGCACTGAGACACAGACACCCCCTCAAAGTGGGAGTGGAGAGTCGGCGGGGGTGGGGAGAGCTGTGAAGGTAGCAAAAAGCAGTTTTCTGTTTAATCTTTTTAAAGATTAAACTGATCAGATAATTCAGAGCTACATCTGGTTCTGGCACAAGGACAGAACAATCAACAGACCCAGGAAACTCCCCAAATGAAGGCCTCTATAAACCACAATATCCTTATGGGTCTATGGTGTCCCTAGGTGCAGGGCAAATATTATCCTAGGCAGTATGATCCATGTACCTATGACATCAGTTCCATGTCAGAAGAGTCCCATGAAATGATTTCTAAGACATTATCAAATACAAAAGGGTTCTCTTCAATATCATAAAGAGTTAAACACTGTGTTATAGACGTGAAATCAGTATTCTGCATGAAAAATGCTGACACACGATGCAGAATTACCTGAATGAGTTTCCATCCACCACCTTTCCAACCCTTTGGGGGGCCTCCCAACTGTTCAATCTGTTCCAAGTACATGTTACTGTCAGCCGTATCCCAGTAAGGCAGTAGTGATAACTAAGCCATCTCATGAGAATTTGCATTTTTAAATAAAGGGACTCTTGGAACCCAAGAGAACTTTCTGGACTCCACAGAATGAAATCATATACTGGAGTTAAAAGGCGTATGAGTCATATTAGGGGACACAGGACTTTCCGTCACTCTCAGTTGAGAAGCCTAGTTCCAAGTCCTGTGGCCAGGCTTAGAGAGGGAGTGTGTTAAATGAGCAAGTGAGAGTAGCAGAATTGTCTCCCCTCTCCAGCAGTCCACTGTACCACCGTGCCAGTGTAAGGGTACACTGGTGTGCCTCCTTGCACTTGATAATGGTTTCAGATGGGAACCTGTGGTCATCACTCCTTATTAATGTTAACCACTTGTGACTTTTTCAGAATTTTACTCCAATAAAAAAGGTACGTTTATTTTTTTAAAAAAGAAAGAAACAAAAGGAAGGGAGGGAGGGAGGGAGAAAGAAGGAGTTTAACCTTGATTAACTCTTAGAAAATTTATAGATATAGGATCCTGGAGATTTAGATACCAAATCAGACATCAAAAGTAAAAAGAAAACAAAAATATTTGGTAGTAATCTTAGAATCAATCACTTGATTTTTAAATTGTATATTTTTTAAGTCATGAAATGTAAGCAAAGAAAAAGAAATATATACTTGGAATGTTCATGACCTGTTGCTCTTAAACATAAAAAGTTCAAAGGTTACTTCCAAGTCATTTCAATTTCACTTTCCAAACACCGAACTGATTTTAGCATTATCACTGTTATCAAATAATTTACAACAAAACTAATCCAGATATCTACAGTTTAAACTACTTTTAGATAAAATGGGTCAAAGGTACATGTTTTAGTGAAATATCCTTCTTTGCCTGAAAGAAAATGACACTTTCGTTTAAAGAAAATGACAATAAAATCCTGTTTGGGGTCTATGTGCTTCTACTAAAGGGACAAAAGCTGTTTGGAGAGTTTCTGCAGCATTAAATGGGACCCTCCTATGAATTAGTGGAGCATTAATGCAGATTACAAATGCAAAGCATAACTTTTTGAAGTTTTTTCCAAAAACTGTTGGAAAAGCTGTTGAAGAGGTCAGAAGAAAGAAATCTTATCTGAAATGTCCTTATGTGATGACAGTAAAGCCTTCCCAAAGTACAGTGCCTTTATGGAAATGACAACCCACTCCAGCTCTCCTGCCTGGAAAACTCCATGGATGGAGGAGCCTGGTGGGCTACAATCCATGGGGTGGCAAAAAGTCAGACACAACTGAGCGACTTCACTTTTTCACTTTAATCCCCTTCTGGGGCAGCTTCCAGCCTCTTTCCAAGGAAACTGCCCAATAGAACCTTCTTTGCTTTCACACGGAAGAACTAACCACACCCACCCAACACCCCACCCCTCACCCTTGTTTTGGTTAAACTGATATATAAACCTCTGCCTCTGGCTATTCTGCTAATTACTGAATACTCCCACATGCATAATAAACTTTCCCCCCATTACTCTGTCTATTGTCAATTAATTTGTGTGCCCCACCACTGAAATTTAAGTTGGACTCTTTCACTCTGGGCCATGAGATGAGGGGCAAAAATTTACCACCTTCACTTTACAGGCAACCTACCATAGACCTAAAAGCTAGATTTTAAAAAGTAATGTTTTAATTTATATTAATTAGTCTTGTTTTTTTTTTTTTTTTTCAGAATTTATGGGGTTTGGAAAAGTTTTGTTGTTGAGTTGAATGCTACTTCTCTACTTTAGGACCAAATGAGCATGTTATGATTAACACAAACATATTTTTTTGTTAAATACATCCAAGTTAAAATTTAAAATGCGCTGAACAGTAAAACTTGTTTCATAAGAAAACATCTTATGAAAGTACAGTATGTCTAGAAAAAAGCATGAAGATTATTATAAGGGTGATGTGTGATCTTGGTTTCACCTACTTAAATTTGAAGACTCATACATAAATTGTGGTGGTCACCACACCCAAAACAGTAATGTTTCCGTAGTAACTGATCTATTTATAAGGAAACAGGGGTAATATGGAAACAAAGAAATTAAAGTGAAAACTAGAAGTAACTGGCCCTGAGATCATAATGATGACAAGGAAATCACTAAGATAAGATATAGCAATAAGGGGGTTTATCCCAGGAAATTACTAGGAACTTGGAAGATTCTGGAAGACAAGAGTCAAGTCTTCTGTTCCTTTTGAATCTTTCTACAGTCTGAAACAAAGCCACACACACAATAGGCACTCAAATACTTACTTGGGTAGGGGAGGGAGGAAGGAGAAGAGGGGGAAGAAGAAGGTAGGGGAGAATTTACAGAGGGAAGGAGGTAAAATGAGAATATCCAAGAAAATAATTCTGTACCATTGGATCATTAGGCATCCAAATAATAGAGCAAATATCAGTCATTACTTTTACCACCAATTCTGACATACGACCGACTGTGACTGCTACCAAAGACAGCATCCTTATTAAAACTTATGATTACAGGTGTCCATAAACACCACTCATGTCACTCTTAAACTCTGGTTGTCACTGTGATGAGAAAGGCGCAGCCTGAAGGTAAATTATTTTCCTAAGTTTGAGTTTAATTCATTCAGCCAGTTTGAATTTTGAGAAGAGGAAAACATATGCTTCCTTTCTCAGTGGCATTTTTCCACTCAAATAAGTCAAAAGTAACTATTCTGTCAGAAACTCAAGTAATAAAAATGGATAATTTTGAAGAGTCATACATTTAAACAACATGGATATTTCATAGCATGTTTGCAGGTATTTTGGTTTTTCAAATGTGACCTTGGGGTTTGATTTCATTTTACGTTCTCTGTTCTAAGTTTATCTATCTTTAAACTTACAATAACAATTAAAAATTAAATTGGCCATATTGGAGAGATAATTTACCTGCAACAAATTGAAAGAGAAATAATTCAGACTGTATTTATAAAGCAGTTTGCCTCTGTAAACATCAATGCTTTATAAAAAATACCATCTAGTGATAAGTTTGAAATTATTGTGTTGATTGCATAGAAACAAACTATATGCTTCTATGATTTGAATGTTCACAGAAATCCCCTGTGATCTTGTTAACATGGAGATTCTGATTTTGAAGGTCTGGAATAAGGAGAAGGTTTTACCATTTCAGACATTCAGGCGATGCTGAAATTGCAGGCCAGCAGGTCACATTCTGAATAGCAAAGGTTTAGAGAACTGTAATTTTTCTTTAAATATTTCCCTTTTTATTTCACAATTTTTGACTGATTCATTTAGAATTTTAACCTTTAGAATAGCTAAGTGTTCCTCTTATATTCCTTACTACATAAAAAGGATTGTACACTTGGAATTTCCCTTAGAAATCTATAAGAACTGCTCACTCCAAAAGGTTCATTTTGTTTGTTCCTCAGAGATAGAGAGCCCTGATTATTTAAAGACCAACTCTTGCAGCAAATTTTGCAGTATTTACGAAATGTGCTATTGTGAAAATCTAAAAAATAATCACAGATTCAGAAGATATCTCCAGACCTGACCAACAATAACATTTTTGGCAACACAGAGAGGAACAGAAAGCTGTACTGAGTTTCTTTTAGTCCCCAAAGCAACCACAAACTATATTTCATCTGTTGTTGGAACAACAGCATCAATGTCCTACAGATGAGGCAGCAAAAAAGACACCATTAAAATGCGATTGGAACCCATGAATTGAAAAATGGTGCAGGCTAAGAGTGTAATGACACAAGCAGGACACTATCAGGAAGCCAGGAAATCTAAGGCAGATCTTCCATGGCCCCAACTCTATTAGAAAAGGACACAAATATACATGGAGGTAGTTTAAGATTTTGTATTTCTAGTTTTAAATTCATTCTAATGAAGAGCAGGAAAATCCACCTCCAGAGATTCTGACACTGCATAGCTGGGTTCATGTATTACAACCTCGATTCACTAAAAAATGGTAAAAACTAAGATAACCTTGCCCCTGTGAATAAAGTTAGAAAATACTCCTATCTAGTTCTTCTTAAAATAGATAGGAAAATGCAAGTTAAAGCATGTAACTACTAACCGTTGATCTCTATTTGTCCACATACTTTTAGTACAACCTTAAGTAGGTAATCAGGTAATTCTACCTGCTACTTACTCAAGACTATATTATTTAATTTCTCTTACTTTTCTGGTTCATGTATAATTCTAATGAACTATATAGATGATCAATGAGAATACTTCATCAAGAAAAAGCATAGAATACATGTGTTTTTAATCTCATACTAAAAATAGAACAGAATTTCAGGGGATAAAGTTAACATGTAGATTTGAGAGCAACAAAAATTTGTTTTTCTGATTTTTTTTTCAATACTTGGATGTTTAGCTTCTTACACTACAGCTGTACAAACTTACCTACTTTTACCTTTGTTAAAGCTAGTGAACACTAAATGCTATTATCAAGCACTACTGCCATTTTCTTATTTGTCTCATACCCATGTCTCTTAAGCTGGACGGGGCAACAGGACATGACTGATTAGACACACTTGTGTCAGTCAAAAAGCCACTCAAGTGGGGTTTCAGCTGTTTATCTCTGCTCAAAACATTACTCCATACACATTGAACCCACCAAAAACTAAATTATTTGATTGAAAGGGCTCAAAATACAGTCAAGGATACTGTCTTGTATAGTATATGAGTATCTTATACATTAAATTGGCAAATATATTCACTCAAGCATTGATTAAGCAATCGCCCAAAGCCCAGAACTTTGATTGTCATCACTACTCTTTTTGATGTCAAAAGACAGATTAATCTTTTTCATTTGCTATGTGACCAAGGGTAAAGACAAATATCTCTAATCCATAAGGTTGTACAACCTCCGTTTTAAAGCACAGACTCCCCAGAAAGGAAGAATGATGAATTTCTTTCATATTTGTTCCTAATACCTTAATTACTCACACGCTAATGAGAAAATCATACCCTACTCACTAACATATCTCACTACATTCAGAATGGAACTTAAACAGCTGACAGAATTTCTTGTATAATTCAACATTTTCAATTTCATATAATGCATTATTGACAAGTATACAAACTGACCTATAATGCAAGATGCTAAATATATTCCCAAGCGACTAAGAAAACCTTATATGGTTTACTTATAATGTAAATAAAAAGGAAAATATTTGCTGAACTTCCTGCCTTTTACATATGTAATGAATTGGTTTTTCAAAGATTACAAGGCTTAAATGATGTAAACACAATACAGTTCCTAAGACACAATAAGGCCTTAATCTTAAAAATTAGAGATCACAGTTATTAAAAAACTGCCCTCTCAGTTACCTCACATATCACTGGCTTCTTGGCAGGCCTACAGGACTAGTCCTTCCCCAACCCAGAAATTATATCTGAGAGGCCACGGGCAACATTCAGCTTAATAACATGTGTGGCCTGAAGAGTATGTTTTGGTTTCAGTTCAGTTGCTCAGTCGTGTCCTACTCTTTGCGACCCTGTGAACCGCAGCACGCCAGGCCTCCCTGTCCATCACCAACTCCCGGAGTCCACCCAAACCCATGTCCATCGAGTCGGGGTACTCTTCTGTGGATTGTGATCCAGAGTTAAGCAAGGCTTTGGAATAGTCAATAAGGCAGAAATAGGTGTTCTTCTGGAACTCTCTAGCTTTTTCTATGATCCACTGGATGCTGGATCATAGAATACCATGTTTTGGTTTGGTTTTTGCAGTTTGGCACTTTGAAGGCCTTGAGAAGTGGCCTGGTTTGCCACCGCACCCCACTTCTCACTCTTGCTTATTGTTTAACACTGTCAAAAGCACTCATTTTTGCTACTTGTCTGATCTCTGTTCTAACCTCTGAATTATGAGCCAATGTTGATGGAAAATCCCCCCCAAAAATAGCATCCACTGTGATATCTTCACCTGGAAGGAACATGCTCCTTCTCTTTTCCCACATACCATGATGGATAAGCATCCTTTTATTTTCCTCAACAGCAAGCCAATATTTGAAATGCTAGGGAATACTCAGCACAAACCAGTTTTGGCAGCATTTCAGCCACTCCTGTGAGTGAGCATCCTGGAAAACTGTGTGCTGATCTGTATGCTGCTCAGCCTGGTCTCTGGGTCTGCTCTGCAACATTTCCTTGCACCATTGAATGGAAACATGAGGTCTTTCCTCTTCCCTATTCCCCTATTTTCTCAACCCCCAAACAATGGAATTTTCCATTAGAAAGAGACAGTGCAGCCCTTGGAGGGGAGAAATCAGTGTTTTGTTCTCCTTACTCTGTCCACTCACTATATTACAAAGCGCTGCTCCTCCTCCCGGGAAAATGTAAGGCTGGCTGGCAGTCAGTTTGACAGAAGGAGGGCAGTGCAGCGGAAAATTGGATAACAGGATAAAAATCTATGGGGCCACAGGAATCCCATCAAAACTGGCTCCTCCTGTCAAAACCCAGACAAGTGACAAGGACAAATATAGAATGTTATTTATATTTAAATATTTCTAATGATATCATAATTGTACTTCTGCCTCTGCTAGGCAGCCATTTTCCTGTGAGCCACCATTCTGCAAACTAAATGCTGTATGTTAGAGAAAATCTACATAAGAATTAGACAGTTTCAATCAGACACCTGGGAAAATCCTATAAACTCCTCAAATGGCTATTTCTAAAGCACAGAAAATAGAAATTCATTGTTTCAAACACATTTTCCTTAGAGTACAATATTCAAGTTCAGTAAGAACAAATTATTCCTAGGTCTTTGGGCCTGGGAAAACCAAGCTATCTTGCACGTAGCTAGCTAATAGATTAATTTCACCTAAAACTAAGGCTGATATTTTAGAAAATGTCTTTTCTTTTTTTCTGAGTCATATTCAGTCATTCTATAGGTCAAGGTACTGACTGATGGACTTAATTTATTAAACATCATAGTAAACTCAATGAATTAAAATTTAATATGCCAAAAGATATTCATTTGTTTATTTTAAAACTTGGAAAAAAGTTTTGATGTAGATATTCTATGCATTATAATTAATCCTCTTATTAAAATCAGACATTTTGAAATACTTCCTTAAGAGAATATACTATAAGTGATAACAAATAATTTAGCAAAACAGAAAACATTCATATATATATATATATACACTCTACAGAAAATTGACTTCATATTAAACTTCCATAGAACTTTAATTCTAATATTCCTAAGCACATACCAATCATCTTTTTATGATCACACACACACACACACACCTTTCCTCTTTCAAGGAGGGACAGCCACATATATACACACATCAAACCTGTGTAATAAAAAGCAAAGTGAAAGACTGTCAGCATGCAAACCATTAGTTTATATTAAAACAACACATTTATTGCCCATAATACACAAAACAACATGCCAAGTGCTAGAAGGTAAAGCAAGTATAAAGGGGTATTTCAGTTCAGTTCAGTTGCTCAGCCACATCCAACTCTTTGCGACTCTATGGACTTCAGCATGACGGCCTCCCTGTCCATCACCAACTCCCGGAATCTACCCAAACTCACCTCCATTGAGTTGGCGATGCCATCCAACCATTTCATTATCTGTTGTTCCCTTCTTCTCTCACCTTCAATCTCTCCCAGCATCAGGGTCTTTTCAAACGAGTCAGTTCTTTGCATCAGGTGGCCAAAATACTGGAGTTTCAGCTTCAGCATCAGTCCTTCCAATGACTATTCAGGACTAATTTCCTTTAGGATGGACTGGTTGGATCTCCTTGCAGTCCAAGGGACTCTCAAGAGTCTTCTCCAACACCACAGTTCAAAAGCATCAATTCTTTAGTACTCAGCTTTCTTTATAGTCCAACTCTCACATCCATCTATGACCACTGGAAAAACTCTAGCCTTGACTAATGGAAATTTAGTAAAGTAATTTTAATAAAGGCAAAGTAATATCTCTGCTTTTTAATATGCCGTCTAGGTTGGTCATAACTTTCCTTCCAAGGAGTAAGTGTCTTTTAATTTCATGGCTGCAGTCACCATCTGCAGTGATTTTGGAGCCCCCCAAAATAAAGTCTGTCACTGTTTCCACTGTTTCCCCATCTATTTCCAATGAAGTGATGGGACCAGATGCCATGATCTTACTTTTCTGAATTCTGAGCTTACAGCCAACTTCTTCACTCTCCTCTTTCGCTTTCAGCAAGTTTCTCTTCACTTTCTGCCATAAGGGTGGTGTCATCTGCATATCTGAGGTTATTGATGTTTCTCCCAGCAATCTTGATTCCAGCTTGTGCTTCTTCCAGCCCAGCATTTTTCATGATGTATTCTGCGTATAAGTTAAATAAGCAGGGTGACAATATACAGCCTTGATGTACTCCTTTTCCTATTTGGATCCAGTCTGTTGTTCCATGTCCAGTTCTAACTGTTGCTTCCTGACCTGCATACAGATTTTTCAAGAGTAGGTCAGGTCGTCTGGTATGCCCATCTCTTTCAGAATTTTCCACAGTTTATTGTGATCCACACAGTCAAAGGCTTTGGCATAGTCAATAAAGCAGAAGTAGCTGTTTTTCTGGAACTCTCTGGTTTTTTCCTTGATCCAGTGGATGTTGGCAATTTGATCTCTGGTTCCTCTGCCTTTTCTAAAACCAGCTTGAACATCTGGAAGTTCACGGTTAATGTATTGCTAAAGCCTGGCTTGGAGAATTCAGAGCATTACTTTATTAGCGTGTGAGATGAGTGCAATTGTGTGGTGGTTTGAGCATTCTTTGGCATTGCCTTTATTAGGGATTGGAATGAAAAGTGACCTTTTCCAGTCCTGTGGCCACTGTTGAGTTTTCCAAATTTGCTGGCATATTGAGTGTAGCACTTTCACAGCGTCATCTTTTAGGATTTGAAATATCTCAATTTGAATTCTACCACCTCCACTAGCTTTGTTTGTACTGATGCTAATAAGGCCCACTTGACTTCACATTCCAGGATATCTGGCTCTAGGTGAGTGATCACACCAACGTGATTATCTGGGTCATGAAGATCTTTTTTGTACAGTTCTTCTGTGTATCTTGCCACCTCTTTAGTTACAGTAATATGCCATCTAGAAGTTAGGTTCAGAGTGCTCCAGACAGAGAATGGAAAAACTGAGGATCCTCCACCCCCATGTCATTTACAATCGAGACACCTCTGCCATGCTAATCAGGCTCCCAACCATATGAATTCATTTCCCTGAACAAATTTAATTTTCCCCTGCTGCCTGCTTCTCCCATTCTGCTTCAAGAACTCCCTTTCTCACTCTTGCTCATATGTGCTATTCCCATTCCTGCCTTTGCTTGCCCTTGATCCCTCCCTCTCTCAACCAAAGCCTAATCCTTTAATTCTAGCTAAATTACCACTTCCTCTCAAAACTTTTTTTGACTGATCCAGATGGCTATTTACCTTTGTAAAGCAATATCTAAGCGTTTACCATATATGATCTTTAACTGTCACAACTCCACAGGGAGGTAGATTCCATTTTAGAGATGCAAAAAGTTCAGAGCAGTTAACCAATATGCCTCAAAATACTGCAAAAAAAAAAAAAAAAAAGCAGACTCATGCCCCACTTGTCTGACTCAAAGGCCTGTATAATTAGGGAACTACTCTATCATTTTGACCCCTAATCCTTCCTTTTCTGAGCTCATGTACTAAACAGTACCACTAGATCTACCATTTAATGGCCCTCATATTCATATTTACTGCTCTGGGCTCTACATTTAGACTGTAAGTGAGTAGAAATTTATCCTCCCTCTCCAGCTTAATACCAGGCATTTAACTTGCTGCAGGACTGAATCTAGTAAATCAATGGAATTTTAATACATAAGAGAGAAAGCTAGGTTTCGCTGGCTTTTGCTATTTTACCTCTGGCTTCGGTTACTCAATTTAGTTCTATATTGCCCTGGGGAACTATTTGTCTTGTTTTTGGTGTTGTTCAGTCCTTCAGTCATGTCCAACTCTCTTGCGACCCCATGGACTGTGGCCTGCCAGGCTCCTCTGTCTATGGGGATGCTCCAGGCAAGAATACTGGAGTGGGTTGTCATGCCCTCCTCCAGGGGATCTTCCCAACCCAGGGCTCAAACCCATGCCTCCTACATTGGCAAGGAGATCTTTAAAACTGAGCTACGAGGGAAACCCATTTGTCTTCTAGGGCACTATGAAATGTCAAGTCACAAAATAACATCTTAAGTTTTACTCAACAAGTCTTTGCTGAATGACAATTACAAGATAGCATTTTGCCAGGCGTATGGGGGGAAACACTAAAGAGACTTAAGACTATCTCTGCTCTTTAGAACCTTATTTTTATAAAGACAGATTTTGCCTATATACATTTTATATGCATAATGTATATTTAATATGTTACATTAAGTATATGATAGTCAAGGACAAGAAAGCCTGGTGGGCTGCAGTCCATGGGTTACAAAGAATAGGACATGACTTAGTGACTGAACAAGTATATGATACATAATATATATGTGTGAGTTAGTATACATGAGTTTACACATAAAATATGCTTTAGTACAGTGTGTAGTGGAAAGAATACACAGAAGAACTATACAAAAAAGATCCAAATGAACCGGATTGCTACTATGGTGTGGTCAACCACCCAGAGCCAAATGTTCTGGAGAGCAGACTCAAGTGGGCCTTAGAAAGCACTGCTGTTAATAAAGCTAGTGGATATGAAGGAATTCTAGTAGAACTATTAAAAACCCTAAAGGATGATGCCATCAAGGTGTTGCATTCAGTATGTCATCTAATCTGGAAGATTCAGCAGTGGCCACAGGACTGGAAAAGGTCAATCCTCATCCCAGTTCCCAAGAAGGGTAGTACTACAGAATTCACTAACCACTGGACAATTGCACTCTTCTCCCATGCAAGTGAGGTCATGCTTAAAATCTTGCATACTAGGCTTCAGCATTAAGCTTCCAACAAACCAAGAGCTTCCAGATATCCAAGCTGGGTTTAGAAAAGGAAGAGGAACCAGAGATCAAATTGCCAACATTCACTGGATCCCAGAGAAAGCTAGGGAATTCTAGTAAAACATCTAACTCTGTTTCATCAACTACATCAAAGCCTTTGACTATGTGGATCATAAAAAACTGTGGAAAGCTCTTAAAGAGAAGGAAATACAAGGCTATCTTTCCTGTCTCCTGAGAAATCTGTATGCAGGTCAAGAAGCAACAGTCAGAACCCTGTATGGAACAACTTATCAGTTCAAGATTGAAAAAGAAGCACGACAGGGCTGTCTGCTGTCACCCTGTTTAATTTATACACTGAGCACATTATGAAAAATGCCAGGCTGGGTGAGTTAAAAGCGGGAATCAAGATAGGCAGGAGAGACATCAACAACCTCAGATATGTGGATGATACCCCTCTCATGGCAGAAAGTGAAGAGGAACTAAAGAGCCTCAAGATGAGGGTGAAGGAGGAGAGTGAAAGAGTCAACTTAAAAGTAAATGTTAAAAAAAATGTTAAGATCATGGTATCCAGCCCCATCGCTTCATGGCAAATAGAGTGGGGGAAGGTGGAAGTAGTGACAGATTTCCTCTTCTTGGGCTCTAAAATCACTGTGGATGGTGACTGAGGTTATGAAATCAGAAGATGTTGGCTTCTTGGCAGGAAAGCCATGACAAACCTAGACAGTGTGTTGAAAAGCAGAGACATTACTCTGCTGACAAAGGTTCATATAGTCAAGGCTATGGTCTTCCCAGTGGTCACATATGGTTGTGAGAGCTGGACTGTGAAGAAGGAAGAGTGCTGATGAATTGACACCTTCAAACTGTGGTGCTGGAGCAGACTCCTGAGAGTCCCTTGGACAGCAAGGAGATCAAAACAGTCTTAAGGGAAATTAGCCTTGACTACTCATTGGAAGTACTGATGCTGAAGCTGAAGCTCCAGTATTTTGGTCATCTGATGCAAATAGCTGACTCACTGGAAAAGTCCCCGATCCTGGGAAAGACTGAGGGCAGAAGGAGAAGAGGGCATCAGAGGATGAGATGGTTAGATGGCATCACTGATGCAATGGACATGAACTTGGGCAAACTTTGGAAGATGGTGATGGACAGACAGGCCTGGTGTGCCGCAGTCCACAGGGTCGCAAAGAGTTGGACATGACTGGGCAACTGAACAACAACAGTGCCTAGTATGCAGTAAGAGCTTAAAATGTATCTATCCAGTCAGAGCAAATGGAAATAATGAGAAAAATTTAATCTGTTGCTATTCATAATAAATGGTTATCATCTATTACCACAGACATCACTCAACAAATATTTAATGTGTTTCTATTCTGTGCCTTTCCAGAATGTACAGTGTGGCAAAGTCAATGCTGTGAAAAACATAACAAATTGAACTTTTTCTAACAGGACTCTCTCCTGAAAAATGGCTTACCAAGTCATTACTGTGAGCTCAGTTTTTCCAGTATCGTAATTTTTTTTTTCCTTAAAGGTGAATGTAGCAAAAAGGGATAATGTTTCTGTACATCTAGTTTATATGAAGTCTGGCTAGGATTTTATTCTGATATTAACATAAGCATACAATTGCTCCCTCTCATGATTGTTTTTATTACGTAAATTTGGATACATTAGCCTAGAGTTAGGTAAATTAAAGGGGAAAATGTCATCAACAGCTGTAAAAACAGTATGTGGCTCTTTGATTCCGCAATTTATTTAATGGATTACAATGATGTATCAGCAAAAGGGTGGTAATTTAAATTATAAGCAGAGGGTTCAAAGCCATGGCTAATTCATTACTGACACATCTTTAGTTGAGGTAGTAATTTAAAATCATATGTGTCACATTAATTGTAATATTGTTTCCAAAAGACAAGATAAATATCTCAAGGAATATAATATATTATGGTCATAGGTCAAACCAAATGAATGTCTAAAACAGATTAGCACTAAGTGCATGCAATGTCATGTTTATAAATTTTAAAAAGGATAAATTGTATTAACATTTAGCAGATTGTTCATTATACATTATCAGTGTTTAACTTTTAGGTGCATTACTTCTCTACTCAGTTATAGCATCCTCTGAGATGCTACAAAAATCCCTGACTGAAAATCTAATACTTGAGAAAAATTAGAACAATTTGTACCCTTTCCTACCAAGATCTGATTACTTTGTTTAACATATATGTGAAACAGATATATCTCAGCCCTTAAGTGATTCAAATAAAAGCAATGTTACAATTAGCAAAAAAAAAAAAAAAAAAGAAAGAAAGAAAGAAAGGAAAGAAACAAAACTGCCAAAATTCCAGATGCCTACCAATCTGCATCAATATCTATGCTTATAATTTAAGTCTATCCATCAGCTGGGACTGGGCCAGAACCCAGAGTGGAAAACGTACTTTGTCTAGAGTAGAAAACCAAACTGCCTCCTCAGTATCACATGGCAAAATAAGTGCAGAATAAAGATGTAGCCTGTTATCATAATTATAAAACAGACAGTTGTTTTAAAGATTTGGACTGAGATTTGTCTGTTTTGATTTCAGTGTGGACTAATCCATCATCCTACCTACAAGCCCTGAGTCCACTAGTGGAGTATTTGTCCGTGCTCTTTCTCACCACACCAGCAACTCACTACATACCACTATTTTCTTAGCCTAGAATTCCTGCTGTGAAACAGCTTTGCATTACTTGAATAGTGTGAAAAGGAACATTGAAGAAAGAACAGCAAATCAACCAAACCCAGCCACAGAAATATTTTGTCTAGCTAGCACAGGTGTTCTTTGGATTTTGTTTGTCTGGATGCTTGTTTTTCATTGAATCTGAGCATCTTTAAAGAAAGGCACGCAGCTTCAAAGTTGGTCAACTGATTGTTCTACTACCTCTGTCCTTGCACAAAGCCTCAGCACACCTCAGCGGTACTCACTGGGAGTAGAGTTTGTCATAGATGGTTACCACGCCACTGAAGGGAGGGAATTTGTTTCCCCATGTGGAGTTTGCACAGAACTAAAAAAATCAACACAGCAAAGGGGGGTTTTAGGGACTGTGTAAGGGAAGGAGCAAGATGACAGTTGAGGCTGACGATAAGAAGAGAAATTTTGAGAATGAAAACCAAATGATCTACTAGAGAATAGTTTCAAAAGTCTGCTGGGCTGTGTGTAATGGAAATCCTACCCTCTGAATAGAAGAGTTTCAGTAAAATAGTAATTTCTCAGAAAGTGTTATAAAATTGGATGTGTTCTGAGGAACCAATCAAGTGCCAAGTGTCTCAGTGCAAGGCAAGGGCTGAAGATATCCTGGACCACGGGTGGGCTATGTTAACACAGAAGGGTAAATCCTTGAATTGGGGCTTCTCTCTCTATCCACTTACCATGTGCAAGTTTCCTGTTATGTAGCTAAGGACTGCATCTAGCTGGCAGATAGGAGTTGAGCTCTGAAATCAGATGCTTCTGCCTGTACTTGGAAACTTGAGTGAAAGGACAGACACAGTGACAGAGATAATTTACAGTCTAGTGCATCCTAGCACTCATTTAGTTTAAATTAATAATTCAGATAGTTGAGGATTTTCATAATGGACATTTCAGTTACTCTGTTCTGAATCCAGAATCATTTTAAACTTCTCATTAAACCCATTCAGAACCTATGTCAACAATCTCAATTTTAATATATGTACAGAATATAAAGTCCTTGAGGAAGTATAACTGTATTTATTAAGATGAAGCATAGCAGATTCATTTCAGTTCAGTTCAATTCAGTCAGTTGTGTCCAACTCTTTGCGACCCCCATGAACTGCAGCACACCAGGCCTTCTTGTCCATCACCAGCTCCTAGATTACATCCAAACCCATGGCCATCATGTTGATGATGCCATCCAGCCATCACATCCTCTGTCATCTCCTGCTCCTCTTGCCCTCAATCTTTCCCAGCATCAGAGTCTTTTCAAATGAGTCAGCTCTTCGCATCAGGTGGCCAAAGTATTGGAGTTTCAGCTTCAACATCAGTCCTTCCAATTATATTCAGGACTGATTTCCTTTAGGATGGACTGGTTGGATCTCCTTGCAGTCCAAGGGACTTTCAAGAGTCTTCTCCAACACCACAGTTCAAAAGCATCAATTCTTCAGTGCTCAGCTTTCTTTCTAGTCCAACTCTCACATCCATATATGACCACTGGAAAAACCAAAGCTTTGACTAGACGGACCTTTGTAGACAAAGTAATGTCTCTGCTTTTCAATATGCTGTCTAGGTTGGTCATAACTTTCCTTCCAAGGAGTAAGTGTCTTTTGATTTTATGGCTGCAGTCACCATCTGCAGTGATTTTGGAGCCCCCCAAAATAAAGTCAGCCACTGTTTCCACTATTTCCTCTTCTATTTGCTATGAAGTGATGGGACCAGATGCCATGATCTTGGTTTTCTGAATGTTGTGCTTTCAGCCAACTTTTTCACTCTCCTCTTTACTTTCATCAAGAGGCTTTTTAGTTCCTCCTCACTTTCTGCCATAAGGGTGGTATCATCTGCATATGTGAGGTTATTGATATTTCTCCCGGCAATCTTGATCCCAGCTTGTGCTTCCTCCAGCCCAGCATTTCTCATGATGTACTCTGCATATAAGTTAAATAAGCAGGGTGACAATACACAGCCTTGATGTACTTCTTTTCCTATTTGGAATCAGTCTGTTGTTCCATGTCCAGTTCTAACTGTTGCTTCCTGACCTATATACACTTTTCTCGAGAGGTAGGTCAGGTGGTCTGGTATGCCCATCTCTTTCAGAATTTTCCACAATTTATTGTGATCCACACAGTCAAAGGCTTTGGCATAGTCAATAAAGCAGAAATAGATGTTTTTTTCAGGAACTCTCTGGCTTTTTCAATGATCCAGCCGATGTTGGCAATTTGATCTCTGCCTTTTGATCTCTGGTTACTCTGCCTTTTCTAAGACCAGCTTGAACATCTAGAAGTTCATGGTTCACATATTGCTGAAGCATGGCTTGGAGAATTTTAAGCATTACTTTATTAGCGTGTGAGATAAGTGCAATTGTGTAGTAGTTTGAGCATTTTTTGGTATTGCCTTTCTTAGGGACTGGAATGAAAACTGACCTTTTCCAGTCCTGTGGCCACTACTGAGTTTTCTAAATTTGCTGGCATATTGAGCACCTTCACAGCATCATCTTCCAGGATTTGAAATAGCTCACCTGGAATTCCATCACCTCCACTAGCTTTGTTCGTAGTGATGCTTTCTAAGGCCCACTTGACTTCACATTCCAGGATGTCTGGCTCTAGGTGAGTGATCACACCATCATGATTATCTGGGTCATGAAGATCTTTTTTGTATAGTTATTCTGTGTATTCTTGCCACCTCTTCTTAATATCTTTTGCTTCTGTTAGGTCCATACCATTTCTCCTTTATTGAGCCCATCTTTACATGAAATGTTCCCTTGGTATCTCTAATTTTCTTGAAAAGATCTCTAGTCTTTCCCATTCTATTGTTTTCCTCTATTTCTTTGTATTGATCACTGAGGAAGGCTTTCTTATCTCTCCTTGCTAGTCTTTGGAATTCTGCATTCAAATGGGTATATTTTTCCTTTTCTCCTTTGCTTTTCGCTTTCTTTTTACAGCTAGTTGTTAGGCCTCCTCAGACAGCCATTTTGCTTTTTTGCTTTTCTTTTTCTTGGGGGTGGTCTTGATTCCTCTCTCCTATACAATGTCACGAATCTCCATCCATAGTTCATCAGGCACTCTGTCTATCAGATTTAGTCCTTTAAATCTATTTCTCACTTCCACTATATAGTCATAAGGGATTTGATTTAGGTCATACCTGAATGGTCTAGTGGTTTTCCCCACTTTCTTCAATTTCAGTCTGAATTTGGCAATAAGGAGTTCAGGATCTGAGCCACAGTCAGCTCCCGGTCTTGTTTAGAGAGTTTAAATCCTGATTTACTACTTACCAGTGTGTGACCCTGAGCAGGTGCTTAACTTCTCTGTGCTCAGTCTCTTTATCTATAGCCTCAACCACCAAAGGCAAGATGGGCGTGATTACCATAATGGACAGGGAAGTCAGAATAGGCTGATTCACCCAGACCTATTGTGCTGACTGGTATTAATCAGTGAGGACTTCCGCAACAAAACACCACAACAAAACACTGGGTGGCCTACACAACAAAAAGCTATCTTCCCACCTTCCATAGCTTGGAAGTCTACAGTGAAAATTTTGATAGGTATGGTTTCTCCTGACGCCTCTCTCCTTTGGTGGCATGTGCATGCCCATATCTGTCACCTCGCCCTCTTCTCTGACATCAATCATACTGGATTAGGGTCCCCACACTTAAGGCGTAATTTAACCTTAATGACCTCTTTAAAGGCCTCATTTCCAAATATAGTCACACTGGGGGTTGGGGCTTTGACATACTGATTTTGGAGGAATAAAATTCAGTCCAAAATAGAAACTAGTAGTGACTACCTCACAGGATTGCTAGGAGGATCAGGTGAGTTAATATTTGCAAAGTATTTAGAACAGTGGCTGGCATAAAGGAAAGTCATGCAAATGTTCATTAAGTGACATGGGGAAAAAAATTGAAGACTTTTAAAATCTGAGCTAATATGGTAAGACTTCTCTGTGTTTTTGGCAGATTAGGAATCAGGCATGTTTCTGCATAACAAATTGCCCTAAACTACAGAAGTCTTAAAACAAAAACAAACATTTGCTCTCTCTCAGTTTCTGTGAGACAGGAATTCAGAACGCAGCTGAGCCAGGTCATTCCGGCTCAGTATCTCATGAGGTTGTAAGGGAGATGTTATCTGAAGGCTTGACTGTGGCTGGAGGATCCTCTCCCAAGACGGTCCACTCGCATGACTGATAATTTGTTCACAGGAGGCTTCCGTTCCTCACCATGTAGACATCTCCAAAAGGCTGGTGAAGTCCCCTCAAAACAAGGCAGCTGGCTTCCTCAAAAGCAAGTGGGCCAAGAGAGAAGTGGCAATGTCTTTAATGATCTGGCCTCAAAAGGTGCCTGTTATCACATCTGCTATATTCCTCTGGTCACAGAGATCAACCCTAATAGAATAGGGGAGGAGACTACACTAGGGCATGAGCAGCAAGCAGCATCATGAATAGGAGCCATTTTAGAGAGTGGCTACCATACCTGGCCGGTCAGATGTTCCCTCCAGGCCTGGGAAACAGGAAATTGAAACAAGGACATAGTGACTGTTGAAGATTACTTAGAGCTCAGCACAGATACCAAGTGGAGACGGCAGGAGTTACACCACCTTAAGCAAACAACCACCCCAGTGGGCTCTGAACTGTATTTTCCATTGTGTTTGTTTTGTTTGTTTGTTTTGTTTTATCTCATTCCCTGGACCTATTTCCCAGTCTCCCAAATGATTCTTTGATACATCCAGTGTATTTTTAATAACTTGCTTTTTAATCTGCCAGCTAGTCAGCTGCTGCTGCTGCTAAGTCACTTCAGTCGTGTCCGACTCTGTGCGACCCCATAGACAGCAGCCCACCAGGCTCCTCTGTCCCTGGGATTCTCCAGGCAAGACCACTGGAGTAGGTTGCCATTTCCTTCTCCAGATAGTCAGTTGACTTCTATTAATTGTAACCATGAATCTTAACTGATACCATTTAGAATATCCCCCATTTTTCCTTTGCTACTATTCATCTTCCGCATACCTCAGACTTCATGTCATACATTATTTTCTCAAGAAAGCCATCTCTAACCCCTCAAGCTAGGACAGACACCTTACTCTATGTCTCAATAGCACTTTTTCTCATTCTCACCTCTACTACTAAAAGTTATAATTAATTATTAACTAGTGTTATAGAATCAGTTTTCTTCCAGTAGAGTTTTTCTGCATGAGGGAAGAAAACCCAACTATCTTGTTCAGTGCTACAGTGAACTCACAGAAGTCTCTCAAAAAATGAAGACTAAAAGTCAAACACAAACTATTTATTGTCCTTGTTGATGAGAGAGCTGACATCCTTGATCATCCATTTTAGTTTGGCTTGTAAATGATGTTGTGATTTATTTTTACATTTTCTAATGTATTTTTTCTATTAATTTTGAAATCATTGTTTTTAAAGCTGTCCGATGTCATTCTCTTACCACCAAAGATTCCAGTTTTATATATAGTTTATTCAGCCAATTCTTTCCCTATAGGGAGGCCAAAATATAATTAGAAGTTTGCTTCATGAACATGGAATTTGAAAATGAAGAGAGTTAATTATTTGATTTGACTATTCAATGGCATGTGGCTGAGGAACTTGACTGAGATCTGAGACGTTCGTGCCAAGATGTCTGACAGGTCCTGAGCCAGCGTTCCCCCTGCAGGAATGGGGAGTACCAACACTCGCCTTGCTGCCCCTTGTATTCACTGTTGACCCCTCTTCTCTTCCAAGTGTTCCATTCTTACTTTAGATATGCTATTACCATCCGCGACCCCATGTGATGGCGTGGAACAGTTTATTAAGGTCAGATTTGGAAGATAGAAAGCAGGAGGAGGAGATGCAAAGTCCTTAAGAATGATTCTTTTTTTTTAAGTTGATCCAGTAAACTCAGTGTGACTTGCATCACCAGCTTGAGGTATAAGCAAGATAGTGTATCTTTTGCATATTCAAATTAATCAGTCAATCCCCCACAGGACCAATTTCAAAGGAAGTTCAGAGACTACGTCTTGAAACTTCTCCCTTAACCAAGTTGTCAAGAACCATGGACCAGGAACGCTTACACAAATCCAAAGGAATCATCTCTGTTTCCCAGCCCCTCATCTCTAGCAGAAGAACAGGAGGAGGCAGTAAGAGAGATGGAGGGAGGGAAAGAGAAAAACTAAAGGAGGAGGAAGAGAAGGCACTTGAGGTGGCTGACCAGTTTCAGACTAGCTCCAGCATTCAATCCTCATTTCTGCTGTCACTACCATGTAAATTCACCGCACTTGACTGATCTGGTCCAGTACATTCATCTGAGCCTTTCTGATGATGACTCCTCTCCCCAGTGATGCAGCACAAGATGCAGAGGTGCACTGAAATCACAGATCTCCTTTTACCCTTCTGTCTAAGTCACTGTTCTCACAATGTCCTCTTGTGACAGAGATGCCTTTTAGATATAGACTGTCACAGAAGGACTCTTCATGATTTCCTACAATTCACTCATCAATTAGTTGCCTTCCTTTGGGACAAATGTTCCTTTGGGGACACAGGTGAACTTGTTTGAAATCATCTCAATCTTTCCAATGTTAAAATAATGAAAATGAAATTAAATGAAAGTCATTTAGTTGTGTCCGAATCTTTGTGACCCCATGGACTATACGGTCCATGGAATTCTCCAGGCCAGAATACTGGAGTGGGTAGCCTTTCCTTTCTCCCGGGGATCTTCCCAACCCAGGGATCAAACCCAAGTCTCCCACATTGCAGGCAGATTCTTTTCCAACCGAGCCACCTATGATAAGGTGGTCTCAAATGCATTGGGAACATTCTGTGTCCTCCTAGAAGTCCTTGACAATGCAAACTTAATCCATTTTTCTTCACACTTGCATAGCAAAAGACAACAAAAGGAACGCAGATGTATAGAATAGACTTGTGGACTTTGTGGATGAGGGTAAGGGTGGGATGATATGGGAGAAGGGCATTGAAGCATGTTAATTGTCATGTGTCTAATTAATCGCCAGCCCAGGATTGATGCTCGGGACTGGTGCAGCGAGATTTCCCGGGGGGGAGGGAGGAGGGAGGGGGGACCCGGAGGGGAAGCATATGTAAACCCATGGTGATATCATGACAATGTATGGCAAAAACAATTAAAAAAAAAAAAAAAAGAAACATGAAGACAACTTTTAAGGAGTCACAAAATATTCTTATATATACTTTCCCTGTCCCTGAGTCAATGGGTTCTGACTTCTTCCATCTGAATAATAAATAACCTTCAAGAAATTCTTAGAATTAAGAAAGTCTGGTCCAAATTGACCCCTTGTAGTCACCTAGCAGAAAAGTGGCATGCACCTTTTTTCACCAATCAAGAAACAAAAAACTGTTTCGCCAGGTATCCCTTATACTTTTATATATATATATATATATATATATATATATATATATAAAATAATGTAAAATAAAAATACAGCCCATAATCATGAGAGATACTATAAGAAAATGTGAAACTGAGTTGAAAGGTATAATATAGAGGATAACCGGACCATTTAGCACATGAATGCTAAATGGCATTAATGCTAATTGTCTCTCCTGCTATATAAAGTACTTCTCTCCTGATTAGTACTTGATTAAACAACAACAACAAAAATAACCTCTTAGAAATAACAATAGCTTTCTGGATTCCATTCTTCTTAGCAAGATGAGAGCATCATAGCATGTTGTTTATATGTTTTTATTTGGGTGAATATCAGACAGACAATGTTTTTCTATCATTGATGCTTTGTATGCTGAGAATTTCACTACATCCTAGAATTACCACATAAAAATTTCCTTGTATTTGTCACAAACATATTCCTACTGTTAACCTTGGTAATGGTTCCCTAAATTTTTTTCAAGTATTTATTCCTTCTAGATGCAGCCTGTGAGACTTTCCAAGTGGCTCAGTGGTAAAAAAAAAAAAATCTGCCTGCCAATGCAGTAGACACAAAAGAAGTGGGTTTGATCCCTGGTCAGGAAGATCCCCTGGAGGAGGAAATGGCAGTATTCTTGCCTGAAAAATCCCACGGACAGAGAAGCCTGGCGAGCTACAATCCATAGTGTCACAAAGGGTCAGCAGGACTGAGCAGGCATAAGTGAACGTGTTCAGAAGCAACTAGCTCTCCAGGCCCACATCCAAAGAAGACAACTTGCACTGTAGGTCTAAACTAATTCTATCGCCCTGGTCACACTGATGGATTCAAGGATGGGTCCATGCTCAATATCAACTTACGAGAACCAAGCGTTTGCTCTACTCTTGAAAGCAGAAGTTCTCTTTGCTATTATGTAAGTAAATGCCACTAAAAACCCTGCCTTAAAATGGAGCCAACCCACAGTAAGTATAACTAGTAATAAATCCTAGTCATAACAGATCCAGAAGGCTCAATTAATGAAACAATGAGCTTCCTTTCTGGTTGAGTTATTTCAGTTTGGGATTTCTATTGCTGCCTATCAAAAGAATCTCATCTGATACACATGAATCAATTAACATTAGAAGGTTACAACACGAGATGGTAGAAGGGGAAGAGTAGGGAAATACATTTTTTTCTCTTTTTTCTCTTTTCTTTAAATTGTTGCTGCTTACAACCACTGTAGCAACAGGAAGTACAGTTTAATTGGAAATAGTCTAACATAATTCTAAGAATAATCATCTAAGGCTAACTGCCTGGGCAGTTTTGATGTCAGATAAATTGGCTCTCCTGCTATATAAAGTACCTCTCCTGATTAGTACTTGATTAAACAACAACAACAAAAATAACCTCTTAGAAATAACAACAGCTTTCTGGATTCCATTCTTCTTAGCAAGATAATGAGCATAGCACGTTGTTTAGATGTTTTTAATTGGGTGAATATCAGACAGACAATGTTTTTCTATCATTGATGCCTTATATGCTAAGAATTTAATTGCATCCTAGGATTACCACATAAAGATTTCCTTGTATTTGTCACAAACATATTCCTACACATAAAGTTACTTGAAGTCATGGAGCACCTAACCTGATTGAAAGATTTTACTTTTGACCATGATTTGTTCTTTTCAAAATACTTTTTTTTTTAAAGAGGAAAATTTGAGTAGAATTTTGTTTCACCACTAGTTCCTAAGCAGTTACTGAACTCCATGTAGTTCTGTAAAAGAAAAATGAAATTCAGAATGTGGCCTTTGCCCTCCAGAAGTTTATAAGCTGATTTTAGTAATAAAAAGAGCAGAGTGAAAAATTTAATCATTAAAATACTAATGGATATAATACAGAATCATTAAGTGATGTGAAAATAGTTGGTAAAGGGGCTCTTAGTAAATATCTGTGGCCTCTTCAGAGAGAAGCAGGATAGAAAGGAGGGGCTCTTTAAACATTCACCAGTCATACTGAAGGCTCACAGAGTTCCCCAAATGAAAGACTTTTATCATTCATCTTTTTTTTCTTTTTCTTTTTCTTTTTTTTATTGTTTTTGCCATACAATGTCATGATATCACCATGGGTTTACATATGCTTCCCCTCCAGAACCTCCCTCCCTCCTCCCTCCCCCCCGGGGAAATCTCCCTGCACCAGCCCCGAGCATCAATCCTGGGCTGGAGATTGATTAGACATATGATAATTAACGTGTTTCAATGCCCTTCTCCCATATAATCCCACCCTTACCCTCATCCACAAAGTCCACGAGTCTATTCTATTCATCTTTTCAAAAAATGATTCTATACATTCTAAGCATTAGATACTGTATTAGATGCTCCTCTTGGTCCTTCTTACTTTAGTCTTGTTGGGATGCACACAGTTGGGCAGAGTCATTATCCTTGGTCCATGACACTATCACTGCGTCATTCACGGACCACAACCAGGCTGTCTCCAGTTGTGGAGACAGCTGTTATAGACACATGTTCACGTATATACATAAAGGAGTAGAAATGCTGAGTCAAATGGTTTACAAATGCTCTAGTTCACAAGATAATGCCAAATTATGGTCTAAAGCAGTTGAACCTATTTATATTCCTACCAGCAATGAATAAGAAATTCAGTTATGTACATCCACACCAATGCTTGGTATATTGCTAGACTGTTTAATTTTTTCCAGCCTATTGTATGTAAAAATGGTATCTCATTGTGATCCTGTTTCCCTAATACATTTTAGGCTGAACACCTTTTCACATATTCTGCAGTAATATACTCATTCTTTCTTTCTCTATTTTGAACTCTGTTAATTTACTTAACATTATAGGTATAGCTCTAGACATAGATAATAGAATAAGAAAGATAAGATTCTAGCAATTCAAAAATATACGAAGGATCAGTTAAGACCTCTCATACTCTTTGATTCTTGGGGGGATGTTGAGAGAAAATATGCACTGCTTGTGAGACAAAAGATGTACTTTGGCACAGTAATTAAAGGAAATATTAACTCCTGACTACTATTTACCTTATATAACATCAGGCAGGTTTTGCATCAAAATTCCTCAGTTTCTAGCTTTTCTCACACATCATCTCACTCCTACGGAATTCCAATCAAATCAAAAGAAAAGAATGTGGACAGAAAAGGTCCCTTTTATACAGAATAATTCTGAGTGACTTGAAACCAGGACCTTTCCAAGCTGGATACCTCATGAGTTCTAGTCGTGGTCTGAAGACTGGCTGACTGGCCAGGAACCCAGAGCCCTCAGGTCACCTGGCGCCACCCCTGATGGCCACAGCCAGATGCCCTGTGCTGTGAGACCACAGAAAATCCATTCAAACAAAAGCTGACCTGGAATATACATTAAATTCAGAAGGGAAAGAGATAATTGCTTTGAGCACGCGCCAGATTACCAACTAAACTAGCACTCTAGCGTCTTTTATTTCCAAACAGGAAAGATAAAGAGATAATGACTGCACAAAATCACTTGCTTTTCTAGGTGCTTGACACTCACTGAAAAGCACAATGAAAACGACATTTTACAGCTATAGAGACAAACCAAAAATAATTTAACAAGATAACTTTTTCAGCTTTAAAAGGTAGAAAGAAAAATTTATATATTCAAGACATATTCAGAATACTAAATTTTTTAAGGCCAGGTTTTTTTCCCCTCAAAGGAAAATGAGAAATTACAAAATTTCAGAATCCAGAGTTTCTAAGTAAACATAAGAGGTAGAAGACTCAACTATATCGATTTTCATTTGCATTCATAGACTGTTCTCTTAATCCGTTCAGACTGCTATAACAAAATGTGATGCACTAGGTAACTTAAAAATCATAGAAATTTACTTCTTAAGAGTTTTGGAGGCTAGACCATCCCAATCAAGGTGCCAGAGTGGTTGTGCTGTGGGGAAGGCCTGCCTCCTAGGTCACAGCCTGTGTGCCCACAGAGTGGGAGAGTGAGCCACTTTCATAGGACACTGAGCCCATTAATGAGGACACCACCCTCATGGCTTAAGTACTTCCCAAAGGCCCCACCTGTTAATACCATCGCACTGGGCACTAGGGTTTCAACAGAGAAATACAAAGAGGATCACAAACATTCATCTGCAGCAACTGTAGCCCTAGCATATTTTCTTCCTCAACATTCCAGCGTATTGAGAATACACTGCTCTCTAAATTTGCATTTTAACCAGTGGACACATTGAGACAAAGAGAAATGAGACAACTTTCTTTTTCTTAAGAAATTAATTTATTTGAATCAGAGGATAGTTACTTTACAATACTGTGGTGGTTTTAGAAATGAGGCAACTTTCTGAAGGGGTAGGCCTTGCCGACAGACCAAGAAGTCCCATCTCCGAAGTCCTCCTATGGCCTGCGACTGGGCAAGCCACTTTCTGCTCTTCTCATGGCAACAGGTTAAAAAACATGTATGATTCCAGCATCGCATCCATTTAGCGCTTCTTTTTAAGAAAGCTTATTTAAACATGCCATGTGATCACCTATTTTAACTCTGCGTATATGTAAGGAATCTGTGGAAAGCTTGTGAAACCAGTTACCAGCCACCTCAACTCTTGTGCGCACTCATAAAAATTCCCACATGTCACAACTGTCACACCTACTTGTTAAACTGGAGAAATTCTTGAACCACAGTAAGCAGATGCTCGAACAGATGGAAAATTTCTTTTTGGGCTGAGAAAAAGAAATTTCCAATTAAGAAATGCCTGGACACTATTTTATCTCCCTTCTAGTTGACTGAACTATGAGATTTCCTTATGTTACAGGTTAGAGTTTTAAAAAAAACTATCCATTTCCCTCAATATTCTTTATTTCTTCATGTACCCATATACATTAGCTTAAAATGTGCTCATTTTTATGTTTCTTTATAAACTTGCCATGGTGCTTTTAAAAAGGGAAAATTAATGAACTACTTTCATGTAATATTTTTATTCAACCCCTTTATTCTTACCCATCTCGTGTTCAATTTGCCTCTTACATTTTTTTCTCCATTCACTTAGAACTTTAAACAGTATCTATTCTGTGCTGAACATGCAGTTCTTCACTATTTTATCCCCTACATACCCCAAAAGAAGAACCAAAAACGCAAAATAAAATAAGTTCCTTTGCACATGGATGAAAGCAGATGTGGGCTATCATCCAGCCCCCACCTGCAACCCCACCCAACATTTATCTTCCTTAGTATCCCTCTAGGGAAAAGGTGAGTTGGCTCACTCCAGAACCAGCCACCTGGCAGCTGCTTCTCTGACAGGAATTCTCCCCACACCCTGATTTTTCTTCTGAGCCTTTGCCATGCTTCTCTGCTGCCACCACCCCAAGTCCCTCACTCCCCCAGATTACAACTAAGCTCAAGGATACTCAGCATTGCCTCCATCGAAGGTCTGTGACCACAGAGGGAGATGTACAGCAGCTTGCAGCTGCTTGAGGTCTCTTGAGATAAAATCTCAGTCCTAGTCTTTAAATGTCCTCAGCCATTTAAACGTGCTTAATTTTTTGGCTTAGTTATAATTTCACAGCAAAATTAGGCAGAAAGTACAGAGAGTTCCCACATACCCCCTGCCCCCAACACATGCACGATCTCTCCCACAAGCAACATCCAGGCACCACAAGGAGATACTTGTTAAAGTTGATGAACCTAAATTGACACATCATTATCTACCCCCAAATCCATAGTTTTCATTAGTGTTCACTCTTGGTGTTGCATATTATATAAATTTTGACAAATATTTAATGACACGTATCCACCACTATAGTATCACACAGAATAATCTCACTGCACCTGAAGTCCTATGGACTCTGCCTGTTTTGCCTTCCCTTCTCTTAACTCCCAGCAACACTGATCTTGGTCTCCATAGTTTTGCCTTTTCCAGAATGTCATATAGTTGGAATCATATAGTATGTAGCCTTTCCAGTTTGGTTTCTTTCACTCAGTGATGCTAATTTAAGGTCTTTCCATGTCTTTTCATGACTTGATAGCTTATTTCTTTTTAGTTGCTGAGTAACAAAACATTCTCTGGGAGTACCACAGTTTATTTATTCATTCACCTACTGAAGGACACCTTGGTTGCTTCCAGGTTGGGGTCATTATGAATAAAGATGCTATAAACATTCCTGAACAGGTAAGTTTTCCATTCTTTAAGCAAATTCCAAGGAACACAGCTGCTAGCTCAGATGATAAGAGTGTTTAGCTTTGTAAAAAAAACTGTCAAGCCATCTTTCAAAGTGGCTGTACTATTGGGTTGTCAATAAGTTCATGCAGGTTTTTCATAAGATGTAACAGAAAATCCCGAACAAACTTTTAACCAACCTAGTATTTTGCATCCCACTAGCAAGGAATGAGAGTTCCTGGTGCTCTTTATCCTCCCCAGATTTTGATGTTGTCAATGTTTGGGACTGTGACCCTTCTAACATGTTATTGTCCTTTAATTTGCAATTTCCCAATGACATATGATATGTAACATCTTTTCATTCTCTTGACATTGTCCTTCGTAGAGTAGGATTGTAGTTTTAACAAAGGCCAGTTTATCAAATATGTTTTCCATGGATGGTAACTTGATGTTATATCTAAAGTCACTGTCATGCCCCAGGTCATTTAGACATCTTTCCTATGTTATTTTCTAGTTTTACCTTTTACATTTAGGTCAAGGATCTGTTCTGAGTCAGTTTTGGTGAGTGTGTAAGAAAGGGTTGGGTCTAGATTTACTTTTTTGCCTGTGGTTGTCTAATTGTTCTAGCACCCTCTCATTTTTTTCTATAATTAACTTTCCACGTTCCCTGAGCTCCCCCAGTTCCAGTTTACTTTTTATTGGGAACTAATGTTCCTATTATTCACCTTCTCAGTTTCCACACAGGGCCTAATTTTTATAACTTAACTCACTGATTAAGGTATATCTAAATAAGCGAGATGCTCCCTTCCTGTGTGTCCTTGGTGAGAAC
This sequence comes from Antilocapra americana, assembly GCA_007570785.1. NCBI lineage: Eukaryota > Metazoa > Chordata > Mammalia > Artiodactyla > Antilocapridae > Antilocapra > Antilocapra americana. The sequence continues at coordinate 56,168,437 of ML660200.1, read as the reverse complement.
ATGAAAGGGAATATCTGGGTGGGAGGCGGGTGCTCACTGACTCTGCCATAATTTTATTCCAAATGCAGATAAAACAGACCCAGGACTATCATATAAAAAGTAATCAATTATTGTGCTGGACATCTTTACAATTTTTATCTTGTGCTTTTTCTTTATCTTCCTTTTCCTTCTTAACGTTTTGTGAAATAAAACCACAAATAGGCTTGATAACAATCCTGGTTGAAGTATTTCAGAAACAAGCTTACTTCCTGTGTTATATATATGATCTCTCTATTCTACACCTAAGGACTTGTTTGCCAATATTTAACAAACCCTCCACATTTCAAATGTCCACTCTTCTAATTCTGCTAATTCTCAGCATCCTATTTTCTAAGATGTATCTTAAGTAAGTTAACACATTGTAGAAAACAGTTTAAGTGAATAAAGCACTTTATTTCCACGCTTGCACTTGCTTTCCAAGGAAGCATCAAGGAATAACTATTACACTTCTTACACTATAAAAGCAAAGATTTAAGGGGCCCACTATAGAGATTTGTTAACAAGATATAATAGAAAAGTTTCCTACAAAACATGACTTCATGATGAAGACATGAAATATATGAGGAAAGATAAAGTAGTGGGTATGTGGACAGTAATAAATGACTGTCACAATATACACAAACTCAGAAAGTGTGAGGATAGTGTTAAATCAAAATCAACGTAGCTGTGTAATTACAGAGATGAGGATCATACAATGATACCCCTTTTCTTGGAATTCCAACTGCACTGGGACCCATTAATTTTGGGTAAATGGAGTTTCACTGAAGTTCTTTAGAGCCTTTAGCTATGAGCTTCTGAAGAAACATGCTTTAATTGATCCTGGCAATGCAGGTACAGTTCTACTCTACCTAATGAAATAGAAATAACCATTATTATCCCCTTCTGTTACAACATCACTTGTATAGACTTTAGGGCTATTGGGAAAGTATAAGTATTTATAAAGACATTCCTCATATCCTGGAATTAACTTGGTGTTTTCTTGCCTTCTATGAAAACAGGTAAACAGAAACACAGAGAAATTAAATGAATGTTTAAAAGCAAGTCAAAAGATAGGAAGGCAATCATTTGACATTCTTGGCCCTAGAAACTGTCTCCTTCTTACCTATCTTCTTAAAACAAAATAATCCCCCCCTCCAAAAGAAAAGACAAATGTCTAAAAATCAACAAAGGGTAACATATAAACACATTATTTTCTTCAGACACGCGACAAGACTGATCCTAAATAAAAGTAAAAAATCAAACTTCAACCTCTTTACAGATTTGGGCTTTGTATATTTACCTCTTGTGCCCCTTAAATTCCATTTAATTTTATATATAGTTTGCAGGTTTTATGCTCTGTCAATAATGTCCCTCTTTGTTTTCCCAAATGAAAGACATAATGATCCCATTAATTCTTTCTAAATTAAAGTTTTACAGTAAAATTGACATTACCTTTTCATGTTCTTTGCTTTTCTTCAGCAAACAAGTTTTAAAGTTAATATATCCATTACAAGCCCACAAAATAAGATCACTTCTTAAATGTGTGCCCAGGGCTGCACTCGGGTCCTCTTTTGCAAATGTGTGTTTACATTTTCATGCAATTAAAACAATAATGATTTCTCTCCAAGTTACTCTGTATCTTCCCAACCAAGCGGACTTTAGTACATTGTTAAATAAAAAAAAAAAGTTTACAGAGATTTCAGGAGACTGTCCTATTCAGAACCTTGGCTTCTTTAATTTTACAGGAGTGTCTCTCCATCTTTTGCAGGCTGCAAACAAAGAGCTCCGAGCTTTTTAATAGCAACAAAGACTAGAGAGGAGCTTTTCAAGTCATCAGCCCAGCTGAGAAACTGGCCATTGACAGCTGGGCTGAGGAATATGAGTCGTCCAAGGAAGCCCACAAGAGCCATATGGAGTGACATTCCAACACTTTTAACATGCCCATCAGAAACTCCCACAGCTGACGGTGTTCACACAGCTGTAGGTTATTAGGAAGGAGACTTAAAGGGACGCAGGAGGGAGCCCTTTTTAGGGCACTTCACTATCACAGTAATGTTGATTAAAACCTGCTGGTAGCGAAGCAACTTGGTGCGGAAGAGCGGTGTATCACCGGTTCCCGATGGCTGCCACATCCTAAAGGGGGTTCTACCTTTGTGTGCCGTGACCAATGGATTTTACATCTGAGCTTTGTAGTGATCTCCTTGGGCTAACAAATGCGGCTTTTTATCTGACTTGCAGTTCTTGAAATTCCCAAATGCCTTTATTAAATTAATAGAATTCAATTTGAATTACATTTTAAAAATTACGAAAACAGACAAAAAAAAAAACCAGAAAAAGAATCTCTAAGTAATCTCTTGAATACCTCAAGTGAATAATCCAATAAATTTATAATTTACAACAAACATAAAGTGTTTTTTTTTTTTTTTGGAATACCATCCTGAATAGCCAAGACTCCACATGAAATAAAAATATAAGGGAAGGTGTTCTTCTCCTCAAATTATTTACTATTATTGATAACATATTAAAAATATATTACTTATTAGTAAAACCAAACTGTTAAGTAGCTTTAAGACAAATTTGACATATAACTTTCACTCTATTGTACAATGGAGAAACCATTTTCCCATTTGAATTTTAAGCATACCAATATCCAGAAAAACATGGTAAAACAAGGATCACATCCCACTAAAAATAACCAGTGATTCCCTTTATTGTTCCTTCCACATTTAGTAATCACCTGTTGTATGATTAATAGCTGTGGCTCAGTTTAAGAGCTTCTGTTTCTGGACATGGTTAAGGGAAATTAAGTCAAATATCAAACATAATGTACTGGCTTCTGTATGAAGCCAATAAGGGAATGAAAAAAAAAAATCACTCGTAGATCATTACAAGATAATGATCAGATTTTTCTCATATGTGTAGATACTTTACTCAACAAAGTTAATACTGTTGAGTCAATAAAAGTCCTTCACCAAAAAATACAACCAAGAAGCCTATTAAATCAAGACAATGTTTTCAAGTTTCCCATTTCAGCTGTAGTGCTTCTCTATGAATGAAAAGCACTCGAATCAGGACCAGCCCTAATAGTGAAGTGGGGCTTTGGCGCAGTACCATTTTTCTCGTTACACTCCTCATCCTCAGACAACAGCATGAGGCATTCCGGCAGTCGAGGAGTTGTAAGTTAGGGACAGGTGGAGAGCTGACAGTCGGTTGAGCAAATGTCTCAGAAAGGCCCTGCTGCTGCTGGTCAAAGAGCGACGCCCAGAGCACTTTGCTCACTGGCCCTAAGAGCAGGACAGAGGAGAGATTCAGAGAGACAGGGTTCATTACACTCACAGGTCTGGGGAGGAGGCGCAGCGGGGCCACCTGGAAGACCACCCAGGTGGTCATAGGCAGAAGAGAGGGGGAAGAAAGTTCGGGCCTCCATCTTTATCAGGGTTTCTGTGGGAAAAGCAAGATAGGGCAGGTAAAGGGTCAGGATTGGCTAATTTGAATTATTTCAAAGGGCCTTGGACTAATAGGGATGGTCCTCTAGTTGCCTGGCACCTGGCCTTGGGATGTGGAAAGTAGAGGTTTACTGTGCCTGGAGTGTATGCCAGATAGAGGAGGTGCTGCTTTAACTGGTGAGGGCTCCACAGGTGGGAGACCTGTGGGGTTTGATCTCTGGGTTGAGAAGATCCCTGGAGAAGAGAACGGCTATCCACTCCGGTATTCTGGCCTGGAGAACTCCATGGACTGTATAGTCCACGGGGTCTCACAGAGTCGGACATGACTGAGCAACTTTCATTCACATAACAAAGGCATGCTTGCACTGGAACCTCTGCTATTTCTAAGAATTAGCTTGCCTCAGAAGGGGCCATTTCTCCACAGCCAGAAAGATTTTTTTTTAATGTGGCAAAGTATAATAATACATAGAAAAATGTAAAATATATACAATACCTGACCTTGAAATGAGCCCAATTACATAAGAAAGAGACAAAGAGAAACCTTAATTTATCTTTATACAAAAATAGTAGTAAATGATGGTCACTTTGGGGGATGCTCTAAGAAGACTGATGCTGATTTGTGCCCTGTCACAGATCTTTTTACACAGCAGCAATATATAGAATGATAAAGCAACAATATATAGGATGATAAATCAGCAGAAAAGCCAAATAAGGGCTTGGAAGCCCTACAGTCTCAGCTTCACTGCTCTCTCACTCTTGAGTTATATTTCAAAAACCCAGTATTTATTTCCTTCCTCTTACATGGCATGAAGGCTTAGCTGTGTCATCTTTATTTCTATCTAAAAGAGGTCACAGTGCGAGGACCGAGCTTTATGACACACAGATTTAGCATGGAGGCATCTCTGGCTGAGGTCCAGGTCATCATGGCAAAGGCAGAGCAAGGAATCTATGAGGCCCACTCTGGCAGGACTCCAGATGCTGAGTCTTACTTGATGTTGAGACCTTAAGGTATGAATGACTCCTCAAAGCAAAAAGGAAAAGGACTAGCTATGTTCACATATTAAAGGATGCCAAGACCCACAAAGATTATGTTTCCAAAGGGATAAAAAGTCTTTGGAAGATGTTTCACGGCTAGGTGGCCACACATATTGGTTGGTACCAATCCCCTGCCTGGTTACACCTACGGTCCGAGGTGTTTAGAGCAGTAGTCACTTTTGTTTTCAAAAGTCCCAGTAAGCCTGTTTTCAGATACTAGCTCCAGTATTTTCCAGGACAACTGGGGTGAGTTGTTTGACCTTGGTCAGTTTTATCATACAGAAGTGGGAATAGTGGTGCTCACCCCATAGAGAGGTTGTGAGAACCATACAGATTAACGCCCATAAGGTGTTTAGAACAGTATCTGGTAATTAGCAAGTGCTCACCCAATAAGCGTTAGCTATGATTTTATGTTCTGGCATTTATGATATGACTCAAAAGATATTATGAAGTGATTTCTTACATTTTGAATCCATCACTAGTCATCTGCCTATAAATGTCAAGTAATTATCAGAAGATATTATCTCTGGAGGGAATATACATTGTCATTGTGTATAAGGTATAATTTTTTGGCCTGGGATAAATAGGATAATCTTTGTAGTTGGAGTTTTGCATATAACAAATAAATGTAAAATGCACTATTTATTCAATATGAAGATTATTTTTTATTGGACAAATCTCTACTCAGAAAATCACTTGCAATCAACGTGGTATAAATGTTTTGTTTTCCCCCACCCCACAAATAATAGGCTTTTCAAATAATGAGGTTTAGAATCATAAAAATAACATTTGGAAATATGTATATAACTCACATGTATATTCCCTGGTGACTCAGATGGTAAAGCATCTGCCTGCAATGCAGGAGACCCAGGTTCGATCCCTGGCTTGAGAAGATCCCCTGGAGAAGGAAATGGCTACCCACTCCAGTACTCTTGCCTGAAAAATTCCATGGATGGAGGAGCCTGGTGGGCTATAGTCCATGGGGTTGTAAGGAGTCAGACACGACTGAGCGACTTCACTCACATGTTAAATATCAGGTTTTAATATGTGTGTGCATCTTTATGTATAAATGGCTTAATTCATGAAGAAAGATATTGATAGTTAAAATCATTAAAATTAAAAGACACTTAGAAAAAATGGCAAAACTAGCCACAAAATGACAGAAAACACAGAAGGTGACAATATCAAAAATACACAAAGTCATACAAACCAACAAGGAAAAAACAGAAAATTGAGATAAAGGAATAATTATTTCATACAAAAGAAATACATCTGGACAATAAACAGATGAAGTTAATCTCAGGAAAAATCTTGACAGTGCATATCAGACCACAATATCATTTTTCAAAATTTGTTTTGAAACTATTGCTGATGCCTTCAACGATTCACCAAGGGCTTGTGAAGTTGATAATAGAAATAACAAACACTTACTATAAAAAAAAAAAAAACTAGAGAAGTTATTTTCCTTTCTTTTTCTTCTTGCCAACAACCTTTATTGTGTGGGCCACTAACTGCTGCACAACTACTTTGCCTTACAGATTACTTTGTTTAGAAACTACAACCTACTTTATTTACAAATTACTTTTCCGACAAAGGTCCATCTAGTCAAAGCTATGATTTTTCCAGTAGTCATGTATGGATGTGAGAGTTGGACTATAAAGAAAGCTGAGGACAGAAGAACTGATGCTTTTGAACTGTGGTATTGGAGAAGACTCTTGAGAGTATCTTGGACTGCAAGGAGATCCAACCAGTCCATCCTAAAGGAGATGTGTCCTGGGTGTTCATTGGAAGGACTGATGTTGACACTGAAACTCCAATACTTTGGCCACCAGATATGAACTGACTCATCAGAAAAGACCCTGATCCTGGGGAAGATTGAAGGCAGGAAGAGAAGGGGACGACAGAGGATGAGGTGGTTGGATGGCATCACTGATTCAAGGGACATGTGTTTGAGAAAGCTCTGGGAGTTGGTGATGGACAGGGAAGACTGGCATGCTGCAGTTCATGGGGTCACAAAGAGTCAGAACTGAGCAACTGAACTGAAGTTCTGCACATGCCATGCACTCCATGTTTCTAGTGATAAGGAAAAATCAAGTGAAGTGTAATGTCAAATTTTAAAATATAAGTACATTTCCATTTGTATAAGTAATCAGAAAATGTATGCACAAAATTGCTTTTTAAAAGACTCAAGAAACTTTATAAATGTGTTACTCTAATTATGATTCAGTTCAGTTCAATCGCTCAGTCGTGTCCAACTCTTTGTGACCCTATGGACTGCAGCATGCCAGGCCTCCCTGTCCATCACCAACTCCCGGAATTTACTCAAACTCATGTCCATTGAGTTGGTGATGCCATCCAGCCATCTCATCCTCTGTTGTCCCCTTCTCCTTCCACCTTCAATCTTTCCCAGCATCAGGGTCTTTTCAAACCAGTCAGTTCTTGGCATCAGGTGGCCAAAGTATTGGAGTTTCAGCTTCAACATTAGTCCTTCCAGTGAATATTCAGGACTGATTTCCTTTAGGATGAACTGGTTGGATCTCCTTGTAGTCCAAGGGCCTCTCAAGAGTCTTCACCAACAACACAGTTCAAAACCATCAATTCTTCAGCACTCAGCTTTATAATCCAACTCTCACATCCATACATGACTACTGGAAAAACCATTGCCTTGACTAGATGGACCTTTGTTGGCAAAGTAGTGTTTCTGCTTTTTAAGATGCTATCTAGGTTGGTCATAACTTTTCTTTCAAGGAGTAAGCGTCTTTTAATTTCATGGCTGCAGTCACCATCTGCAGTGATTTGGGAGCACAAAAAATAAAGCCTGCCACTGTTTCCACTGTTTTTCCATCTATTTGCCATGAAGTAATGGGAACGAATGCCATGACTTTATGGCAATTATGGAATTATGATTATCCACACTGAAATTAAAATGTTATAGAAAAGCACAACTTTAGACACACTATGCTCTGCACTTGGCAATTTTAAGTTTGAAATTGCTACTGTGACAATCCAAATTCCTGGAAATTGAACAAGAAATATTTAATTTAGAATAAAGTAAAAGTTAATGAAGTTTCATGGGCAGACTAATATACAGAATACAAAGACATCAAGCTATAAATTTGAATCAACCTAACAAAAACCATTCATAAACCTGTAGCTAATTATTCACTCTACATAGTCTCTTAGTCATGTCTGACTCTTTGCAACCCCATGGACTGTAGCCCACCAGGCTCCTCTGTTCGTGGAATTAACCAGGCCAGAATACTGGAGTGGGTAGCCTTTCCCTTCTCCAGGGGATCTTCCCAACCCAGGGATCAAGCCCAGGTCTCCTGCATTGCAGGCAGATTCTTTACCCGCTGAGCCACCAGGGAAACCCTTAGTAAGTTTTAAGAGGTTTCAAATAAACCATCACACTGACTTTCAGATTGCAAAACAAGATTTTTTTTTTCTCTCAAAAATGTGATCTCCTCCTACCCACTACCCACCATCTACTTTGCTTCAATAGTTTATGATTTTCTTTTTCTATTTTCTGGATTTGCTCGGTCTTTCTTAAAGTTTATTGGCCAGAACTACACTAAATGTTTCAGAGCAGACATATGCAGTCTTTGTCAAAGATCAGGACAAGGTTTTATCTTCTATTTACTATAATACTTTTCTTGATGATCATGGAAATGATAGTTGTCTTACTAAATTTGGTGTGACTGAAAAATTTACTTAAATATCTTTAGCCATAAATCCCAGAGCAAGGAGATTACATTGCTTCTATTAGAAATGTTTCTATTAAAATTTTTCCAGTTCTGTTTGCCTTTTGTTTGGTATTAGAACACAATTACTTGCAACACAAAGTAAATTTTAATTTCTAAACATATTTCAATATTTGTAGTTCAAAATTAGTCACCAGGAGTAAGTGATCTTCCTGTTTGAAAAGGCACAGAAATGAGCTATGTTTTTTATATACTGACAGACACTGGAAATGTTCTAAAACAGTGATTCCTAATCCTGCCTGCAAATTAGGATCACCTAGGATCTTTTAAAAATTACACAGCAGAAACCAACACAATGCTGTAATGCAATTATCCTCCAATTAAAAATTAAAAAAGAGAAAAACTCAGGAAATAAATAAATAACCAACAAGGACCTACTGTATAGCACAGGGAATTCAACTCAATGCTCTATAATAATCTAAATGGGAAAAGAATTTTAAAAACAAAATAGATATGTGCATAACTGAATTACATTGTTGTACACTTGAAACTAACCCAACATTGTTAACCAACTCTACTCCAATATAAAATAAAAATTTTTTAAAAAGCAAAATTGCAAAGCACAGGTTACACCCTGGATCAGCTGACATGACAATCACTAGGGATGGGACACAACCACTAGTAGCTGTCTAAGCTCCCCAGGTGGAACCAAGATGTAGACAAGTTTGGGAACCACTAGGCAGAACAGGAAGATAAATAAAGGGGAACTGAAACTACTCTCTGCATAAAGAACCTGGTATAATTTTCGGGCTACAAATTCAGATCTGATCTGTGTTTCAGAATCTTTATTTTTCTATAAATGTCTCAGATTTCTCTTTTAGCCCCCCAGTTCCACAGAGTAGCTGAAGTTTGTTCCTAGTCCTAGAGTTTTTCTCATCTTCCCTCTGCTGCTCCTTCATGGGGCTGGAGGTGGGGGAGGGATATAAAGTACCAGGGCTAAAAAGAGAGGGGTTAGTGGGTTGAGCATCCGTCCTATCCCCAGCAGATGTCCCCCACACCTGCTCCATGGAGTCCCCAAGGTCCCCAGCGCAGCTGCTGCACCCCATCCAAGGGGCTTTGGGATCCCCAGATTCACTGCTCACAGCCTCAAAGCTCCTGGCCATAATGGCAGAGAGAGATTCTCTGCTGCCCCACGTCACAGTGACGCTTGTGCTGGAGCAGTAGCCTTTAAAAAACAGTAATTCCTGTAGAAAGGAATTACTGAGAATGAAACACGCTGTTTAACCATACATTAAAATGAATCATCGTATGTATTTCTCCTCCATTAACTACGCAAAAGAATTTTCATGTTTGTTACAATGTGCTTGTTATTATCAGTATTATCAACACTCTACTTCTTTTGTGAAATTTTAAGCTAATTGTCCATTGTGAGTTATTTTTTTACCTAAAAAATATAATCCATAAACCTCCTTAACTGAGTGCACAAAATGCAATACTGTTCAATATATTGAAAGTCAGCAAAGCAGGGAGATACCCCTGTGAGCCTCTCTACTTTGGAGAAGTCCCAGTATTCCCTCAGGAAATGCCCACCTGGACCATGTGGGACTCAGGACTGGTTGATAAGGCATCAGTGTCGATTATTTTTTAAGACTGAAATTTCTCATAGATACAAGTTAAACCCGTTTAAAGATGAATACTGGCCAGCATCTGTCTCGCAGTACTTTTGTTTCTGTATAAATCTCCATTGTGCATACTCATCGCAGGGTTGTGTTTCCAGCAATGGCAAACAAGTTGTTGAAGTGTGAGGCTAAACGCTTATGATTGGCGAGGTTATTGTTACTCTGACTTTTTTCTTAATCCCTCAAGGAACTAAAAACCTCAGCATACACACATGCAGGTCCTATTATAGCTCTAGATCACTTTCCATTAAAAGATACAACAATATTATCATATGTCTAATCAATCGCCAGCCCAGGATTGATGCTCGGGGCTGGTGCATCGAGATTTCCTGAGGGGAGGGAGGAGGGAGGGGGGTTCTGGAGGGGGAGCATATGTAAACCCATGGTGATATCATGGCATTGTATGGCAAAAACAATAGTAAAAAAAAAGATACAACAATATGCTGGCATATACCAGAATCATTTTTGTTGGGTTAAAAATATTTACTATAAAACAAAATTGCAGTTCATAACGTGTGCTTACCACACAGAGTATGCTTGACACTAGTTAAAATATATTTGCAGATTTGAAGAAATACTGAAAGGAAGCAAGAAATCAAATTAATGACTACATGTTAGGTGGTTTGGAAATCGGTATTTTTCTTTTAGGTTTTCTTGAATACTGTAACACTGAATATTTTTAACAGTTTTTGATGTGTACTATGCTATATACAAACAGAACTACAACTCTGCTCATGAGAAGATAGTTTAGGGCATGTCCTGGCTTGAGCAAAGTTTCTTAAACTATAACTAAAACCTGATTAGAGCATAAGAATTAGGATTATACAGGAGTACTACTTTCTGAAAAGGCCTTTCTACACTCGAAAGCTGAGGATTTAACTGCTACAGCAGGTTTGTTTTTAAACTGCAGTATGGTTATATAGGTATGTAAAAGCACCTATTATTCATCAATAAAAATGTACTCAGGCTGAGTGCTTTTAAATATGCATGACTAAGTCCCCAATGTGCTCTGTGGTTATCACTGGCTATGTGGCAGCCTGCCTGGTGGTCTGTTATCTGAGCAGCAGAAGCAGTCCAGAACTTGATGTGGAATAGCAGGGAAACTTCAGGTTCAGAGCACCGATTCTGAAGGTGCTTTCTTTCACAGGGTCTGAAAGAATACAAGTGCTCTAAATGAGAACAAGAATGAGCAAATCTGAAAAGCCTTATTGTTGATAAAGGAGTGGGCTAGGATCCTATTACTGAGAAAGGATCCTGGCTCAGATCAACTTTCTGTATACCAGAAGATGTTCCTGCACAATGATGTTTTTTCTCCTTAAAGCAAGCAGATGCCATGTTACACTTTGGGTTACAACGGTGAGTTTCCATAGACATGGTGAAATGCTATCTGGGCTGTGCAAGAAAAAAGAGGACTAGATGAACTCATCTTCTTTAGATAAGAAGCAGGTGGACTGCAATTTCTAAATTGAAACAAAAATATCCAAAAACAGAGTCTCTTCCTCCCATCCTTGGCAAGTTCAAAATAAGATTTATTGAAGTGCAGCCATATTTAGAAGCCATTGACAAAGACTGTGACATTTCAGAGATGTCCTTACCTCATGCATCTTCCAGTCAAGCAGGAGGTCAGGGACAACAGCAAATATGCAAGGCAGAGTGAAGAAACGGACCACAAAAGAGATGACTCAAGTTTGTAAGAAAGGAAGATGTCTGGCTGAGAGGATCAGGAGAGACTTTGTGGAGGACATAGACTTTGAGTAGACTGCAATAGTAGGTAAGGCTTCAGTAGACTAGGTATAAAGGAGGTTTTTCTGCAGATAGGAACTACAAAAACAAAGGCAGAGAGAGAAGACCACAGAAGTCAGGCTGGAAGAAAGGTCAGGAATGGAACAGAAAGCCCACATAGGGGAGTGAGAGAAACACTACTTACAGAGGGAACACATTTTCAGACCACAAGCTGAATGCAGCTACCCGATGACTTATTTGACCTGGTCAGTGTTTAGCTTTATTTTCTAACTGCAGAAATAGAAAGACACAGAAAGAGGGAGAGAGAGTGAAAGCTAGCTGTATCTGAAGTAGCTACCAGTATTTTTTAAATGGGAGAATTACATATAAAAGTCTAAGAGTCTGGCTTCTCTTGAAAAAATCTAAAGTTCTGGCAACAACATTGAGCCTGCCTTCCCACAGGTCAGTGGAGAGGGCAGAAGTGGACCCCTGGACAGGGTATAAATTCTACTGATGTCTTCAGGTCCTCATATTTTCTGCTGTCTCTGCAAGTGTCAGTTACCATTTATTATGTCCAGGCTGGCATGTGGTTGCTGTTTGTAGTAAAAGTGAAAGCTTTGCTCAAACCTAGCTTCATATATGTCTGAAGAGGGTAGGTGTTTGAGGTTTGTTTTTTAATCTCCACCATAAAGGAAAACTGGTTTGATTCTAAAGAAAATCAACTCTGAATATTCATTGGAAGAACTAGTGCTGAAGCTCCAATAATCTGGCCACCTAATGTGAAGAGCTGACTCACTGGAAAAATCTCTGATTCTGGGAAAGATTGAGGGCAGGGAGAGAAGGGGGCAACAGAGAATGAGATGGCTGGAGAGCATCATCAACTCAACAGACAGGAGTTTGAGCAAACTCCAGGAGATAGAAAAGGAAAGGGAAGCCTGGTGTGCTGCAGGCCATGGGGTCTCAAAGAGTCAGACATGACTTAGCAACTGAACAACAATGAAGGAAGACACTGAATATCAGCTAGAAGCATTTGTTCTTCATTTGGTAGCCAGTGACAAACCTATGAAATATTCTGAGGATTTAAACAACTAATTGGAGTTGTAATTTAAGTTTAGGCTAGAAAAGGAAAATAAAATTAATTGCAGAGGAAAAAGAGATGGGAAAAAAACAACACTGAATTAGAGACCAATTTAGCATTCAAGTGAGAGGTAAAGATAGTTGGGGTTTGAGGGCATGAGTGGCAATGGAAAGAAAAAGACACCTATCAGAGATACTGCAGAGAAAGGACCAGGCAACTACTGAACTGGAAAGAGAGATGGAGAAACAGCAAGCCATTAAAAATTACCCTGAGATCTCAGGCCAGACTAAAAGAAACAGAATTGAGTAAAGTCTGGAGCTATTGCTGATTTTCCCAAGGGAGATTATCATTTGCTTTGGAGTATGGTGGGTTTGTGTTGCCTGCTAAATATCCTAGAGGTGCAGTGGTTTCTGAAAGCCAACATAGCTTGGGTTTTGGAATCAGATAGAGCTCAGATTAATCATCTATAGAACGAGGGTGACACTAGATCTTACATTCCTTGAGCGGCCTAACTGAGGAAATGTGTAATGTACAGTGAAGTGAAGTGAGAGTCTCTCAGTCATGTCCGACTCTTTGCAACCCCATGGACTCTGCAGTCCATGGAATTCTCTAGGCCAGAACACTGGAGTGGATAGCCTTTCCCTTCTCCAGGGGATCTTCCCGACCCAGGAATCAAACCGGGGTCTCCTGCATTACAGGTGGATTCTCTACCAGCTGAGCCACAAGGGAAGCCCAAGGTACAGTGACTGCTTACCAAAAAATGCTTATGTATTTGAATTGAGAATTAGCCACATTAGTTCATGGAAGCTACGAGAATGAAGGAAATAAATAGACAACTGGAGAACATGTGACATGGGTGCCACTAAAAGGCCAACTAGAAATGCAGTGATGACTAAGTCAACCATTTGGCAATTCTGGATAAACAGATCAGATTAGACAGAGGATGTGGAGTATTGTGAAGTGCTTTCTGAAATTAAAAATTATTTTGTCAAAACATCTTTTGTGTGTATGGTCAGTAATGTCTGATTCTTTGCAACACCATGGACTGTAGCCCGCTTTGCTCTTCTGACCATGGGATGTTCCAGGCAAGAATACTGGAGTGGGTTACCATTTTTACCCCCAGGGGATCTTCCCAACACAGGGATCGAACCTACGTCTCCTACATCGGCAGGCAGATTCTTTACCACTGAGCCACCTGAGAAGCCCCAAATATTTTACACTAGGCTAATTAAGAGACACAGTAGACACTTGGTATTAATAAATTTAACATTTGTATTTTCAACCTCTCAAAAAATTCAGTGGTACTCAGACCAAAGAGAAAACTAGCTAGTGAGTAGGCCTGGCAAAGTGCTGGCATTTTGTAAACATTCCTCTTATTAAAAAATGAATACACACACACACACACGTAGTATGTATATATCTCCATTCCCAATCTCTCTTCTCCAAGATATTGAACCCTGGAGTCGGAAATAGAAGAAGCCGATGAAAGCACAGCTTGTCTGTAAGATGAGAATGTTCAACTCAGCTGTGACTTAGTGTCTTAGAATGATATAAATATTTTACACAGAAATAAACACAAGGAATAAACAGTTTTCACCTATACTTCAGTCAGAGTAAAAATTGGACACTTAGAAAACTTTATCGAAAGTTGGAAAGATTGCTAAAAATGTTGAAAGCTGCAAAAACATCTCACTTGTTAATTTAGGAATTCATAAGACATCATGTGTGAAGGGTGTGCAAGACTGGGTTATAGGCATGTCTTTAATAGGTCTATTAGAAAGAAATAATCTTCAAAAGGACAATTGATCATTAGGCAGGGAAATGGGAATTTAAGTCATAGTTTGCCAGATGGCCACTTACTTCACCCTGCCACATAAACAAGCCTTGGCAATTAGATCACTTAATCAGTCCAGTACTTAAGGCACAGGAAAAGGAGGTGACTGAATAGACTAAATAATTTCTAGCTTTGTGAAATTTCCAGATCTGACCATTTAAGATACTCTATAGAAATGGTCCACTTTTTTTTTTGATGCTTCTCTAAATTATATGTTTGGGATGCATAAGAGTCTTGTCTGACTTCACAGAAGACCTTGATTTCTGTTCATTTCCCCCAGTACAAGGTTCCAGAATGACTAATGAGCCCCCAGATGAAGGCCATCTTCCAAGGCTTCTCATCAGGCTATGCCTAGAGATTGCTTCTTAGGAACAAGATATTACTTTGAAGAATTTCTAACTAGTCAAGAGAAATCACCAGGGACCTCTTTCAGTTGTTCCTTGCACAGAATTTTAGGCTCACTGCCTCCTACTGGTTTCTCAGGAGGGACCAGCATTTCCATGGATTTTGCTGTGTTTGTCAAATTCCCTTATTCAAGCAAGAGGCAGTAATACAAAGTTTCTCCAAAACTCAAAACTGCCTTAAAATGGAATAATCTCTTTTTGTGGCTCAGATACTGTTCTTAACCAAACTTCCTTAGTGGAAGGACACACAGATTATATGGGCCAGTGTCTAGCTTCCAGATTCATACCTGCATTCCACTGGAACAGGTCTAAAAACAAAATCATCAGAGCTGCTTTTCCTGAAAAGATACACTGATTGTTCTTCTTCAACTGAATTCTGTTCATCCTGGTATACTGACAAGATGTTTGTAGTAAGAAAAAATATTTTTAACAATATTTTTATAACTTCTAAAGCTGAGAAATTAAACATGCACTCTGAGATATCTGACCTAAATTTGTTAAGATTTGACTGATTTTTAGAATATACTATTATAGGGCAAATCTCTCTTCTTTGTAGCGTTCACTACAAAAATGTTCCCAGTCTGCAAAGCTCTGAACTAAAACCATTCAATATCAGACTTGGAAATCTGCTGTACTAGCTGGATCTGACTGCTGAAACAGAAGTATGTTCAAAAGACAAACATTTTATTGACTTGGAGAGATTACAAAGCACGCCAAACAGGTTTCAGGCAATTGAGATCACAAGAAGCACATCCAGAATACCAAGAATTTGCAAAACAGAGAGGCATACTCTTTCTGATGACTTTATGGCATGTACCTTTCACAAGCTCTATTATTTCTTCCTTGGGAATGAAATGTTCATAATGAAACTGGATAATCAGGATTACTCTTTACCTAGGTCCCACAGTACTTGTCAGAATTTTTAGAGTAACATCTGAAAATGGTGATGTTACTAAATATTCCAAGATGAGTGCCCTCTAGTTTTAATACCAATCAAATTGAACCATTTGGAAGCACTTTGTTTTCTCTTGCTTCTGAAGCTTATTATATTCATTACATCACTTCAATCAGGTTCTGGATGACTTGTTTCTATTGTAGTTAGACCCTTTGTTAGAATGGTTTAATCATACTAATAAGTATTGGCCTGATTCTCCCATCTCTATGCCCATGTAACTTCCAAAAAGTAAAACCCTTTTTAAAGTGCTTTAACCTTGAGAATTCATATGCTGTCTCTATGGGAATATGTGCACATCCTGAGGATTGTTTCTTCGTTGCTATTATTATCTTCTTCTCAAAACAAACAGAACACTGCATGTCATGCCCATCATTTTCAGAGAAGAAATCTCCAGGAAGTACTTAATGGTCCAATTGGAAAATGTTCTAACAATACAGCCTTTCTTGGTTCTTCAATTTACTACAGGTGGATAATCTCTGAAAAACCCAAGACAGTGAACAGATTGAATCACTTGTAACAATTTGATTCTTGAATGAATTCCAAAGTACTAAGAGTGAAGCTGTTTTGCCTTAAACGAATACCTCAAATAAAGATTGAATAATGTTTTTGCTGAAAACTGGCCCAAAGTACTGGAAAATTGTGTGCCTAGAAAACCCATTCATTATAAGATGAGCATTTGGGCATTACAGTTACACTGATACTTTAACTGGTGTTTTCAGAAATTTGGGGGTAGGGGATATCTCTTAAAATCTTTCTTTGGTATGCTAAAGTTCTCTAAATGAAACACAATTCTAATAAATCAAGAAATTAAGACATAGCTGGAATATAAAGAAAGGGACTTTAAAAAGACAAGCTGCAAACTTTCAATCCTGAATACAGTAAGGTATTTTCCAATCTTATAGTGGGGTCTCAGAATTCTCCTTTGGTATAAAGTCATCACCACCATGATATGACTGTTCTAAATTTAGTACTAATTACTGTTTTAGGCTGAATTTGCCATCAACTAAAATAAAGGTCAACAAAGTAAAAGTGTCTATATGGCTTAAAAAGATGGCATGTGTTCTATTAAATTATAATGCATAACAAAATAAATCAAAATGTAAAGCTTGCCCAATTAACATGAAATCTCAGATTTGATTTCAGTATACCCAAGAACGATCCTCTTTCTAAAACATGTACATTAAGATGTTTTCAAAATTTACTTTAAATTTCCACTGTTGGTGAGCACAATCAAAACTACCTCTTACTTCCTTGATTTAAATATGGCAAATGCTAAAAAGAAAGATTACTGATTCTAGATATAAAGGAAATAGTGCTAGCAACAATGCCCAAT
Organism: Antilocapra americana; assembly: GCA_007570785.1. Lineage (NCBI taxonomy): Eukaryota > Metazoa > Chordata > Mammalia > Artiodactyla > Antilocapridae > Antilocapra > Antilocapra americana. The sequence continues at coordinate 56,151,232 of ML660200.1, read as the reverse complement.
AGACCAATCACAGTATATGACAAAAATGTGCTTTTTATAGTCATTCTGTGTCAAGGAAAACCATTCAATCAAGCCATCTCGTAGGAAACGTTCACCATCAAAATCACAAGGGTCAATGACTATGGCAGAAACCCTATAAGTGAGCTCAGACTTTGTCCTAACTTTGAAGCCAACAGATTCTGGCCAAACTTTCACTGATGGAGAATATAAGCTACTGGAGAGGTGGCAGAGAGATAATTTATACAGTTGCTTTGGAATTTGAACATTAGGGAAAAAAATAAAGATCAAAATTGGCACCTGTACTGTATAAAATGCATAGCTACATAAGAAAATCTCATCTTTTTTGTAAAAACTTCTGTTTCCCCAGTTGCACTGCTTGAAAGTGAATCTGTGTACCAGAAGGTTGTTCAGGATTATGAAACTTAATGCATTTTACCATAAGCAAATATAAACATTTTCAAGGAAAGCACAAGGCAAGAGACATGAAAGACCATATGTTTCCAATGCTCTCCATGTCAAAACAATACCAGTCTCCAAAAAATAACTGCTAGTCTTATTGAATCATTTTGCCAGATATCTTCCAAAAGTTACTTGGAAGAAAGTACAGTGCACTCTATGTACCATGTAATGAATAAAAATAGATTTCCCCAGACCAAACATATTACATTCATGAATTATCTTGTTAGCTGTAAAACTTCATAAGATTTCTGAGTACTGCTCATGGGTTAGTGGCAAAGGTAAAAACGAGATAAGAGAATATAGCGGCTTATCTGGAAAATATTTCTCAACAAGCTGTGTAAACTCGTTTAGTTAGGCCAATCAGTTCAGTTCAGTCCCTCGGCTGTGTCTGACTCTGCGACCCCATGCACTGCGGCACATCAGGCTTCCCTGTCCATCACCAACTCCCGGAGTTTACTCAAACACATGTCCACTGAGTTGGTGATACCATCCAACCATCTGCACAAATTAGGGTTTCCCCCGCCACCCCCCGAGGCTAAGGTTATTATTTTTTCTCCTTCTATCGAGAGCCTTAAACCCTTCACAGGTTCACGCCACTCTTGCCTTGTTCTACTTTGAAGTTCAAACACCTACAGTGAACAAGAAACCTACCTGGGAAAAGGTACGCTGGGGTAAAGGCACTTTAAGCAGCCTTTCAATTCTAACATTTCACAGCCACCTTTTTAATCTGTATGGAAACACTGCTCAGCTGACCACACAGATGGCGCACTGCAAAAGATTTGCTAGATTCAGTGTCTTTTCTCTGACTGCTCTGCAGCGCCATACCACTTCCCAAGAACTTGGCGAAAGAATCCTCAAAAAACTCTCTAAGATCAAAGGAACAAACCAAGCCCTAGAATTAGCCAGGGGTACTCAAGATGGGGAAAGAAAAGCAAAAGTAAAATGAAAGGACTCTTTACTCACGATTCTGGCAAGACTAGCAGTCCCTCCCAAAACTTCCCTCCTAATGTTTTTGTACTTTGAAGGCGCCCAGTTTCCTTCCTAATCCCTTTGTTTATCAGAACCCACCACGTTACCAGACGCTTTGCAGAGGCTTCCTATACCTAACCTCTTCAACAATCTAACACGTGTCTTGACACACCCAAAAGGCTAAATAATTTGCAGGGCTCGGTACTAGTGAAAATATGGGGGTACCTGGTTCCAAAAGCCAGTACAATGCGTCATTACAGATACTAAAATACAAAACTGTTACCTTTCTTCCTTGGTCTGTCTCCGGGCATTTTTCGTTTGAGCTCCCTGAAGCGCAGGATTAGACGCGCAGCCACTAGCCACGCCCGCCCCGCCTCACCTGGCACTCACAGGCGCGTGCCTACCTGCCTGTGGGCGCTGATCGCTGCCAGGTGTGCAGCCACTCCTAGCAGCTGCTCAACCCACACACCAGGCCTACGTTAGGAGCTGGGATGTTGAGCCAGGCATCTTCCCCTCCTCCTAGCCCAACACGCCAACCCACGTCATCAGGAATGCACTTGTTACCTGGATCCCCAGTGGGTAAAAGGCTTGCCCCACCCTCAGCCCCTGCAGTGCCCTGCTCTGAAATCCCCGGGGCAGGAGAGACCCGCTCTGGGCCCGCTGTTGCTGATGGACCTAGAGAGGGAGGCTGGCGAGGGCCCAGGAAGGCAGGAGCCCATGAAGCCGTCTCAGACTGGTGGGAAGGCAGCGCAGAGATCCAAGAACTTCTCCATCCTCCTATCTAGCTTCACTTACAGACCACAACATCAAAGATAACGTTATTAAGGGTTTCAGAACGGCGACCCCCATGAGTAGCCTAAACCAGGCCCAGGACCCTGCCCAGTGCGAGCCGTGTAGGACTGCGCCGGTCACGCGTCTGTGAAGCCTGGCGCTGCTGTCACTGAGAAGGCGATCAAATGTCAGTTCCTGTCTCGCCCTCAACCATTCAGTCCCCCGCTCTAATAACACTGACCACCCCCTCCGACCCATGCAATAGAAGGTTTCTTTGACAAAAATACAGCAGATATAGAGAGAGATTTTCGCCACGGGTCGATAAGAACCTTTTTCCCTCCATGGCATTTTTTTTAAAGACAAATTAGGAAACTGACACAGAGCTCAAGTGACATGCTAAGAGATAATCCACCTGGTATGTTTGTGGAACTAGATCTAAAACCAGGGTTGTTGGCCTTTCGATTTTGTGCATCTGTCAGGAAACTATAGAGTGGAAAATGCACAATGAACACTTCCTAATGAAATATGTTTATATCTGACAGTGTTATAACCCTCTTTACCACTGACTTTTAGGGAAAAAAAAAATAACCAAAACATCTGCTTGGCTCTTCTAGCAGATGTTTGGGAAATATCCTTTTGTGTGTTACGGTTTTAATGAGAATGCAGTGCTCACTTAGTAGAATAAGCGTCTTCTCCAAGTTGGTTATCATTAACTTGTTAATTACTCGTGTATGGTATAATGCATAAAAGTGATTTATATGTTAGAAGACATAGCTAATTGTAAGTTTATTCTTATAATAGTCTTGAAATGCATTGCAAATGTCATCCTGTAACAGTCCTGAAATGTATAAGCATGTCATTATATAGGTCAATATATTTTAGATGATTTTTGTTTTATTCTTTAAATAAATTTTTATCAAAACATTAAAAAATCACCTTATAGAAAATTTAGATTGTGAGGAAAACAACAGGTCACCTATAATCCAGTCTCACACAACTCACTATTAATTTTGGTGTATTTTCCTTCCAGTATTGTTATATCAGCAACAATATGCAAACATACTACAGTGTTTTGCTTAAATAAAAGGAAAATCTAAACCCCAAAATAAGAAAAGCCTCTCCACATGACTTTATTATTTTTTCTGAAGACAGAGACATAGACTAAATATTTTGTAAAGACTGTTCTATATTGCGGTTAAAATCATAACTCTTTAACCTGTAAAATACTAAAAAGTAAAAATCTTCCAAAGCTGACCTAAGAGGAGTCCCCTTCCCTATTTCATCTAATTCCCTCCTCTAGACTTATTCTTATAGTTTTATTCTTATATCTTGCTTAAAATTTCCCAAATGTACACTGGCATGTATAGAAATATGAATTATTAAAAATCTGAATTATACTGTACATATAGGTGTGTAACTGTATTTGTATACTCAATAGTTTATCATCTACAGCTGATACCACAGTGTTAAATCACAGTATTGATCTGCTTATGTTTATTAATGTCTATCTAAATGAGTAAAACCTAAAGGGTAAGTTATGTTCAGGTTAGAAAATAATAAATCTCAATATCTTGTAATAACATATACTGGAAAAGAATCTGAAAAAGAATAGATAGACGTACGGCTGAATCACTTTTCTGTACTTTTAAAACATTGTCAACCAACTATACTTCAACAAATAAATAAAAGTTGTCGTTATACCAAGTAGTTAAAAAAAGAAAGAAAAGAACATTTCTCACACTGGCATGTCTACAAGTCTTTTTAACATGAAGATCCTTTTATTGGCCCATCATTAATCGAGCATCCTTCCTATCTAGGCAAAAGTACTTTGCCCACCTCCTATTCTTCCTTTATAACTTTCTCCTGGGGCAGGAAGTCTCTTTGTGTTACAGTTAAATACACAAGTGAAATCTTCCTTAATTAAACTACAAGATGCTGAGAAAGAACAAATCTAATGTATCTTGCTTTTCCTGAAGTCCTTAGAATAGTGTCTTATATAATATATGCTCTTAATGTTTGTTGTTGAAAAAAGGGCATGAATGACTAACCCATTGTTTCACAAACAGTAGTATTACATTTGCACTGATCATTCCAAGCCCTCATATAATCTTTCTTGGTGGACAATGTTAAATGACAGATTAGATTCAATATGTGAGCAATGCCAGAACTGATGGGTGCATATAATAGCCAAACCCCAAATAACATTTTGAAATATCTCCTCACATTTATTTAAACATTTTAAACCTATTTGAATAGATCAAGACAATGACAAAAAATCTATAAAAACTTCACCTGTTTAGGCTCGAGGAATAATTTTTCAAGTAGATACTTCTGTAATATTTTAAACTACCAAATTACACATATATGCTTTAATTTATTAATAGATGCATCCATGTGTATCTGTGTTTCCATTTTAGTTTCTTTGGCTTTATACTCACTTAACCTTGTAAATAGTGTTTTCTCTTGTTTTGATTCTCTATTTCTTTTAGATTAATTTTGCAAAGTTTCAAATGTACACAGAAAGAGAATAGTATAATAAACTCATCCCCAAACCTCAACAAATTATTTAGTCAATATTTACAATCCTAATAGTGACATAATTTGTTTCTAAAGCACTGTACAACAGTTCTTATCAGGCTCCCTTTCAAGCACTAGACAAGGCTCTATCCAAAAGTAAACAGGAGAAGAGGCACCTCAAAACAAATGATTCTTAGGAAGTGAAAACAGGAACCACATGTGCACCTTTAACTGCAGCTCTCCATGCAGGACAGGCCTTATACTTAGGTATCTTGTTTACGAAATAAAGCAGAAGAATGCAGTTAAGAGCGGACAAGGTTGCACCAGATGTCCAGAGTGCTACCGTGCACTCAGAAATTTCTGGACCCTGTAGAGTACACAGGGTAAGTATGAGGCAAAGTCCTTGCCATCAAGGACTGCATGGGTTTGTAGGGGATGATAAACCACATAATTACCAGAAAAACAGTGTATACATTTAATCTGATGATCCAGAAATGTCATTACAATTGTGTTGAATCATTTATTTGTATCCTATATACTTTTTTTTTCCAAACCAAGTAATAATTGCACTTGTTTTCAAACTAAGAGACATATTAAGGATAATAAACTTGTAGGTTGGTGGAAAATTCCAAGTTTCCTACCTTTATCAGCAAAACTACATGAAGCTTTAAAAAAAAAAAAAAAAACTCAGATAGTGCATATTACCAGTGATTTTGTGATTTCTGTTGTAGCCCATGAGCCATCTTGACTTAAAAAACATGTAACTTCGTTTCAGTTGATTTGGAAGCAGCAAAGTTTTATGAACGTTATCCTTAAACTCATCCCCTTAACATCACAATCCACTCTGACCTGCCTCAGTTAAAAGATAGGTCAACTGTGGGAGAAAAAGGAGATAAAGAAAAATGAAGTGGAATCATAGTATGTACTCCGGTTCTTCATCCACATAGGGTGCAAAGATCAGGAACTTAGGCATTGCCTGAAACTCATTAGAAATGCAGAATCTAAGTCTTCACCCAGCTCTCCTAAGGCAGAATACTTATTTTAAAAAGATCTTCAGCTGCTTCCTTTTTGCCTATTATAGTTTGAGAAGCACTGTGTTCAGCTTTCTTCCATCTCTACATGGATCCTATACATTTATTGCTTTGCCACATCTCTGATAAAATTGTCTCTTCTGATTAGAGAATCAGATTTCACTTAACCATTTTTGAATGATATATATGCTCACTGATGCATTTGATTTAATAATCTTTTTAATATAAATATTGGGTTTAAAGACTAGCCATATTAGCTGCTCTCTTTTAAAATTAAAGTTAACTTATTTGGAAGTCTTAACTAAAGCACTGAAGTGGGAGTTAGAACCTTTGATTTCTGGAAATCAATTAGAAATCTCAGCTAGAAAAGGAAGACATTTCATATTTTCATGATAATTAACAGATTCATTCATGTCTCTATATCTTATCAAGAAAGAATGAAGAAAGAATAAATGTTAAAACAAAATATTAGATAGAATAAATGGAAATACTACCATTAGCATACTCCAATCCAGGCTATTATAAAAATAATTAGGTACAAATTTCATAGCATCTTCTATAATCATTTCTTACAGAGGAAATATAGATTTAATCTTTAACCTTTTTTTAACCTTTTATTTTCTTAACATCTGCAAAATAATTTTAATTGAAGATACATGAGAAGGTTAAAGTGCTTTTCATTCTATTACATTAGCTATTTTGCATTAGTGGACTACACTCTGGCTTGTAAATTTATTTAAAATGTTGAAGTGTTAATTGCTTCATCAAGTCCAACTCTTTGTGACCCCATGGACTGTAGCCTGCCAGGCTCCTCTGTCCATGGAATTTTCAGGCAAGAATATTGGAGTGGGTTGCCATTCTCCTCTCCAGGGAATCATCCAACCCATAGATAGAACCTGGTTTCCTGCATTGCAGGCAGATTTTTTACTGTCTGAGCCACCAAATATTTAGTAAAATAATAATAGCAGCTAATAATAAACTATTTGTTTTTACATACATTTTGATTCTAGCGATGATAAGTACATATATGGTCTTCTATCCAGGTTAGAATATGTATGTCATGAATGTCTTTATGAATCCACAAAATATTCAACAAATCTGCCCAAATTTACCACTTTTATTAAAAAAGCTTCATCTGAACTCAAAAAACTAAGTTCATTCTGAAAACTGCAATTTTGTAGGGCAGAAATGAAAGGAACTGATGAGCCAGGAGAGTTTGGCTTTGGTTGTGGCTAAAGGGACGGATCCAGGTATTGGACACGATGAGTTCCAGGGTAGAGGTGTTGGGATAATTAAAGTGAGATGACTCTTAGTCTTCGTCCTTCTCTCTTCTTCCTCCTCCTCTCCCTGCACTGTCATCATCAGCTCCTACACTTCTTTGTTCACAGATCAAAAAACTTCTGTCCTCATCAGCTAGGGAAAGGAAAGAAACATCTTCAGAAACTGTTCCCATAATTCTCCACAGACAGCTCATTAGGGACTGTCACTGAAGACAGAGACATTTGGTAGTCTCAATTTTAAATTAACCATATTCATGCTTTTAACACAGAACATAAAATCACAGGTATGATCTTAATAGTTAAGTATACTCCTTAAAGTCTTTATTGGGCTTCCCAGGTGGCTCAAGAATCTACCTGCAATGCAGAAGTTCTCTCAGGAAACAGGGGTTCAATCCCTGGGTTGGGAAGATCCCCTAGAGTGGAGGAGGGCATCACTGTTCACTCTGGTGTTCGTTCTTGCCTGGAGAATCCCATGGACAGAGGAGCCTAGTGGGCTACAGTCCATGGGATTGCAAAGAGTCAGACATGACTGAAGCAACTGAGCAGGCACACGAATTCTTTATTGGCTTCCCTGGTGGCTCAGTGGTAAAGAATCTGCCTGCCAGGAGACATGGGTTTGATCCCTGAGTCAGAAAGATTCCCTGGAGAAGGAAATAGTAACCCACTCCAGTATCCTTGGGAAATCCCATGGACAGAGGAGCCTGGAGGGCTACAGTCCATGGGGTCACAAAGAGTCAGACACAGCTTACCAACTCAGTTCAGTTCAGTCCAGTTGCTCAGCTGTGTCCAACTCTTTGAGACCCCATGGACTGCAGCATGCCAGGCCTCCCTGTCCATCACCAACTCCCAGAGTTTACTCAAACTCATGCCCATTGAGTCAATGATGCCATCCAACCATCTCATCCTCTGTCAACCCCTTCTCCTCCCACCTTCAATCTGTCCCAACATCAGGGTCTTTTCAAATGAGTCAGCTCGTCAAATCAGGTAGCCAAAGTATTGAAGTTTCAGCTTCAATATCAGTCCTTCCAATGAATATTCAGGACTGATTTCCTTTAAGATGGACTGGTTGGATCTCCTTGCAGTCCAAGGGACTCTCAAGAGTCTTCTCCAACACCACAGTTCAAAAGCATCAATTCTTCAGTGCTCAGCTTTCTTTATAGTCCAACCTTCATATCCATACTTGACTACTGGGAAAATGATAGCCTTGACCTTTATTGGTTAGTGACTAAAGAACAACAAAAGTCTTTATTATGGAACATGCCTATCCAATATGTTGGACTTTAAACAAAAGAGTGATTTAGCATCAGGCCTAAATTGCCTGAGAAAAGGAAAATACTGGAATAAGGCAGACTTAAGGCTAAGAAATGAAATTAACTTCATCGGGGTTCAAGAGAATGTGGCAGAAGTCTAAATTAGGCCCTCCAAAATGGGCATAGAGAGACCAGTTCATCCCTGGTCTGTTTTAGCCTCCAAAAGCAAAGGGATCCAAACCCGTGGGGCAACAATGGGAGCTGCCAGCAGGGACAGTCCTTGAGGAAGCCGGGTGATAGGATTCATCCAAAATCTTTCTCTTTCTTTGATAAAAGATAGTGTTTTGGAAATTGGAACATAGATAACTAAAGCCTTGAAAACAGCTTCTGATCACTCTTCCTGCTAAGAAATATTTGGCACAATTCCTCCTTTTGCTTTCCTTATGCCCAAATTCTCCAATTTCAGTTTAAATTCTCTTCTCAAATCTGAGATTATCTTGATGGACTCACATGCTATAAGATGTTTCCTCTTCTTGTCAGGTCCATGTGTTTTTCATCATAAGCAGTGGTGGTACTAAAAACTTCATTATTTGTGAAATCAGTGTTTTATTTCCCTTCTTATTTCTATTCCAAACTCTTCACTTACAAATACAGGAAGAGTTTTGCTGTTGTTATTTCCATTTGGTTTTTTTTTTTGTTTGATTTTTAAATTCTAGCTGTTAACCCAAACATTTGTTTTCTGTATTAGAAATAAAATTTACAAAATTAAATATTCTAGATATTTTTCTAAGTGATGTATTTTTTTTTCTTGGTGTATTAGCAGAAGTGTGTAGAAGTTGATGCGCTATGAGAATCTTGATACCTGGAGATGTGCAATGGAAATTACACCACAGCAAGTAGTCTCCCCACACCAACATGATTTTTCCTCTGAGGCTAATGTCAAAGATCACTACTATTTCACAGAATGTGGGAAGATTCCGCTTCAAAGGTCAGAGTTTTGAGAGAAGAGCCATATATTTTACTAGATGAGCCTTATCTAACTCCATAAGCAGTTTCTGAAGTTTTTTCTCTGTGACATAACATGTGTATTCACTCACCCAAATTTCACCCTAATATTTGTTTTCCTACACCTCCTCAAGCTATTTTGTTTTGTTCCTGTTCTGCATCTTTAGGAAATAGCAACCTACTCCAGTATTCTTGCCTGGAAAATTCCATGGACAGAGGATCCTGGCAGGATACAGTCCCTGGGGTCGCATAGAATTGGACATGACTGAGTGATTGAGCACACAACATTTCATGTAGAAGCTCTTCATCCTCCTAAATAAATTGGAACAAAACCAGAAACTTCTCAAGAGCTTTTTCAAAGTTTTGTTGTGTATTCTTCTACCAGGACTTCTCTGGTGGCTCAGACGGTAAAGCGTCTCCCTACAGTGCCGGAGACCCAGGTTCAATCCCTGGGTTGGGAAGATCTCCTGGAGAAGGAAATGGCAACCCGCTCCAGTACTCTTGCCTGGAAAATCCCATGGACAGAGGAACCTGGTAGGCTACATTCCATGGGGTTACAAAGAGCCGGACAAGACTGAGTGACTGCACTTTCACTTTCTTTCCTCTACCAGGTTATAGTAACATTTTTACAAACTTCTTTTGTGTTATATTTTTAAGCTTTCCATATATCATTAAACTTTCTGTCTCCCTGAAGGTTATATTCTCCTCAGAAGACGCTGATTTTTAACTAACACCATAATCACCATTGCCACCACTGAGTGTAATATATCTGTGACATCAAATAGGGATCCAATAAATTTTAGTTGAATTACCAAATGAGCCAAAAACCATTCATCATGTGGCCCAAATTCTTTTAGCTCCATATGGATTATAATCCAGTATAGTAGAACACTAATGCAAATTCTTAAGTAATAGGAGATCCTTTTGAACTCTGAGTGTCTACCTCTTGGGTCCAAAATCTACTAATTTCCGAGTATTAGAAATCAGCTTTGCAAAACACAAATGGACCTAAAGATTATCATACTGTGTCAAGTAAATCAGACAGAGAAAGACAAATACTGTATGACATCCCTTTTATGCAGAATCTAAAAAGAAATGATACAAATAAATTTATTTACAAAACAGAAATATATTCACAGACTTAGATAATGAACTTATGGTTACTTGGAGGTAAGGATAGGCAGAAGGGATAGTTATGGAGTCTGGGATTGATATGAACATCTTGCTATGGGTACATGTTAAAATGGGTAACCAACAAGGACCTCCTATAGAACATAGGAAACTCTACTCAATGTTATGTGGCAGCCTGCATGGGAAGGGAGTTTGGGGAAGAATGGATACATGTATATGGATAGCCAAGTCCTTCTGCTGTCCGCCTGAAACTATCACAACATTGTTAACTGGCTATATTCCTATATAAAGTAAAAATATATGGTAAAATGTCTTCAAGAAAGCTGTGCTCCTTTAAAAAAAAAAACTTTCAGAAAATGAGAACTAATATGATGGCAGCTAAAACAAAACATGATTAATCAAGAAAAGATTCAAAGACAGAAGTCCTGAACTGAGTTTTGAAGGAGGATGACATATTTGGAGAAGATGCGAAAAGTTGTAACAAGGCAAGACTAACAAAAATTTTTCAACTCTCATTTAGAAGAAATGTATAGAACCGAATACTCTTCAGCTTAACTGTAGTGGTATAAATAAACTAAAAGTGAAAAGAAAGAATTCAGATAAAATTTAATAGAATAGACAAAGAACAGTTCCAACTTTTAAGCCAAAGCTTTCACAAAGATTGTGTTTGTAGGTATATCTATATTGATGTGATTATGAGTACACCTTCAAACCATGAAAACATGAAAGTAAATGCAGTTTGTTACCTACACTAAGTAATATTAGTCTAGTATTTATTGTATCCTGCTAGACTGTTGAGAAATCTGTATGCAGGTCAGGAAGGAATAGTTAGAACTGGACATGGAACAACAGACTAGTTCCAAATAGGAAAAGGAGTACATCAAGGCTGTATTTTGTCACCCTGCTTTTTTAACTTATATGCTTAGTATGTCATGAGAAACACTGGGCTGAAAGAAGCACAAGTTTCAACCAAGATTTCTGGGAGAAATATCAATAACCTCAGATGTGCAGATGACACCACCCTTATGGCAGAACTTAAGAGCTTCTTGATGAAAGTGAAAGAGGAGAGTGAAAAAGTTGGCGTAAAGCTCAACATTCAGAAAACGAAGATCATGGCATCCATTCCCATCACTTCGTGGCAAATAGATGGGGAAACAGTGGCAGACTTCATCTTTTTGGGCTCCAAAATCACTGCAGATGGTGATTGCAGCCATGAAATTAAAAGACACTCCTTGGAAGGAAAGTTATGACCAATGTAGACAGCATATTAAAAAGCGGAGACATTACTTTGTCAACAAAGGTCCATCTAGTCAAGGCTATGGTTTTTCCAGTAGTCATGTATGGATGTGAGAGTTGGACTATAAAGAAAGCTGAGCACCGAAGAATTGATGCTTTTGAACTAGGTTGCTGGAGAAGACACTTGAGAATCCCTTAGACTGTAAGGAGAGCCAACCAGTCCATCCTAAAGGAGATCAGACCTGGGTGTTCATTGGAAGGACTGATGTTCAAGCTGAAACTCCAATACTTTGGTCAACTGATGCAAAGAACTGACTCATTTGAAAAGACCCTGATGCTGGGAAAGATTGAGGGCAAGAGGAGCAGGAGATGACAGAGGATGTGATGGCTGGATGGCATCATCAACATGATGGCCATGGGTTTGGATGTAATCTAGGAGTTGGTGATGGACAAGAAGGCCTGGTGTGCTGCAGTTCATGGGGGTCACAAAGAGTTGGACACAACTGACTGAATTGAACTGAACTGAAATGAATCTGCTATGCTTCATCTTAATAAATACAGTTATACTTCCTCAAGGACTTTATATTCTGTACATATATTAAAATTGAGATTGTTGACATAGGTTCTGAATGGGTTTAATGAGAGGTTTAAAATGATTCTGGACTCTGGTAGAACAGAGTAACTGAAATGTCCATTATGAAAATCCTCAACTATCTGAATTATTAATTTAAACTAAATGTGTGCTAGGATGCACTAGAGGATGACATGGTTGGATGGCATCACTTACTCAATGGACATGAGTTTGGGTAAACTCCAGGAGTTGATGATGGACAGGGAGACCTGGCATGCTGCAGTTAATGGGGTCACAAAGAGTCAGACACAACTGAGGGACTGAACTGAACTTAGTCCAAAACTAGCCTTCCTTATCTGAGAATCTGAAGGTCATTTTCCAAATTGAGTGTCCATTTAGATGAAATGAGATACATTTGAGGTTTTGTACTTTTTTTGCTGAAAGAAGGAAATGAAGTATGTGGGAGATGGAGATTGGAAGAATCTAGGGAAAATAAGGGGAAAATGGCAAATACTCGGATGTCCTGATGTCATTCTGCCAAACAGTCCTAAGGATGGATTTTGTAACATATAAAGAAGAAAGATTAGATTCAGAGCTGAAGATGCTATTTTCCAGTAAAACTCTGATAGTCTCCGGCACCTAAAGAGAAGTTTAAAACTAATATGGAAACAGGAACATCTCCAACTCAAGACCAGAGAGGGTGGTAACATCTGGTGGCACCTGCAGAGTTGCAGCCAAGCAGTGGCAGTTGAGCAGCAGGGAAGATGCTTTCCCCAAGAAGGCATCAACTACAGTGGTTGTGATGTGACAACTCCCTCAGAAGACTTGTTGGTAGCCTGGGGGAAAACATGAGTGAATCTTTTTTCTCTTGTATGTGAGACATCACTGAAGATTTTCAGAAATAGGTGGTGCTGAGGTCCAGTAGTCATACATGTGAATAACCACAATCATTTAGCATTAACATTAATGAGACTACTTGAACAGATAGGTTGCTCAGACCTGGCGGTGTGCATGTAAATATGGAGATACAGTGCTTCTATCTGGTGATTGAAGACCTATTCTAGATCAAGAATTGCCCAAAGTAATGTCTATGATGGTTGAGGGGGGCATGCAATACATATAAATATGTGTAGTGCACCAGGTATAACAGTAGATACAGTCTGTACACCAACTCAGCATCACTCTTGACATGAGGTTTTACAGTTTGAACACTATCTAGATGTAACCAAAAGGTAGTAAAAAGCTCTACTGTTTGACGTTTGTTCTCAGGGCTTCTCTTGATCCTCAATTGTTTCCCACTGTGTTACAAATAAAACCCTATCTCACTGTCATGCCCCTTGAGGGTCCATCATAATTCAGAGTAGCACTCTGTCTTCATTTCCTATTGTCCCTCATTGACACCTTAGAATTCAGCTGAAAATTCACAATGAAGGAATAAATAATAAATGCTTTTTCCCCCAAAACACTGCTAAAAGCAAGACTGTGACAAATATTAACATCAAATAACTTTGAATCAAGAATTTGATTCCTATTTCTCCATTAAATGGTCATAGACTGTAGAACAAGAACATAATCTAGTTAATGCTACAAGGAAACGTCTAAGAATAGTTCTAATTCATTTGCCACATGCTGCCATGTGGTTAAGAGACTTCTGTATACCAAACCTCCCTCCAACTGCTCACAAAGCTGCAAAACCTCTCAGGTACCAAAATAGCTCAGTATTTCCCTTCAGTCCCCCAAGCTGGAGAGAATGACTCTTACTCATAGATTAGGCTTGTAAATACACTCCGTTATGTCTCTATCATTTCAGCATCATCTTTTTCTTTGGCCCCAAGATCCAGTGCACAAAACTCAATCCCTATAGACCCTCTCCATTATACACAAATACTATAGATGGGTACTGAGAGCAGTCATCATTCCCAAATGGTCAGTTTCAGTGCATGCTTTAGTGAGATCGCACTGCTACACATCTACAGAAATAATGACTCAATTGTTCTCTAGTTTGCCTAAATTAATAATGTTAATAATATTTATACCATGTTCCTCTGACTATAATTGAAATAAAATCTATGAACTGTAAAGAAAGAGACCAAATTTTGAACACATCTATCTTTTTGAGTGGTACTCACCACTATAGTTAAATGAACCTCCACATTTTCTTCCATCAGGATGCTGTAAATAAACTACTTCACTGAAATGAGGACAATTTATTGGGTCTAGATCACCAAGATCCACATATTTCCACAACAGAAACAGCTTTTCCAGGTCCCAGACTAAGACAAGTTCAAAGCAGGATTTTGAAACATCATTTTTTATCACTCCGATTTTTCTCACAATAATATGAGTTGAAATATAAGATTTTCCTCAAAAAACAAAACAACAACAACAAAAATACACTTGTTTTTAGACTTGTTTGGAATCCATGTTTACGCTTGATGAAAACCAACATTGACAAAAGCAAAATTATTTACCAATTGAGCCAGAAAAGGAAAATGATGTTTAATGTAACTTCTTTAAGTTACAAAATTGCCTTCAACAGGAAACTGTTGGGAAAACTTGGTCATATTCATCATTGCTTTTGTGCTGATGAAATTCAGATCTGGGGCTCTCCTACTTCTGGTGCAGATGCTGCCCCTTGATAAGGCAGTCTTCCTTCTCTGTAACTGCCTTGGCAGACACGCTGGCTCCGAGTGGCTAGTATGTGAACCAGCTTTCAGATTCTTGTGTCTTTAGAAGCACTACAGTCTGCAGGATCTGGAAAGGTTACACCATAGTAAACCTTCTGACATGAAATGGTTAATTCACCTCACATTTAAAAGGTCACTGCAAATCCTTTCTATTTTTATGTCCCATATCCAACATCCATTTTCCAAGCCAAGTGCACTAAATCTAAGAACTTCAAAGAATCACAGACTCCAGAAGAACTGAGAATTCACCGAATATGACTTCTTGCTTACAGGCAATGTTACACTTCAGCTGTGACAGAAAACTATCCTAGTTTTAAAGCTGTCATAGAAAGATTTTCCCAGTCTGCCCAAATATCCTATTACAAACCCCTGGCAGACTTTGTTCACAAACAATTCTTCCTCCACACTATCTAAATCCTTCACATTCTAGCTTAAGTGTGTTTTTTTCTACTCTAATCCTCTGCTAACTCACCATCTTTCCCACCAACTTCCATTGCTTATTTCAGTTGATAGCAATATTCTCTTAGTTATTAGTGATCTACTTGTAGATATCTATCTTTTAGGACTGCCAAGCTATCACTTGATTGGTCACTGATCAAATCTTCCTCCACAAACTTGCATAAATCCATTTGTTTTCTCTGCATTCCCAGGTTCTCCAACTGAGTTCACTGTGCTTCCTTATAAGTAGGTTATAGTGGAAAGAATGCTAAATAGAATTCTGGAACTTATCTCCAGAATCTGTCCAAATAGGTTAATGATTAACAGCCTTGGACAAGTCACTTAAGTCCCTGCATCTTCCTAAGCATCAAATTACTCTTCTGTAAATTGAAAGAATTAAAAGAAATTTCTCAGACTAGTTCACTCTATTTTTCTATAAGTTTTAAAACTTAACTGGTTCTTCATTTTTATACTCTACCCACCTTGTACACTATCATTAAATTAAAATTCTGAAGTTGCCATTACCTCTTTATGATGAAACTGAGGCTTTGAGAGAGTAATATACGTCCAAGGTCACATACTTCATAATTGATAGACTCAGTTGGAAAGTCAGGAAGGATTGAGAAGGGAAGCCCAAATCTTCAGCTCTTTAATTATGCATGTGTGGGGCAACTACAAGCAGCCTAACTGAAATTAAAGTAACTGAAGTTAAATTTGAGCTGCTGCCCACTGAAGGAGACAGTTTATAATTTGAGTTCTATCAAGCTAACTTCCTGCTGAAAAATTTACAAAACTCAATATTCTTAAATAAATAACATAAACCAGAGTCTCTACAAGTATCATTCGCAATGATGATAAAATCTAAAACTCTTTGACAAACAAAATAACAGGAAAATATAAGCCATTCTCAAGAGAAAAGACATTCAATTGAGACCATTTGAAATGAGACAGAAGTAGAAATCAGCAAATAAGGATTTTAAAACAACCACCAAAATCACTTTTAAAGATGTAAAAGAAAATATGTGTTCAATAAATAAAAAGATACAAAATCCCACCAGAGAAACAGAAGCTAAAAAAGAATCAAATGGAAATTCTAGATTTGAATATGCAATACTTGAAATTCAACAATTTACTGGATGAGCTTAAGAGAAGAACTTAAGAAACAGAAAAATCAGTGGACTTAAAGATAGATCAATATAAATAATCCAATCCAAAGCAGAGAAAATGATTAGAGGAAATAAAGAGTCTCAAGGACTTGAGGGATATTTTCAAACATGGGTATAACTGGAGTCCCTGTATTACAGAAGAGAGACTACATTAAAAAAAATACTAGAAGAAATAAGGATCAAATTTTCCCCAAAGTTGGTTTTAAAAAATACATAAATGTACAGATTCAAGCTCAACAAAACCCAAACAGAATAAACATCTCCCCAAATACACATACACATAGATCATAATAAACTACTAAAAACAAAATTCAGTTCAGTTCAATTCAGTCGCTCAGTTATGTCCAACTCTTTGCGACCCTGTAAACCGCAGCATGTCAGGACTCCGTGTCCCTCCCAACTCCCAGAGATTACCCAAACTCATGGCCGTTGAGTCAATAATGGCATCCAACCATCTCATCCTCTGTCGACCCTTTCTCCTCCCACCTTCAATCTTTCCTAGCATCAGGGTCTTTTCAAATGAGTCAGTTCTTCACATCAGGTGGCCCAAGTATTGGAGTTTTAGCTTCAACATCGGTCCTTCCAATGATTATTCAGGACTGATCTCCTTTAGGATGGACTGGTTGGATCTCCTTGCAGTCCAAGGGACTCTCAAGAGTCTTCTTCAACATCACAGTTCAAAAGCATCAAATTCTGCAGCACTCAGCTTTATAGTTCAACTATCACATCCATACATGACTACTGGAACAACCATAGCTTTGATTAGATGGACCTTTGTTGACAAAGTAATGTCTCTGCTTTTCAATATGCTGTCTAGGTTGGTCATAATTTCCCTTCTTTCTGACAGAGTGTGGTCCACTAGAGAAAGGAATGGCAAACCACTTCAGTATTATTGCCTTGAGAACCCCCTGAACAGTATGAAAGGTAAAAAGATAGGACACTGAAAGATGAACTCCCCAGGGTGGTAGGTGCCCAATATGATACTGGAGATCAGTGGAGAAATAACTCCAGAAAGAATGAAGGGATGGAGACAAAGCAAAACCAAAACCCAGTTGTGGATGTGACTGATGATAGAAGCAAGGTCTAAAGAGCAATAGTGCATAGGAACCTGGAATGTTAGGTCCATGAATCAAGGCAAATTGGAAGTGGTCAAACAGGAGATGGCAAGAGTGAATGTTGACATTTTAGGAATCAGTGAACTAAGATGGACTGGAATGGGTAAATTTGACTTAGATGACCATTATATCTACTACTGCAGGCAGGAATCCCTTAGAAGAAATGGAGTAGCCACCATAGTCAACAAAAGAGTCCAAAATGCAGTACCTGGATGCAATCTCTGAAACAACAGAATGATCTCTGTTTGTTTCCAAGGCAAACCATTCAATATCACGGTAATCCAAGCCTATGCCCCAACCAATAATGCTGAAGAAGCTGAAGTTGAATGGTTCTATGAAGACCTACAGGATCTTTTAGAACTAACACCTAAAAAGATGTCCTTTTCATTATAAGGGATGGAATGCAAAAGTAGGAAGTCAAGAAACACCTGGAATAACAGGCAAATTTGACCTTGAAGTACAGAATGAAGCAGGGCAAAAGCTAACAAGGTTTTGCCAAGAGAATGGACTGGTCATAGCAAATACCCTCTTCCAACAACACAAGAGAAGACTCTACACATGGACATCACCAGATGGTCAGCACCGAAATCAGATTGATTATATTCTTTGCAGCCAAAGATGGAGAAGCTCTATACAGTCAGCAAAAACAAGAGCAGGAGCTGACTGTGGCTCAGATCATGAACTCCTTACTGCCAAATTCAGACTTAAATTGAAGAAAGTGGGGAAAACCACTAGACCATTCAGGCATGACCTAAATTAAATCCCTTATGATTATACAGTGGAAGTGAGAAATAGATGTAAGGGACTAGATATGATAGACAGAATGCCTGATGAACTATGGATGGAGGTTCATGACATTGTACAGGAGACAGGGATCAAGACCATCCCCAAGAAAAAGAAATGCAAAAAAGCAAAATGGCTGTCTGAGAAGGCCTTACAAATAGCTGTGTAAAGAAGGGAAGTGAAAAGCAAAGGAGAAAAGGAAAGATATACGCATTTGAATGCAGAGTTCCAGAGAATAGCAAGGAGAGATAAGAAAGCCTTTCTCAGTGATCACTGCAAAGAAATAAAAGAAAACAATAGAATGGGAAAGACTAGAGATCTTCTCAAGAAAATTAGAGATACCAAGGGAACATTTCACACAAAGATGGACTCAATAAAACACAGAAATGGTATGGACCTAAGAAAAGCAGAAGATATTAAGAAGAGGTGGCAAGAACACACAAAAGAATTGTACAAAAAAGATCTTCATTACCCAGGTAGTCACGATGATGTGGTCACTCACCTAGAGCCAGACATCCTGGAATGTGAAATCAAGTGGGCCTTAGGAAGCATCACTACAAACAAAGCTAGTTGAGATTATAGAATTCGCATTGAGCTATTTCAAATCCTAAAAGATGATGCTGTGAAAGTGCTGCACTCAATATGCCAACAAATTTGGAAAACTCAGCAGTGGTCACAGGACTGGAAAGGTCAGTTTTCATTCGAATCCCAAAGAAAGGTAATTCCAAAGAATGCTCAAACTATCACACAATTGCACTTGTCTTATACGTGAGTAAAGTAATGCTCAAAATTCTCCAAGCCAGGCTTCAGCACTACATGAACCATGAACTTCCAGATGTTCAAGCTGTTTTTAGAAAAGGCAAAGGAATCAGAGATCAAATTGCTAACATGTGCTGGATCATCGAAAAAGCTCAAGAGTTCCAGAAAAACATCTATTTCTGCTTTACTTACTACCCCAAAGCCTTTGACTGTGTGGATCACAAGAAACTGTGGAAAATTCTGAAAGAGATGAGAATACCATAACACCTGACCTGCTTCTTGAGAAACCGGTATGCAGGTCAGGAAGCAACAGTTAGAACTGGACATGGAAAAACAGATTGGTTCCAACTCAGAAAAGGAGTATGTCAAGGCTGTATATTGTCACCCTGTTTATTTAACTTATACGCAGAGTACATCATATGAAACGCTGGGCTGGAAGAAGCACAAACTGGAATCAAAACTGCTCGATGAAATATCAGTAACCTCAGATATGCAGATGACATTATCCTTATGGCAGAAAGTGAAGAGGAACTAAAGAGCCTCTTGATGAAAGTGAAAGAGGAGAGTGAAAAAGTTGGCTTAAGTTTCAACATACAGAAAACAAAGATCATGATATCTGGTCCTGTCACTTCGTAGCAAATAAATGGGAAAACAATGGAAACAGTAACTGACTTTATTTTTTTGGGCTCCAAAATCACTGCAGATGGTGATCATAGCCATGAAATTTAAAAATAAATAAGTAAAAAAGAGACAAATGTTGACAGAAGTCAAATAAAAATGGTATAGTTCTTATAGGGGAACAACAGTTCAAATGACTGCTGATATCTCCTCAGAAACAATGAGGGCTAGACTGCCAAGAAACCTCCTTCATGAGATGAAAGAAAAAAAAATCTGTCAACCCCAAATTCTATATGTTGTGAAAATATATTTTAAAATGAAGGCAAAATATATACTGGTAGACATGTGCCAGTAAATTCAGAATCATTTGCTATTTTACCTCTGCTTCTTTGATTCTCTCAGAAATGTTGTTTTCTAACCTGCCTCAATAATTCAAGATTTATAACAATTCACACAAAGCATCCTCCACCCTCCACCTAGTACAGTGAATTTTCCTTGCTGATTTACCCATTATATCAACAAGTTTGTAAACTTTGTAGGGATTAGGGACCTACTTTATATATCTTTATATCTCCCTCAAGTGTTCCTTGTCTTTATAAATGTGAGACTTGCCATTAGAACTTCAGCTGTGTTCTAATTTCCCATCAACAAGAAAGCTGATAACACTTCCTGTATAGGGTAGGGCAAGTAAGGGCTTGGGTTACTTCAATATTTTGAAAGCCTTATGCAGCAAGTTATCAGAATGCTGTTTATAACAAAGTTAAACAATCAAGCTGCACTCAGATGTAAACATAGAGGTTCAAATTTACATAAAGTAATTTTAATTCCTTGAACAAAATGATCATATAAATACACCATATACCCTGTATAATCAAATACACTAGAAAACTTTAATATGATGATAAAATTAATAAGTAGGAACATTGCTATATCCATTTTTCTCTTTCCCTTCTCTAAATCTACCAAGAATAAAATCTTCTTTTGAGAAATATAACTCACAGAAATTTTTCTTTTTGTCTGTTTTCTCTTTACAAAACCATTAACCCTTAATGAAACAAAACTACCGAGAGTTATTTATGCCTGGAGTATTTGCTAAGATTCATGAAGACCATTTTCCTTCCTTAACCATCTGGTTATGAAACCAGAAATGCTGACTTCTAAGTCTGAGAAGAAAAGTAAGCAGTAAAATTTTCACAGTGATTCCTGTTTCAGAGAATCTCCATTAGAATTTCTGGTAGGAGTACTGCGTTCAGAACTGAGGTAAGCCACATGGAGAATTCTATTGTTAACTGAGAGGTCCTTAGCCAAGTAATGTTTGGGGAGTATTGACTTTGTGGCTTGGCTTTCTACATCAACCTTCTCATGTTACATACACTAGTCTTAACCCTGATGTGAACTCTTTCAAATTGAAGAGCAATTTTAAATAAGTTATTTTCCCACCGCACGAAGTATTCTGTTAAGAATTCTGGTATGGCAAACCCAACACGATAATGTAATGGAAAAAAATAAATAAATAAATCATAAAAAAAGAGAATTCTGTAATCACAAACCACATAGTAAAACTAATAACATTCTCAAATCTTCCTTCATATTGGTCATTTTCATTCTCATAAATCTCACCCTTCTGAGTCATTCAAAAAATAAACAACACACTACTTATTTGAGAACATCAAATTATTTTTCCTTGTTTCAGAGATTGTAAATACACGCTTTGTTTTTGAAAGTCACATTATGTACTATAAAGTAGTTCAGTATGATCACTAGAAGTGGGATGAAGTAAGTAAACATTATATTAACACTCACAAAACTTCTTGCTGCTGTGAACTGCCCCCTTTTTTTCTCCCTTGTCTGCAACTTATTTTATGTTTTCCAATCACCAGCTACTTCAGTAAGTATTTTGTATACATCCCCTTACTTCATTCTCACAAAAACTCTAACAGGATGTTAATTTCCCCCATTTAAAATGGAAAACACTAAGACTTATAGATATCCAGTTCATTTCAGTCACCCATTGTGTACCACTCTTGGCAACCCCATGGACTGCAGCATGCCAGGCTTCCCTTTCCATCACCAACTCTCAAGAGTTTACTCAAACTCATGTCTATTGAGTCAGTGATGCCATCCAACCATCTCATCCTCTGCCATCCCCTTTTCCTCCCACCTTCAATCTTTCCCAGCTTCAGGGTCTTTTCAAATGAGTCAGTTCTTCACATCAGGTGGCCCGAGTATTGGAGTTTCAACTTCACCATCAGTCCTTCCAATGAATATTCAGGATTGGTTTTCTTTAGGAAGGACTGGTTGGATCTCTTTGCAGTCCAAGGGACTCTCAAGAGTCTTCTCCAACACCAATTCGGTGCTCAGCTTTCTTTATGGTGCAACTCTCATATCCATACATGACTACTGGGAAAAAACATAGCTTTGACTAGACGGACTTTTGTTGTCAAAGTAATGTCTCTGCTTTTTAATATGCTGTCTAGGTTGGTCATAACTAGTTACAGAAATTAAGTATCCTAAATTGCATAGTCAATAAGGGGCAGACCTAAAATCTAAAATGTGTGGAACTGATTCCATTATTAACTGTCTCCCTATTGTATCTCTTTCAACAGAGTGAAGTAATATACAATAGTCGATCAAGTTACACATGATATATAACTATATATGTTTATATAATATATAATACACTTATATAGCATATAAATATAGTGCCGTATATTTAAATAGATGGGCTTCCCTGGTAACTCAGTGGTAATGAATCTGCCTGCCAATGTAGGAAACACAAGTTTGATGCCTGAGTCAGGAAGATTCCCTGGAGAAGGAAATGGAAACTCACTCCAGTATTCTTGCCTGAGAAATCCCAGGCACAGAAGAACGTGGTGGGCTATAGTCTATGGAGTTGCAAAAGAGTCAGATATGACTTAGCAATTAAACAACAACAATTTATATATAAATCATATATAGCATAAATTAATATATATTTATTAGAAAATTATATAAATATTCAAATACTACATATATTCTATATGTAATAGATATGTAACTATAGTATCTGAGTTCTAAACAATTTGTAATAATCTGAAAGTAGAAAGTTTAGAGAATCAAAGTGTTCTGTAGCTTAGTTATTATTGAATATTATGAGATGGTAAATTTTAGTTATATCTCACACTTCAAAATCACTCTTGTACCAGATCTATGTAGCCCCTCAATTTTTGGTAGCCTCCCCTCTCAAATCAGTCTGACTAATAATGGCTTTGCTAATTATGCCAATCTAGAAATTTACAACTAATTATTTAAAACTGTTAGGTTGCCAAAAAGTTTGTTTGGGGAGGTGATCTAAGATGGCAGAAGAATAGGATGGGGAGACCACTTTCTCCCAACAAATCCACCAAAAGAACATTTAAAAGCCTAGCAAACTCCACAAAACATCTTCTGAATGCTGACAGAAGACATCAGGCACCCAGAAAGGCAGCCCATTGTCTTCGAAAGGAGGTAGGATAAAATATAAAAGATAAAAAGCAAGACAAAAGACGTAGGAACAGAGATGCGTCCTGGGAAAGGAGTCTTAAGAAAGGGAGAGGTTTCTGAACACCAGGAAACATTCTCCCCGGCGGATCTGTGGTGAGTCTCAGAGGGCAAAATAACTGGGAGCGAAAATAGATAAATAATTAAACCCCACAGATTACCTGCCTAACTGCAACTCCCAGAGGAGCGGCGGCCCAGACACCCCATCCCCGACTAGCAAGCGCTGCTCTGGGTGAGGACTGGGACTGAATGCCCAAGGGCAACCTGAGGGAACTAGCCTGAGACTCTGGAATAGCTTTCCCACGAAGAGCCACCGCCAGACCCGTGCACAGAATAAAGGGCTGCGCGGAGCTGGTCAACTGTGGGCTGCACATTGGCCTATCCCCCGCCGGATACTGGCAGGCAAGGGCAGCCACCAGAGAGCCTGGTGAAATCGAGGCCCCAGAGAGGCATCCTCTACCAAACTGCGGGCAGAATCCGTTGCTAACCAAGACTTCTTGGGATTCTGGACGGTCGCCACCAGAGATCAGCTCTCCACACACCTGAGAAGGCACACACAGAGAAAACCGAGCGGCTAGAACTGGGGAGGGGAGAAGTCGCAGCCCCCAACCGCACCGGGCAGCTGGGCCCTGGGAAGTGCAGGCAGCCCGCAGCGGCTGCCTCAGGCTGCTCCCGTGGGGCAACGGAGAGCCTGAGCAGAGGGAGCAGGGAAAGCGCACATGCCTCGAGCGGGACAAACCCCAGAGCGCTGAATAGACACTGAAGAGACCAGCAAACAGAAGACACTAAAGTAACCAGAGGGAACCGCTTTGGAACTACAGATTAAACCCCTGCAGTTAGCACTGACTACATAGGAAGGAGTCTATAGACCTTGAGAAGTACAAGCCGGACCAAGGAACTCTCTGAAAATGAACTGACCCCACACTGTATGCAACAGCTCCAGAGAAAGCCCTAGATATATTTTTACTATGATCATCTTTTAAATTTTTAAAACTTTTTATTACAATTTTTTTAATTTTTTAATTTTAATTTTTTAAGTCCCATATAACTTCTTCAATTTTCATTTTTACAAACATCTATTACCTAGCCAAAAAAAAGACTATTTTTTAAGCAAACTTCATATATATATATATATGTAAGAATTTCTGTGACTCTGTTTTTTGGGGGTTTTTCTGTTGTTGTTGTTCACTTGGCTTTCTTTTTTTTCTTTTTCCTCTTTTTTCCTTTTTTTAATTTAATTGCATTTTTGAGACTCTAATTTTACTCTAGATTTTTAATCTTTGCCTTTGAGTATCTGTTATCAATTTTGTATCTTTTAGAACCCAATCTTCAGTACCCATTTTTACTTGGGAGCGAGATCACTGGCTTGATTGCTCTCTCCCCATTTTTGACTCTCCTTTTATTCCGCCAGGTCACCTCTATCTCCCCCCTCCCCCTTTTTTTCTCTACCCAAATCTGTGAATCTCTTTGAGTGTTATGAGTTGTGAAGAACACTTAGATAACTGATTACTGGCTGGATCTGTCTCTCTCCCTTTGACTCCCCATTTTTTACCCCTGGCCAACTCTCTCTCCTCCCTCCCTCTTCTCTTTTCAGTGTAACTCTGTGAACATCTCTGAGGGATCCAGACTGTGGAGAGCACATAGGGAAGTGATCACTCACTAGCTCGCTCTCTCCCTATTTGATTCCTCGCTTCTCCTCTGGTCACCTCTATCTCCCTCCTACCTCTTCTCCTCTCCATGTAACTCTGTGTACCTCTCAGGTTGTCCCTCACTGTGGAGGAACTTTTCATCATTAACCTAGATGTTCTACCATCAGTGCTGTATAGATGGAGGAGTCCTGAGGCTACTTTAAGAATAAAGCTAAAAACCAGAGGCAGGAGGCCTAAGCCCGAATCCTGAGAATACCAGAGAGCTCCTGAATTCAGGAAGCATTAATCAATAGGAGCTCAGCAAATGCCTCCACACCTACACTGAAACCAAGCACCACCCAAGGGCCAACAAGTTCCATAGTAAGATATACAATGCAAATTTTCCAGCAACACAGGAACATAGCCTGGAGCTTCAACACACGGGCTGCCCAAAGTCACACTAAGCCCCCTGACATCTCAAAACTCTTCACTGGGACACTTCATTGCTCAACAGAGAGAAGAAATCCAGATCCACCCACCAGAACACCAACACAAGCTTCCCCAACCAGGAAACTTTGACAAACCACCCGTCCAACCCCACCCATAGTGAGGAACCTCCACAATAAAGAGGTAACACAGCAATATAAACAAGATGAAAAGGCAGAGAAATACCCAGCAGGTAAAGGAACAGGATAAATGCCCTCCAAACCAAACAAAAGAGGAACAGATAGGGAATATACCTGATAAAGAATTCTGAACAATGATAGTGAAAATGATCCAAAATCTTGAAAACAAATTGGAGTTACAGATAAATAACCTGGAGACAAGGATCGAGAAGATGCAAGAAAGGTTTAACAAGGACTTAGAAGAAATAAAAAAGAGTCAAAATATAATGAATAATGCAATAAATGAAATCAAAAACACCCTGGAAGGAACTAACAGTAGAATAACAGAGATAGAAGATAGGGTAAGTGAGGTAGAAGACAGAATGATAGAAATAAATGAAACAGAGAGGAAAAAAGAAAAGAGAATTAAAAGAAATGAGGACAATCTCAGAGACCTCTGGGACAATGTTAAATGCACCAACATTCGAATCATAGGAGTCTCAGAAGAAGAAGACAAAAAGAAAGACCATCAGAAAATACTTGAGGAGAAAATAATTGAAAACTTCCCTAAAATGGGGAAGGAAATAATCACCCAAGTCCAAGAAACCCAGAGAGTCCCAAACAGGATAAACCCAAGGCAAAACACCCCAAGACACATATTAATCAAATTGACCATCAAACACAAAGAACAAATATTAAAAGCAGCAAGGGAAAAACAACAAATAAAACACAAGGGGAATCCCATAAGGATAACAGCTGATCTCTCAATAGAAATGCGTCAGGCCAGAAGGGAATGGCAGGACATAATTAAACTGATGAATGAAAATAATCTACAACCCCAATTACTGTACCCAGCAGGGATCTCATTCAAATTTGAAGGAGAAATCAAAAGCTTTACAGACAAGTAAAAGCTGAGAGAACTCAGCACCACCAAACCAGCGCTCCAACAAATGCTAAAAAATCTTCCCTAGATAGGAAACACAGAAAGGGTGTACAATCTCAAACCCAAAACAATAAAGTAAATGGCAATGGGATCATACTTATCAATAATTACCTTAAATGTAAATGAGTTGAATGCACCAACCAAAAGACAAAGACTGGCTGAATGGATTAAAAAACAAGACCCCTATATATGTTGTCTACAAGAGACCCATATGGAAACAAGGGACACATACAGATTGAAAGTGAAGGGCTGGAAAAAGATATTCCATGCAAATAGAGACAAAAAGAAAGCAGGAGTAGCAATACTCATATCAGATAAATTAGACTTTAAAACAAAGGCTGTGAAAAGAGATAAAGATGCACACTACATAATGATCAAAGGATCAATCCAAGAAGAAGATATAACAATTATAAATATATGCACCCAACATAGGAGCACCACAATACATAAGGCAAATGCTAACAAATGTGAAAGGAGAAATTAACACAATAATAGTGGGAGACATTAATACCCCACTCACTCCAGTGGAAATATCAACAAAACAGAAAATTAACAAGGAAACACAAACTTTAAATGATACAATAAACCAGTTAGACCTAATCAATATCTATAGGACATTTCACGACAAAACAATGAATTTCACCTTTTTCTCAAGTGCACACGGAACCTTCCCCAGAATACATCACATCCTGGGCCATAAATCTAGCCTTGGTAAATTCAAAAAAATTGAAATCATTCCAAGCATCTTTTCTGACCACAATGCAGTAAGATTAGATGTCAATTATAGGAGAAAAACCTTTAAAAATTCCAACATATGGAGGCTGAGCAACATGCGGCTGAATAACCAACAGATCACAGAAGAAATCAAAAAAGAAATAAAAAAAAAGAAATCAAAATGTGCATATAAATGAATGAAAATGAAAACACAACAACCCAAAACCCTAGGGACACTGTAAAAGCAGTGCTAAGGGAAAGCTTCAATAGGAATACAGGCTTTCCTCAAGAAACAAGAGAAAAGTCAAATAAATTACCTAACTCTACACCTAAAGCAACTAGAAAAGGAAGAAATGAAGAACCCCAGGGTTAGTAAAAGGAAAGAAATCTTAAAAATCAGGGTAGAAATAAATGCAAAAGAAACAAAAGAGACCATAGCAAAAATCAACAAAGCCAAAAGCTGATTCTTTGAGAGGATAAATAAAATTAACAAGCCATTAGCCAGATTCATCCAGAAACAAAGGGAGAAAAACCAAATCAACAAAATTAGAAATGAAAATGATAAATCACAACAGACAACACAGAAGTACAAAAGATCATAAGAGACTATTATCAGCAACTATATGCAAATAAACTGGACAACTTGGAAGAAATGGACAAATTCTTAGAAAAGTACAACTTTCCAAAACTAAACCAGGAAGAGATAGAAAATCTTAAAAGACCCATCACAAGCATGGAAATTGAAACTGTAATCAGAAATCTTCCAACACACAAAAGTCCAGGACCAGGTGGCTTCACAGCTGAATTCTACCAAAAATTTAGAGAAGAGCCAACACCTATCCTACTCAAACTCTTTCAGAAATTTTCAGAGGAAGGTAAACTTCCAAACTCATTCTATGAGGCCACCATCACCCTAATACCAAAACCTGAAAAAGATGCCACAAAGAAAGAGAACTACAAGCTAATATCACTGATGAATATAGATGCAAAAATCCTTAACAAAATGTTAGCAAACAGAATCCAACAACACACTAAAAAGATCATACATCATGACAAAGTAGGCTTTAACCCAGGAATGCAAGGATTCTTCAATATCTACAAATCAATCAATGTAATACACCACATTAACAAATTGAAAAATAAAAACCACATGATTATCTCAATAGATGCAGAGAAAGCTTTTTACAAAATTCAACATCCATTTATGATAAAAAAAAAAACCCCTCCAAAAAGCAGGAATAGAAGGAACATACCTCAACATAATAAAAGCTATATATGACAAACCCACAGCAAACATTATCCTAAATGGTGAAAAATTGAAAGCATATTCCCTAAAGTCAGGAACAAGACAAGAGTGCCCACTCTCACGACTACTGTTGAATATAATTTTGGAAGTCGTGGCCACAGCAATCAGAGCAGAAAAAGAAATAAAAGGGATCCATATTGGAAAAGAAGAAGTAAAACTCTCACTGTTTGCAGACGACATGATCCTCTACATAGAAAACCCTAAATACTCCATCAGAAAATTAATAGAACTAATCAATCAATATAGTAAAGTTGCAGGATATAAATTCAACACAGAGAAATCCCTTGCATTCCTATACACTAACAATGAGAAAACAGAAAGAGAAATTAAGGAAACAATTCCATCACCATTGAAACAAAAAGAATAAAATACTTAGGAATATATCTGCCTAAAGAAACAAAAGACTTGTATATAGAAAACTATAAAACACTGATGAAACAAATCAAAGAGGACACAAATAGATGGAGAAATATACCATGTTCATGGATCGGAAGAATCAATATAGTGAAAATGAGTATACTACCCAGAGCAATCTATGGATTTTATGCAATTCCTATCAAGCTATCAGCAGTCTTTTTCAGAGAACTAGAACAAATAATTTCACAATTTGTGTGGAAATACAAAAAACCTCAAATAGCCAAAGCAATCTTGAGAAAGAAGAATGGAACTAGAGGAATCAACCTGCCTGACTTCAGGGTATACTACAAAGCCACAGTCATCAAGACAGTACGGTACTGGCACAAAGACAGAGAAATATGGAACAAAATAGAAAGCCCAGAGATAAATCCATGCACCTATGGACACCTTATATTTGACAAAAGAGGCAAGAATATACAAGGGAGAAAAGACAATCTCTTTAACAAGTGGTGCTGGGAAAACTGGTCAACCATTTGTAAAAGAATGAAACTAGAACACTTTCTAACACCATACACAAAGATAAACTCAAAATGGATCAAAGATTTAAACGTAAGACCACAAACTATAAAACTCCTAGAGGAAAACATAGGCAAAACACTCTCCGACATAAACCAAAGCAGGATCCTCTCTGACCCACCTCCCAGAATATTGGTAATAATAGCAAAAATAAACAAATGGGACCTAATTAAAATTAAAAGCTTCTGCACAACAAAGGAAACTAAAAGCAAGGTGAAAAGGCAGCCTTCAGAATGGGAGAAAATTATAGCAAATGAAGCAACAGACAAATAATTAATCTCAAAAACATACAAGCAACACCTGCACCTCCATT
Organism: Antilocapra americana; assembly: GCA_007570785.1. Classification (NCBI taxonomy): domain Eukaryota; kingdom Metazoa; phylum Chordata; class Mammalia; order Artiodactyla; family Antilocapridae; genus Antilocapra; species Antilocapra americana. The sequence continues at coordinate 56,121,485 of ML660200.1, read as the reverse complement.
CCACAAAAATAAACGACCCAATCAAAAAGTGGGCCAAAGAACTAAACAGACATTTCTCCAAAGAAGACATAAAAATGGCTAACAAACACATGAAAAGATGCTCAACATCACTCATTATTAAAGCAATGCAAATAAAAACCACAAAGAGGTATCATTTCACACCAGTCAGAATGGCTGCCATCCAAAAGTCTACAAGCAATAAATGTTGGAAAGGATGTGGAGAAAAGGGAACCCTATTACACAACACTATTACACTGTTGGTGGGAATGAAAACTAGTACAGCCACTATGGAAAACAGTGTGGAGATTCCTTAAAAAACTGGAAATAGAACTGCCATATGACCCAGCAGTCTCACTGCTGGGCATACACACCAAGGAAGCCAGAATTAAAAGAGACACATGTACCCCAATGTTCATCACAGCACTGTTTACAATAGCCAGGACATGGAAGCAACCTAGATGTCCATCAGCAGATGAATGGATAGGGAATCTGTGGTACATATACACAATGGAATATTACTCAGCCATTAAAAAGAATACATTCAAATTAGTTCTAATGAGGTGGATGAAACTGGAGCCTATTATATAGAGTGAAGTAAGCCAGAAGGAAAAACAACAATACAGTATACTAATGCATATATATGGAATTTAGAAAGATAGTAATGATAATCCTGTATGCAAGACAGCAAAAGAAATGCAGATGTATAGAATAGTCTTTTGGACTCTAAGGGAAAGGTAGAGGGTGGGATGATATGGGAAAACAGCATTGAAACATGTAAATTATCATATGTGAAATGAATTGCCAGCCCAGGTTTGATGCTTGATACAGGGTGCTCAGGGCTGGTGCACCAGGATGACCCACAGGGATGGAATTGGGAGGCAGGTGGAAGGGGGTTCTTGAAGGGGGACACATGTATACCCATGGTGGATTCATGTCAATGTATGGCAAAACCAACACAATATTGTAAAGAAAAAGAAAAAAGTCTTTTTTGAATCTGCTAAAAAAAAAAAATAGTCTGCATCAAAAAAAAAAAAAGTTTGTTTGGGTTTCTCTGCAAAGTGTTATTTAAAAACATGAATGAACCTTTTGGCCAATCCAATAATATATGTGACAGTAATTTTTGTTAAAGCAGTTTGTATTGATTACAATGAAAAATTTGAATAAAAATTTTAAAAATTTATTTTATTAAAAATAATTTTATACCATAGAAATGCAATAACCTTCTGGAAAATGTATTATTATTTTTTGATGTTGTATGCACCCAAACAGTATACAGTAAAATAACATGTGTCTGTTATGATTAGTTGCTATGTTACTTCTAAAATATTTAATAGTAACCCTAGTTGCATAAATACGTGCATCTTGAACTTTCCTGTGATTGTATGGTAAGCATAAAAATAGTCCTAACATTCATATTTTAGGCATTTGGTTTAGAAAAAGCAGTATATATTTTCTTTGTGGTTCCTTTAACCCATTTTCAAAATACATTAGTTTAACTAAATGTTTTAGCTGGATAAACTTGTTTCTGTCAGATAAAAGTGTATAGTCTAAAGAAACAGTATTCAAATAAAGACTGAAGGAACCAAATATTTTTATTCAAGAACATAATTTCAAAGGACTAAGATCAGCTTGAAAAAGATTATTTGATTTTTAATAGTCATGTACCAACTTGGATGCACATATATAGGGGTTAACAAGGAGGTCTCCATCTTCTGCAATAGACAAAAAAGATTTAAAATGGAGATTTGACAATTTGAAACTTCTATTGGAGAAAGTGTTGCTTGGATTTTTTTTTTTTTAACTAAGAACTTAACTTACCAGAAATTAGTTCCTTTTTCTTATCTTTACCATTCCTTAATAATATGGTATTTTTATCAATAATTTCAAATATGAATATTATTTTCTGCATTACTTTTTGGCAAAGCAGATTATTTCATCAAGCATAAGCAAAGAATGATACAGGCCATGTAGAAAGAAAGTAAAACTAACGAGCTCTGATATAAAAAAAAAGTGTGAAGCCAAGTTCGAAGTAAGTGAGAAAAATGGACACAAAAAAACAAGGGCAAGCATGAGAAGATATGCAGTCATTAGTTTACTAATAGGTGTGAATATAATTTAAAATGCTTGCAGAGAAAAGAAGCATAAAATACTATGTTAAATTAATTAAGTCCATGTTTACAACTGTGATTCCTAAAAGAACTGTTACCAACCAGGCTAAGTAAGGGTCCTGGGACCTTAAAAATACTGCCTACCCAGAAGTTATGTAATTTCCATAGTGGCTCAGAATAATACTAACCCTTGAAAGTCTATACAACACATCTACACTGGGTTAATTACGAAGGACAACTTAAGAGTTTCCAATTAGGCAGTTGTGGTGTCTTAGAACTCTACTATTTGTTTGACTTCAGCTGAATCACAAAGAGTCACACAAAGAATAACTCTATATATTTTGTTCCCAAGAGATAGAAAGTATGTCTAAGTGGGAAGACGTAGCTTATATTTTAATCTGGAAGGAGTATGGCACACAGAATTTAAAGGTAGGTAAATATTTGAAATTTTTGAAGATTTTCTTTCCTTTAGTATGGATTTGTCTTGTAATCTTTTAAGTAAGCCACAATTAGATATACTCCCATATATATTTTAGTGCTTGCCTTTGAAGTTCTCTTATACCATCTTAACCCAAAACATTTCTGAGGCATTTTCTTGGGAAAATAATGATCTTGGAGTTTGAAATCATAAAAAGTAGGTTTAGTCTTAGCTGAACTTGAAAAAACTGTTTATCTAAGTCAGTTTCCTGGCAATGTCTGTAAAGTGTTGAATAAGTCAGTTGAATGATAATCACTATCAAAAAAAAAAAGAGCAACTACTAATCTAGATGCTTTACTTACTGTAATTCATTTACTCTTCATAATTCTCAAGGTAAGGATTCTTTATTTCACTTTTCACATGAAAAATAAAGGCATAAAGAGGTAACTAACTAGACTCAGCTGACAAACACAGCAAATATGGGAGCCACAGTTATATCCAAACCTTTCTTATCTCGAAGACCACACTCTTGTCACTATTCCACCCCACCTACCTAAGGAATAAGACTGTATTTTGTAAACTGAAAATTTTATTAAATATTATTATTCTTAAAAATAAGGATTAATGCTTAGAATAATTATCTGATAGAGCTGATTAGCCCTTTGCTTCATATTCTGAGTAGGATGTGATGCACTAGGGATTTCTTGTTTCTACTTTCTGCTCTGGTTGACGGGCTTCCCTGGTGGCTCATTGGTAAAGAACCTGCCTGCCAATGCTGGAGACGAGGATTTGACACCTGGGTTGGGAAGAACCCCTGGAGAAGGAAATGGTAACCCACTCCAATATTCTTGCCTGAGATATCCCATGGACAGAGAAGACAGCTCATGCAGTCACAAATAGAGTCAGAAGCAACTTAGCAACTAAATAACAATGACAATATCCTGGTTGACATGTAGATGAAAGCTCAGGAAGAGGTCTATGACAGATACTTCCTTTTCCTTCTGGGACCACACCTGGACTACAATTCCCAGCATCCAATGCAGTTATAGTGGGCCAGGTATTAAAGTTCCAGATGATGAACTGTAAGCAGAAGTAATAAACAAAGCTTGCAGGGCTGGTCTATAAACCTTTCCAATTTTCCTTTCTTCTCTCCTCAACTGGTCCAGTGCCAAGTATCCAGGGGAGGACTCAAATCTCAGGGCATAGCAGAGCCACTAGACAAGGGGAATCATGTCCTGAAGTGACTACATGAAGTAGAGCTCCCAACATCACCCAGACTCCGCCAATCCACACTGGCCTGTAATTTGAGCCATACACCTTTTGTTGTATTAAGCCACTGAGATTTCAGAGTAAGTCATAAAGCAGTCAGTCTACCTTGAATCATGCAAGATTGTACCTAAGAAATGGTTTATAAAATCATACCTGTGGTTGATTTAGCTCAGACAGCTTTTCAGTCAATCACACAGGGGTGTATTACAAAGGAATAATGTAAACAACAACAACCATCCTATAAAGTGCTTCCTATGTGCTAAGCACTGTGTTAAATTCAAAGCACCAACATCAGGTTTACATGTATTTCTTTAAATTATATGTTCAGTCTTTGAGGAGAGGGGTTTAGGGGGAGAAAACATACATGTATATATATGACAGAGTCCCTTCGCTGATCAACTGAAACTGTCACAACATTGATTCTTAATCAGCTATACTCCAACACAAAATTAAAAGTTTTTTTCTTTTTATTTAAAAAAGGGAGATTCTAACTCAAATAACTTGCTCAAACATTTCCTTCTGACTTTCAAGTTCATGCCTACATCCATTGTACAGGAAGATTTTGTTATCTTGGATTCCTTGAAGAATCTAACCAGAATCTACCATTATATGTTTATCTAGATATTCTGACAATATGTATAGGTTCAATTTGGACCACTTCAGCCTCAAACATTTACTAACTTCTTTATATGTTTTCAAGTTTCTTGCTTGAAGCTACAAGAAGTGACCACTCATTCTCTTCAATTTACTGGCTTTCTTGACACAAAACATTACAAAACAATAATAGCTAATAATGCATTTCAAAATTCTATTTTTAAAAATGGCTTTATTATAATATTTTGGTTGGTTTTGAAGAGCATTTCTGATAATTTTCATGATTTCCTATTTGGTCATAAAAGAATGTCAAGCTGATATTGACCAAAAAAAAAAAAAAACCTACAACATATCCATTAGTTCAGGGATTTCCCTGGTAGTCAAGTGGTTAAGAATCATCTGCCAATGCAGGGGACATGCGTTCGATTCCTGTTCCAGAAAGACCCCACATGCCAAGGAGCAACTAAACCCACGTACCACAACTACTGAGCCCACACACCTAGAGTCTGTGCTTCTCACAAAGAAGCCACCACAGTTAACCCACACACCACAAGGAAGAGTAGCTCACACTCACTGCAACTAGAGAAAGCTTTCATGCAGCAACAAAGACTCAATGCAGCAACAAACAAATGTCCATTAGTTCATAAGGTTCTAATTATTTTCCATAAAGACTGTCTTACAGTTGTCTGTATCAAATTTACTGGCTATTTTCTGCTCACTTGCGGAGCCTGCAGTTTATACTCTCTGAGATTTCGCTGGCCAGAAAAAGCTGTATCATAAGGAAATTTGACATGTCTCTCTGCCGTCTTTGCTCCAGTACTAATTAAAATAGTCAATAAAACAATGTCACCACTAATTTACAATGGACACTAGTAATAGACCTTTGTCTCTATGGTGAAAAAATAACTGTTTATCTCTAATTATTCCTTTCTTTTCTAATGCCAACCCCAACCAATTCTAAACCCTCTTCTCCAACATTTGTGGCAGCTTTGTGTGTCAGCATAAAATCAGAGTTAGGGAATATTTTGAGACTGCCATTGAAAAGGGCAATAAGAAAGCTGGAGGATTGTAAAGGATGTTTCACCTGATTTAGGGCCCTCTATATATTGGTTTGTTCATGATGAAAAACATTGTATAGTATTAACAAAATTCATACTTGCTCTTACACAATTACCTATTTTTTTACTATAATCCTTTCTTTAGCTTATAATTCTTTATGATCAATGAAAAAATAATTTGTTATCTTAGACTCTTCTGTCTTAATTTTTCCACTTCATACATTTATTCTCTTTCTTCAAAATGGATACTGGAAATAGAAATTGAATCTGAAGTATAGTAAAAACCTGGATTGCCAAATCAATTAAATTAATAACTTCTAAATAACTTCCTCAAATCAACATTTTGCTTCTAAGAAAGCCATTCTCCAGTGGTAACTGTTGAGCAGTTTTCACCTATATGGTCTGCAAGGAGCATAGCTTCCATTTTCCCCCGATTGCAGGGGAGGCTGGCAGGAAAATCTCATTGTTTTTCTTTCCCAGTAATCCATCTACCCACTGTGCTTTTCCTCCATAAGCTTCTCTGTTCACAGAGGAGGGCAAAACTGTCACACAAACACCACACAATGATTTTTAGCATTTTTGTTAACTTTCTGAAGTTAAGATTCTATGCAGAAATTCTAAAATGTCAAAGAGCAGGGGTTCCTTGGTGACTCAGTGGTGAAAAATCCACCAGACAATGCAGGAAGCATGAGTTTGATCCCCGGTCTGGGAAGATCCCATATGCCATGGAGCAAGTAAGCCCATGTGCCATAGCTCCTGAGCCTGGGCTTTAGAGCCCAGGCACCAAAACCAGTGACGTGTGGGCACCCTAGAGCTGGGGCTCGGCAACAGGAGAAGCCACCACAATGAGAAGCCCGTGTCCCACAACTGGGGAGTAGCTGCCACAGCTCGAGAAAGCCAGTGTGCCATGATATAGACCCAGTGCAACCAAGAATGAATAAATAAAATAAACTCCTGTGAAAAAAAAGTCATGGAGCATCAGCATTCTCTTTCCTTTATGCATCTGTCATTTCCCTCAACTCTTCCGCCATGGAGATAGCAGGATAACCAATCTAAATTTGAAGCTTTAAAACTCTCCAATGATTCCTCCTTCCCCTTCAGAGTAATGCACGCTCACATGACTAACCATGCTCTTTCATGATCTAGCTCTTGCCTACCTGGCCAGTCTCCCAGCCTCACTGATTACGCACCAACAATACACGGCTAACACACAGGGCACTTTGTCACTTCTAGGGCTTGGTTTATATGTCTTTCGTTTTACACTATGCTTAACTCCACATAGTCACACAATTCAGTGTCACCACCCCAGGAATCCTTCCCTGAACCTGTATTCCCCCACCCTCACTCAGGTCAGACTGCATGTTCTTTCTCCTGGATGTTATAATAACCTGCCATAACACCATCCCTGTTTTTGCCATGTTGCATTTTAAATTACCTGTGTATGGGTCTGCCTTCACCATTACACTGTAACCTGGAGGGCAGAGACTTTATCAGTTCTTTTGATTTGAAATCCCAATGTCTTAGCAGATGGTCTAGCATGTAGCAGACATTCGGTAAATATTTCATGGCTGTTTTCCTGGAAAAAAATTAAACATATGTATTGAAAGTAAGTTCAGCTGTTACATTGCTATTGAGGGCAACCTGAAAGTGCTCTGTAAACTGTGACACAACGATGTGACACAGCTATAAAGGAAGGTATTATTATTATTACAGGTAATTGCTCTGAAAATACCTACTTACCTGATGACCTACTTTTAAGAGAAACAACTTTGAAATTGCCTAAAAATCATCCAAATTTAAGATCTGATTCAACTTTGCTGGTGTGCATCTCCGTGGATGCTGCTTGCCTCAAATCTAGTCCTATAACTGCCCTTTTACCTGAGCATCTCTTTTAATCTGTGTGGTTTTTTTTTTTTTTTCATAATTGTACCTTTACTCATTGTCTGTTTTTTTTTTCTTTTTCTAAGTTCTCAAATCATATCATATAGTTAGTAATGAGTAAAGTGGTTGGCAGAAATTTAACTACAATGTATGTTTTTTAAAAATTGTCCTTAAGTAACTGTAAATACTATGATGTTTAATAAACTATGGTTTAACTAAATTAAAATTGTTTCAATATATGTGTATTTACACCTATTTTGGTCATCGGCAGATTGAAAATCACTCTCAGTCTGTAGCTTAGCTTTACTGACTATTGGGTTCAGATTGTTAGTCTGTAGGGGTTTCAAATTTCTGCATTCTTAAAGCTGAGGGTTTTATCAACTTCCTTTCCTCAACCTCAAACTTTCATAATTCTTTTTGCTTTCAATTTTGCTACAATTAAGGTGTAAAGACAAATATACCTAAAAGCAGAATATTTTGACTGCTTATAATGTAAGCAATAAGTAAAATGTACCTGATCTGGAGATACAATTAAAGATAAAGATGGTTGTTCTTTTATTTCTAACATATGAGAGTAAAAACTCTTCACCACCCAGAAGTGCAAAGCAAAGGAGGTGCATACCTCATACTTCAATGTAAACAAAGCATAAATGAAGAAAAAATTGCTTTGTACATATATATGTACATGTGTATATGATATAAGTTGACAATAGTAACTTAAGGAAGAATGGCTTTGAATTACATTTTAATGTTAGTATGCTAACAAATTCAAAAATTATAATTCTAAGTAAAGTAAGTCAGAGAAGACAAATGTACCATATCACTTACATGTGGAATCTACCAAAAATTATACAAATAAAGTTATTTAAGAAACAGAAACAGACTCACAGACAAACAAAACAAACTTACAGCTACCAAATGAGAGAGGTGAAGGGGAAGGGATACATTGGGAAGTTGAGAGTAACATATATTCACTACTACATATGAAAGAGGTAACTAGCAAGGACCTACTGTATAACAAAAGGAACTATATTCAATAATTTGCAATAACCTATATAAGGAAAGAATCTGAGAAATAATATTTATGTATATTCAGATATATTATAAATACATATATTCATAACATATATATATAATATATTGGAGTACTTATATATGTATGTATATATCTGAATCACTTTACTGTATACTTAAAACTGGCATAAGATTGTAAATCAACTATTCTTTAATAAGATTTTTTTAATTAAAGACATCAATACCAAATTACATTTCCACAGTATAACTTAAATAATATAATGTATGGAAAGTAAATAGAACTATATCAAAGTACTAACAATATTTGAGTGGAAGAGATACAAATTTCTTTCTTCTCTCTGCTTCTCTGTGTTTTTCAGTTTTACAAACTAAAGATCTATTCAAATGGAAAAAAAATAACTTTTGCTTAAAAAGAAAAAGGTGAGGACAATAGAAAGCTATTCCTTTCTATAGCTCGCTAACAATTTGCAGCTATAATCTCTAATAATTTTCAGCTTTTAAAGTATTTTCACATTTAATATGTCATTTGAGCCTCACAAGAAAACAGATAGCTACAAATAAGAAAAATTAGACCTGGAAATCAAAGAACCTTCTCAAGATCGCTCAGCTATTAAGTGACAGAGACACTTCTTAAACAAATTCTAGTTATGTTTTAAATACCAACTTATTTTGTGAAAGGGGATATCACAGACTTGTGAAGAAGTGTAGGAGGAAGAGGGAAAGCCATAGATCCAGAGAACAAGAAGGATTACTGAGGCATAAACCAAGAACTGAACTTTAATGAGTGTGGACGACTGCCCCATTGAGTTCTAGGCCTTTTTCATACAAAGTGGCCTTTAATCTTCTATGAGGTACCTAATTTCCCCATCTCCATTTTACAGATGGGGAAACTGAAGTACAGGGGAGCCAAGTAAGTTGATCAAAGTCACAGAGAGGTATGCGGCAGGGCCAGAATGGAAACCCGCACTTTGTGACTCATTAACTCCAGACTCTAAAACCTGCTCCACACTATTTCCAGTCTGACTCATAGGAGTCATCAATCAACAGGCTTGCAGCTCCAGGTTTTCTTGACAGATCTAAATAATCAAAAATGAATCAGTTTTCACTAATTTTAGCTTATCTGTATAGAGAAGAAACTTTGTATTCTATTACAAGTTAATCATTAAAGAAATCCTGCCTTTATGCTTACACAAAATGGTCTGTTTCTGGGAACTTTGCCTCCCAGATAATGAACGTTAAGTTAAAAAATATTTGTTTAGCTCACAGGAAAGATCCTGACCAGGCCCACCTGGGAATGACTACAGGATGGAAGAAATGAACACATCCTCTCTGAAAGCTGGCCCAAACCAGGAAATGTTTGACTTTATTCCCTCCTCCTTTAGTATAAAAGAAGCTTGAAGTCTAAGTTGGGCAAGATGGTTCTTTAGAACATGAGTTAGCCATCTTCTTGTTCTGTGGACTTTCCAAATAAATTCACCAGTCCGTGCTCCAATAACTCATCTCTCAATTTATTGGCCTGTTGTGTGGTGAGCAGTGTGAGCTTGGACTTGGTAACAAACTAACATCTTGCAAAAATCATTTTTTTACAATATTTTTAGTTTATTTTTAAGAGACGGAAGGAAATCAAAGGATTAAATAGCAAAGTTTAGCAGTGATTTAGCAACCTATTATTTTTTAAATGACTACTTTGTTGAAGAAAAAATGCTTTTATTACATGAAAATACAAATTATCTGGATATATTAATCATGAGCTAGATTCGATAGCAGGTTAAACAATAATAGAGCAAACAGTTACCTAATCTTGAGGCCACAATATAAGAACATCTTCAACCCTTCCCAGTTATCTATAAATCTAACATCATGGTTTTGGTTTTCCTCCTGCACAGTGCTATAGGTATAACCACTTAAGTTGGGGAGGAGAGAAACACACAAACACACACACACACATATAAAACAAACATATACTGACAAAAAAGAGGCTTATAGGAGTCTTGTCTTCTCACACTAAACCCAGAGGTAGAGCAGTTTTATCTTGGGCTTTGAGCTTCCCTGTTGCTCAGATGGTAAAGAATCTGCCTGCAATGTGAGAGAGCCAGGTTTGATCCCTGGGTCAGGAAAATCCGCTGGAGAAGGACATGGCAACCCACACCAATGTCCTTGCCTGGAAAATCCCATGGATGGAGGCGCCTGGTGGGGTACATACAACCCATGGAGTCGCAAATAGTAGGCACGACAGAGCGACTATAATTTCACTTTTTCACTTTATTAGACTTTATTGAAAATAGATTTTCTGACTCAGGATACCCACTGAGTCAAAAAAAAATTTTAATCTTTGAGTTCTAAAGAACTAGATTTGAATGTACCATTTAATCATTCCAGGTTATATGCCTGTTTCCTACTGTCTCTAGACCAAGTGAATTTAAGCTGTTATCTCTTGCAATCATATTTGAACATAGTACACTCAATCATAACAAGCACAAACAGTGAAACTAGACCCTAAGGCAAATACTGAGTCTCAAGTTTATTTCCTTTAGGCTTTCTACATGGAGTTTACTGAATCAATTATTAAATATTAGTGTCACTCATTGAGTTAGATAATCCACTAGCTTTACTGTTCTACTCTTACCTATTCACGTCTTTGTCTGGACTGATTTTCACAGATAGAGACACAAGGTAAACAGCATTGCTAGATCTTAAACTCTTTACCTTTAGGCATCTTCTTTGCTGTTCTTTTTTTTTAATCTTTGCAGATTTAGACACATGGAAAACTGTTATTTGCCTCATAATGGCCTCTTCAGTGTGTTTCACAGTCTTTTGTGGAGAATAATGACATAATGATAGTGTTCTCAGACCCATATTTTCTACTTGATAAACTAGCAATTATATGATTAAAGGATTTTTACAAACTCACATTAAGTACATGATACTCTATAAACCAGTCCATCATGTAATTATACAGTCAGGAGAGAAATAATTTACATAGCTAAAAGCTGTCAAATTGTTCTCATGACCAGTGTGTGGTTTTTCAATGGATAAATATTTAAGAAATATCAATGGTATAAATAATATACTTTTAGTTAGGATCATAAATTCTGAATTTTATCAATTGTGTTTAAACTTTATGTTTTTGTCCCTACTGAGAGAAAACTATGCTAAGCTTTGCTGAAAATATGAGCTGGATACATTAAGACCAACTAAGAAAAACCTTGCTGTTTAGTCACTAAGTCCTGTCCAGCTCTTTTGCAATCCCCTGGAATCCCCAGATTCCCTGTCCATGGGATTTCACAGGCAAGAATATTGTAGTGGATTGCCCTTTTCTTCTCCAGGGGATCTTTCCAGTCCAGGGATTAAATCCATATCTCCTGCATTGGCAGGCAGCTTCTTTACCACTGAGCTATCAGAGAAGCTCAAGAAAAACCTCATCTGTCTCCAAAAAGTATATACTTAAAGAACAGAGAAAGGCAGGCAATGCCTAGGTATTTAAACTCTGCGATAAACACCAATTTGACCAAGATTTTTCTTAGCTATCTCTGAAAGGCAAATTGTCTAAATACTTGTGACTTTCTTTAAATGTCAGGTCATTTTACTAACAACTTGAGTTGGAGAACATATATTCATTCATAGACATTATTATCTTTTGAAAAACAGGAAGGACATTTAACAGGATGCTCATGAGCTTCAAACAGCATGTACTAAGAGGACCCATCCTCAAAACATAAACAGATTTACATCTAACTCTCTTCACATTTTTTTTCTCAATTTCTGGACAAACAGGTTACCATGCTTTCCCCCAGTTTCTTAAGAAAAACTGAAAAAAAGTTACAGAAGTATATCCTGAGAACCAACCCATCAAAGGCATAATTTTATACATACAATTACATGGGTGAGTATTGCCTAGACAGAAAGACTAAGATATTAAGTAAAAATAATCAAAATGCCAAACCATGTATGTTTAGTCACATTTTTTAAGAAAGACAAATAATTATATTTATATTGAGTTACATCTATTGAAAAATATTCCTGTAAATATAAACAAGAAATCTATAGCAGGGTTACTTTGTTTATTGCTGAGTGAAGAAGGATGTATATAAATTAAGCATACGAGCAGGGAAGCAAGGAAGACTTTTCATGCATTTGCACACTTTCTGCTTTTTGAGTCGTTTAGTGTACTATCAACTCAATAATTATGTAAATTTTAAAAAAACAAAGGAGTCTTGATCCTTGTATGGAGTAGATAAAAGAGAGTGAGCTAGACCAAGTGTATATATACTCAGTTGTGATAACAAATGAGCTTTAAGAGAAAAAAGGTGCCACAGTTAGATGATTCATTGCTGCTTTACTCCACCATTACCACCTCAATGACACCGGCTTCTAACTTAAAAAAAGTTGAAAAACACACCATATTTTATGTTATAATGATAGCAACAGGACATTTGGTTATCCATGCCATTATCAGCATAATCATAAATACTCTTGACAGTTCCTGAAAGAGATAAGGAAACTAGCCATGGCCAATCACCAATTGCTACCACCCTATAAAGTTTAACCTTGACTCTCAGTGATGTAACTGGGATACCCATTCTCAAAAACCCTGCCGTTTAAATCACTACATGCAGCTGCTGCTGCGGCTAAGTCACTTCTGTCGTGTCCGACTCTGTGCGACCCCATAGACGGCAGCCCACCAGGCTCCGCCGTCCCTGGGATTCTCCAGACAAGAACACTGGAGTGGGTTGCCATTTCCTCCTCCAATGCAGGAAAATGACAAGGGAAAGCGAAGTGGCTCAGTCCTGCCCGACTCTTAGTGCCCCCGTGGACTGTAGCCTACCAGGCTCCTCTGTCCATGGGATTTTCCAGGCAAGAGTACTGGAGTGGGGTGTCATTGCCTTCTCCAAAAGCACTGCATAGGGCTGAGAATAAAAACAGACAGCTAATGAAGTACACGAATACCATCACAACCTTGCTAACATGACCAACTTTTCTGTAGTTATCTAGTAATTCCAGACCTACACTTTCCGCACCATTCACTTTGTGACTGGGTATCATTGACTCTGGTATTAGGAAACAAGATAGAAGAACTGTTCATTTGTTAGACCTTGGGTAAAGGATAAAAATGATGAAGGTACTTGCCATGAGGCTTCACAGAATTATCACTTGCAGAATCTCCTGACTCTGGCAATTAGGTAGGGCAGGGGTCATTAGCCATGCTTTCCATCATTTAGTGTGACTGCTTCAAAGCTAGCAGGTGGCAGGACCAGGGCTCTGTCCAAGGTCTTTCTGAGTTCATGGTCACTGCTATTATATACTCTGTGTCTTCTGAGTGTCAGGGTTTTCTTCTTCTCCAAAGAGCAAATGCTTTCCACAGTTCTGGAAAGTGAGACATATAAATATTTAATAAAGTTTACTGCTATGCTGAGGGAGAAATCCAACAGCATGCTGTTATCTAGGTCTTAACTGGAATTTCTCTATGAAGGTCAAAAACTGTTAAAAAGGAACTGCTGTATTTTGCAAAATCAAACAAATACTGATTGCAACATTTGAGTTTTTGACTCAGAACCTCAGAATACTGTGTACTGTAATTTTGATGTTAGATAACCAACTGTAACTACTGATACAACCCTATGCTGACCTTACTGGTTAATATCTAGGAATGTGCTAATGAAAGAAAAGTGAGTTAAAGGTTTATCTTACTTCTGTCTACTCATATAATTCCCATCTTTCTAGCCACAATGAGAGGCAATGTGGTAACAAATTGATATAAATTGAAGTGAAAGTGTAGTTGCTCAGTCATATCTGACTGTTTGTGACCCCATGGACTGTAGCTCACCAGTCCATGGAATTCTCCAGGCAAGACTACTGGAGTGGACTGCCATTCCCTTCCCTAGGGGATCATCCCAACCCAGGGATGGAATCCAAGTCTTCTGCATTGCAGGCAGAGTCTTAACAAGCAAGTCTGTATAACGTACTATGAAAGAAAGTCAAAACTTGATAGGAAATCTAACTCGTACTCTACTTTGGGCTATTCAATAAGAAAATAACATTCTTCAAAATTTATTTTCATTCCTATTACATTCTGGTAAGTGCTGGTAGAATGTCAACTAGCTCTCAGGCCTTCAAAGTAAAAAAAAGGGAGGTCTGGAGGTCAGGCAGCCTACCCTGTTGTCACTCATTTCCTGTGCTAATGCTACACTGAAGAAAGTTTTAATGGTTTGGTGTAAACAGAGCAAGATTAAAAAGAAAGCTTCTAGAAAATAGATTTTCATAAAATAAAAAAGGCAATAATTATTGCATTAAAAACTCCATCATTTGTGCCTTAATATTATAACATATTATAAAAATGCCACTTTAATTGTTTTATCATCTCTTTAAATGTTTTGTACTTATTGTTATTCCCAGCAGCTAACAATAAGAAAATAGCAGCATTAAGCTCAGTTTGAGAACATTTTTACTAGAAATCATGATACTAATGAGCTGTGAAGAAAATGTTGCTAATCATACTTCCTCTGCAGTCTTATAAAATAATCACTAATGCTTAATATAAAGTATACACAAAGTAAATATATATGTGTGTATATATGTGTGTAGCTTGACAGGTAAATGTCTTAATTCAAAAAAAGATATCCAAAACTTTAGTTTTTTCTCTTTTCCACACAACAAATCATGTTTAATGAATTTCACAGCAGAGATTAAACAACAGAGAATACATGGCAATAAAATATTTCAGCAGACATTGAATAGCATTCAGACATTGTCTGTGGCTATGTATCCCAGAAGTAGATTATCCTGTGCTGTTGGGGTAACTGAGAGGCTCTCTGATGACAAAGCCCATGCAAGTGGTCTTGGGGTCAGAAGATCTGGAGCCTATCCCTGACCGATCCATCCACTGTAGGTTGGAGAGCTCATTCTCACCTTTGTATCTTTAAAATGCAGATCTTAGTTTCTGTCTTATAGGATATTTGAGAGCATTAAAGTTAGGGTGTAACGTGGATGGACCTAGAGATTGTCATGCTAAGTGAAGTAAGTCAGACAGAAAGACAAATGTTATAGATTGTTTATATGTAGTACCTAAGGGGGCTTCCCTAGTGGTTCAGTTGGAAAAGAGTCCGCCGGCAATGAATCTTAAAAAAGGGGGGGGGTACAAATAAATTTATCTACAAAACAGAAATAGAATTTCAGATGTAGCAAACATGGTTATCAGGGAGAAGGATAAACTGGAAGACTGGGATTGAAATATACAGACTACTATATATAAAATATATCTATAGGTTACTAATAAGGACCTCTTGTCTATACAGCACAGGAAACTCTACTCAATAGTCTGTAATGGCTTATATGAGAAAAGAATCTAGAAAAGAGTGGATATATGTGTAACTGATTCAATTTGCTGTACTCCTAACACTAACACAACTTTGTAAATCAGCTATACTCCAATAAAAATTACTTTAAAAAATTAGTAGGTAAACAAAAGTAACTAAGAAACTATAAAATGATATACAAATGGAAAGTATCATGTTATCATTACTAATATCTGAACTCAGTCATAAACAGCATTAAAATTCTAGTGTACTGATTCAAACCATCCCCCAAATTTTGTAAGTGAGTATAAAGAGGAAAACAGATGATCATTTTATTATTTACATTTTGAAAATATAATACAGATTATACTTCTACTGGAGGGAAAACAGAACATCTGCACTTATCCTCAAAAGTAGTGTTTCTCTCCTGCTCCTGCTTATGTGGTAAAGTACAGAATGTTCATCTTCTATTTGATAAACAAAACATAAAGATGTTAGTAATGTTATTTTTAAAAAAGGCAGTAGATGAGCTGGGTTCTGGAATCCTACAAAGCTCTGAGATTCACCTAATAATTCTACAATCTCAGATTAAGTTACTTAACATATTTCAGTTTCTTCACTTACAAAAAGCAGACGGTGGAACTACCTCTGCCTCAGAAGACCTGTGGATAGAAATGAGTTGCACAGGCTTAGAGCTTAGCATCCTGTCTTACACATAGTAAGAACGCAATACACATTTGCTGTTCAGTATGATTATGAATGTCCTTACATGAGCATCTCAGACATGCGAAATCTAAGTGATCCTTGCTTCCAAATGCAGCTGGTGGACTTGGCAACCGAAATCATCTCACCAAAAACAGCTCTAGTACACCTTAACAGTTTACTGGACATATTTTCTATCTTAATCACAAAGGGAGCTTGCTGGGGGTCCAGTGGTTAAGACCCTGCTCTTGCACTGCAGGGGACACAGGAATTAACAGTCTGACTGCTGCGCGGCCAAAACAAAACCAAATCTAGTAAAGCTTTATTACAAATTCTTGCCGTAAATGAAAGAAAGAAGTATTTATAGAACCCCTATCATATCCCAGGCACCGTATTTGGTGGTGGGATACAAGGTCAAGCGAAAAAGAGATATAATCTCTGCCTTCATGTTTTAAAGAAGATAAACATTGATCAAAATATTACACAGTATAAATGTAAAATTTCCAACTGTAAAAAGTGGCATAAAGGAGGAAAACCCAGTGCTTATGGGAGTATAATACTAAAAAGAAATGAACAAATTTGCTGGTGAAGGAAAGTTTCCCTAAGGAAAGGATAATTAGGTTGATATCAGAAGAATGAGTGGCATTAACAGAATAAAAAAGTGTGAGCTGCTGTGCCTCAAGTACAAGGATCTATGTGTGGGTGGGAGGGAACTTGGACTCTTTGAGGGCATGAAGGAAGGTAAGTGAGATGGGAGCTCAGAGAAGGAGAAGCAGAGAGTGAGTGAGGGGGGCAGTATGTCGTGATAAGAGTCTGTTTTCTTATCCTAAGAACAAAGGAAATCCTTTGAAGAATGTTAAGCCTGGGATGTGACTGGTTTTGAGGAGAGGAAGGGGTTGACATGATGCAATGTGAATTCTATGTGCAAAGAACAGTTTAGAGAGGATCAGAGTACCTAGGAAGAATCCAGTTAGGAGACTGTTGTCAGGGTTCCAAAAAGATAATGTGGAAGCATAGATTAGGGCAGCAGAGCTAGAAATGTCTGCAAGTGATATACAGAGGAAGAGTTTCAATTTCCATAAAACATAAATCCTTTTCTTTCTCTGTCTGGACACATTTCTTCATGTAAAGACGTTTTCCTTTTGGAATATTTTAGAGAATACAAGTAAAGGTTAATAGTAGGTAAAAGGTTTTCACACACTTGAATTCAATGAAGGATCAAAATGCCAAATTTCTAAATAATCAGTATCATCTCCCTTTGGGTGAAAGCCCTTGTCCTGTCTTACTATAAAACATACAATACCAAAAATGAATGAAAAGGAAATAATTTCCATTGAAGCACATTTTTATTACAAAAATGCCATAAATAAACAATCATTTATTAAAAATTGGAACAAAGAGCAGTAACACCTTTCAAGTTGAAAAAAAAAAAGGCAAACAGATCCAAGAAAGAAAGAAAGTCACAGGGAATAGCTCTGATAGTAATTGTAAAATAACCAATGGCATTATTTTGGGAATGCCAAAAGACTTGCTGCTACCTTAGGAAGAATATCTCCCATATTTTGGCCACTAAGCAAAGATACTTTGTACGTAAAAGTGATATGTGCAATAGCCAAGGCATCTTCCCAGTATCACACAGCAACTGAATGAATGCAAACACGCACACACACATATACACACACACACATGACCACATACAAACACACTGAAATGTACCTAGCTCATACATTTCGAAGGATTAAGCAGAAAAGCAAGAAGAATAGCACAGTACATATCTTCACTTTGCAAAAAACACAAGTAGAAAAAAAAATCTACTACAATTTTCTGTAAGATAAATTGTCTCTCTCAACTAAAAGAAAAAAAAATTGAAATCATTGGCTGACTAGTTCTCCCCAAGCAGAAGTGAGACATTAATTTAGATCACTGTACACACAGAAAAGGTATTGCACTGCAGGGATTTCCAATTACATAATGCAGAATCAGAACTCTGCCTTGCTGTCACTTGGCTGCCAGCGTCCATGGGTGAGCTGTGTAACACTCCTCTGTCATGTAGCTCATGTGAGAAAAGAATTCTGCTGTTCCAAGAAATGGCACTCATCTTGGAGACCTTCCCAGTTACTCAAAAGAGCATAATTTCCACATTATCCCCAGGCATACTGTCTCAGATGATAAGTCTATGATAGCTTTATGTGTAAATTATACACACAGTTCTACTAATGAAAGGCGAGCAGACTGCTTTTTGGTAGTGGCAGTGCAGAAAAACAAAATCAATTTGTTCTTCAATTTAAAAAACTGACACGTGAGCTATCTAATAATCAAAGGAGACTGTAAGGGTTAGATGGCACTATGATTATCTAACAGGTCAGAACTGGTTTTGTCTAGCAAAGTCTACTGTGCAGACTTACCAACCACCTCATAACCTGCCTGTTTCATTACTTTAGTTTTAAGTCCTTGATACTTTTAATATGATACTTATCTCAGTTTTTCATCAGGGACTGCACTCTTGATTCTGGTTTAATTTTTTCTAGCTATGAAAGCATACTACAGAGGAGAGACTAGAAGGAAAGATGAATATTTTAATGATTATTGTTGATTTGGTGACAAAATTCCATATGTACTGCATAATGTGCACCAGATATAGGAGATAAACTGAAAAATAAGACAGTTTTCTTTCCTTCTAGAAGTTCACAATTCTCTTACTAAGATGTTCAAGAAATGAAAACATTTGTATACGAGTTATCAGTATTATTTGAAATATTTTTTTATTTCATTGTTGTTCAGTCACTAAGTAGTATTCGACTCTGCGACCCCATGGACTGCAGCACACCAGGCCCTCCTGTCCTTCACAATCTTCCAGAGTTTGCACAAATTCATGCCCATTGAGTTGGTGAGGCTATCCAACCATCTCATCCTCTGCTGCCCTCTTCTTTTGCCTTCAGTCTTCCTCATCATCAGGGTCTTTTTCCAATGACTCACTTTTCCCCATCAGGTGGCTAAAGTATTGGAGCTTCAGTCATCAGCCCTTCCAATGTGTATTCACAGTTGATTTCCTTTAGGATGGACTGGTTTGATCTCCTTGCAGTCCAAGGGACTCTCAAGAGTCTTCTCTTTTTATACCAAATAAAAATGAGACTAGAATATTGGGATAAGCATAATATCTCATATTTGTTGAACATTTACTATACATTCAAGTTTTGCACATATCAAAACCTAATGATAACCTAGACATTAGATTATGAAAATCTTCATTTTAGAAAGGAAAACACTGGGGTTTACACAAGTTTATATCACAAACCTCATGTGTAGCTTGAATTTAAACCAGTATAGTGTAATCTGATTCCACACTGCTGTCTCATTCATTTCTCTACACTCTTACATTTTTAATATTTACTATAACCTGAACATTTGGGCATCTCAGTTTTTATTTGTTTAATTTTATTGCTTGATTTGGACACTTTTTTAGAATTCATTCTCCTCTTATCTCATCTTGAGGATCTTGGCGAGGAAAACTTACATTTTTTCATTATAGTTAAATACATAACAATGCTGCTCTCTCAAACTATTCACCTATTTCATTCATGCTAAAATTTATTTACTGAGCATCTATAATATGCCAGGGGCTTCCTTCGAAGCTCAGCTGCTAAAGAATCCGACTGCAATGCAGCAGTTCGATTCCTGAGTCAGGAAGATCTGCTGGAGAAGGGATAGGCTACCCACTCCAGTGTTCTTGGGCTTCCCTGGTGACTCAGCTGGTAAAGAATCTGCCTGCAATGAGGGAGACCTAGATTCAATCCTTGGGTGGGGAAGATCAAATTGCTGGAGAAGGGAATAGCTACCCACTCCTCTATTCTGGCCTGGAGAATTCCATGGACTGTATAGCCTATGAGGCCACAAAGAGTCTGACACGACTGGGTGAATTTCACTTTCACTTTCTGTAACATGCCAAGTACTGCATTAAGTGCTTTATGAGTAAAGATGTGATCCTTGCCCTATAGTGACAAGCAAATCAGAATTAAGAAACTAGTAAAAGTCTAGCAAGAGATACTTCTCCCAACAATCTTAATTTCAGCTTGTGCTGAAATCCACCCAACATTTCGCATGATGTACTCTACATAGAAGTTAAATAAGCAGGGTGACAGTATATAACTTTGAGGTACTCTTTTCCCAATTTTGAACCAGTCTATTGTTTCATGTCCTGTTCTAAAAATTATTTCTTGACCTGCATACAGGTTTCTCAGGAGGCAGGTCAGATGGTCTGGTATTCCCATCTCTTGAAGAATTTTCCAGTTTGTTGTGATCCACACAGTCAAAGGCTTTGGCGTAGTCTATAAAGCAGAAGTAGATGCTTTTTCTGGAATTCTCTTGTTTTTCCTATGATCCAACAGATGTCGGCAATTTGATCTCTGATTCCTCTGCCTTTTCTAAATCCAGCCTGTACATCTGGAAGTTCTTGGTTCATGAACTGTTTGTTGAAGCCTAGCTTGGAGGATTTTGAACATGATCTTGCTAGCATGTGAAATAAGTACAGTTGTATGGTAGTTTGAACATTCTCTGGCATTGCCCTTCTTTGGGATTGGAATGAAAACTGACCTTTTCCAGTCCTGTGGCCACTGGTGAGTTTTCCAAATTTGCTGACATACTGAGTGCAGCACTTTTACAGTATCATCTTTTAGGATTTCAAATAGCTCAGCTGGAATTTCATCACCCCCACTAGCTTTGCTCATAGTGATGCTTCCTAAGGCCCCCTTGACTTCGCACTCCAGGATATCTTGCTCTAGATGAGTGATCATACCATTGTGGTTATCTGGGTTATTAAAATCTTTTTTGTATAGTTCTGTGTTTTTTTGCCACCTCTTCTCAATATCTTCTGCTTCTGTTATGTCCATACAATTTCTGTTCTTCATTGTGCCCATCTTTGCATTAAATGGTCCCTTGGTATCTTTAATTTTCTTGAAGAGATCTCTAGTCTTTCCCATTCTATTGTTCTCCTCTATTTCTTTGCACTGATTACTTAGGAAGGCTTTCTTATCGCTCTTTGCCATTTTTGAAACTCTGCATTCAGATGGGAATATCTTTCCTTTTCTTCTCTGCTTTTCAATTCTCTTCTTTTCTCAGCTATTTCTAAATCCTTCTCAGACAACTATTTTGCAGATATGCAGATGACACCACCTTATGACAGATAGTGAAGAGCCTCTCAATGAAGGTGAAACAGGAGAGTGAAAAAGATGGCTTAAAACTCAACATTCAAAAAACGAAGATCATGGCATCCAATCTCATCACTTCATGGCAAATAGATGGGGAAACAATGGAAACAGTGAGAGACTTTATTCTCTTGGGCCCCAGAATCACTTCAGATGGTGACTACAGCCATGAAATTAAAAGATGCTTGCTCCTTGGAAGAAAAGCTATGACAAACTTATACAGCATTTTAAAAAGCAGAGACATTACTTTGCTGACAAAGGTCCATCTAGTCAAAGCTTTAGTTGTTCCCAGTAGTCATGTATGGATGTGAGAGTTGGACCATAAAAAAGGCTGAGCACCAAAGAATTGATGCTTTTGAACTGTGGTGTTGGAGAAGGCTCTTGAGAGTCCCTTGGACTGCAGGAGAATCAAACCAGTCAATCCCTAAGAAAATCAACCCTGAATTTTCATTGAAAGGACTGATGCTGAAGCTAAAGCTCCAATACTTTGGCCAGCTGATGTGAAGAGTCGACTCATTGGAAAAGACCCTGATGCTGGGAAAGATTGAATGGGGATGAAAAAAGGATGAGATGCTTGGTTGGCAGTACTGAAGCAATGAATGTGAGTTTAAGCAAACTCCAGGAGATGGTGAAGGACAGGGAAGCCTGGCATCCTATAGTCCATGAGGTTGCAGAGTTGGACAGTATTGAAAGACTGAGCAACTGAAGTCTATTTTTAGCACAGAGGCCAAAATGATCTTTTAAAATTTGTCAGATCATATCAGTAATCTGATGAAGACTTTCCAAGGGACTCATTCCAAAGAGTAAAAGCCCAAGTATTTACAATGCTATATAAATCCTACACAGTGTGTTTCTCTGTACTTTCTTCTTTTACTTCACCTTACAGTCCTTTCCTTTCATTTACTCCATTCTACCCTCTCTGACCTCCTTGCTCTCTCTATCTAGAGAATTCCAGGCACGCTCCCACCATGGAGCACATGCTGTTCTGACTAGAAAGCTCTCACCCGGCCCCCCTAAACCTACATGGATCTCTCCTTTACCTCATTCATGTCTTAGCAGAGGTCATTTTTTCAGCATGGCCTTCCCTGGTACTCTATTCACCATCTCAGTTCTTCCCATTCCAAACCATCCTTGGCTCTCTAATTTCCCTTTCCTGCTGTATTTTTCTTCAAAATGCATAACATTGTCTAAAGAGCTATATAAATTACTTGTTTTGTTTAATGTTTAACTCCTTGCTAGAATATAAACTCCTCAAGTACATATTTTCATCCTCTAGTTTACTATTAAATTTCTAGCACTTAATTAGTGCCTGGAGCATGGTATTCACTTCATAAATATTCATGAATGAATGAAACAATGGGAAAGCAATAAAATGAAGCAGCTTACACAGCAGACAGAATTTGAAGGACAATGTGGTAGGAAGAGTGGAAAGAAAGTGGAAACCATACTTTTCTATTGCCTTGACCCCAATCTCAACTTGGCAGTAAGATCAGTCTGCTCTATGATAGCTGGTTAAAGCTATCATACAATATAAACATATTTTGGGGGCAATAAAGTATATCAGTGTGAATAAAGATTAAACCCTAGTTACCTCTGATCTAGTCAGTGTTCTACTGAAAGATGGAAAGGGCCAAGAACTTAAATCATAAACTTTGACAAACTAGCATCTGCATAGAAATTCAGATATTAAAAGTAAGCCACATTTTTCAATAGTTTTAGAAGGTCAATCTCTGAACTTACATTCCAACAGACAGGTAACCACATAGCAGCACACAAACAAAAAATTCAACACAAAGCCTGATACAAATTTGGTAATTGTGTTTTTAGAAATTCTAAATATCACAGGAGAGTGGGATCAGTCATCCAACAGCTAATGTTAGCTGGAAACTCACAAAACAACTTCTATGTGTGAAAACAGAATTCTCAATGTGAGGTCCTCTTGGGAAAATTAAAACAATGGTTTTGAACATACAGGACACAATCTGATCTCTCTGAAATATTACCTCTCCTTCATAGTACCTTTATTTTCCTAAATATTCCTTATGGATATTTGAAAGAGCTTTCAAGAATTCCAAGTTGTCTGGGAGTAGGGCTCAGCAATTAAAAGTTAACTATATTATAGGCAATGGAACATAGAGTCAATACAAATGTAGATTTAGAAATAATATAAGGATTAGGATTCACCTAGCACAGGTAAATATGACACAGAAAATGTTTATATTGTATGCCCCAGAATTCTTTTTTTCACTTATTTCTTCCACTCTCTCATTTTTTTCTCCCCTCAATAATCTTCTCATGTGATCAACATTCACGTATTCACTCTTCCCTCTGATCTTTATCCTCAGGAAATGACCTCATAAATTAAAGTCTAATTTTTCTCTAAAGTAGAAAAAATCTCTTAGACCAAAAGAGATTATTATCAAATTGTGAATTTTAGCACTCAATTAAAAGTTAGCAAAAATAGTTTTTCCAGCATCAGGAAATCACATCAGATATGACTTAAATTCAGTCATTGCCTTCATTCAGTCAACAAAGCATTGAATGTGCTTTGTTCAAAGTATTGAACCTGCTATATGACAGTATAGCAGTATTAAGTGCTGGGTATATAGCAGTGCGCAAAGACATATGGTTCAGATGCTCCAAAGTTTACAATTTAGTAGAGACAGATATAAAACAGGTAAATACTAGCTAGATAAATACAAAATGTAGTCACAAGATGATCAAGTTCCATAAAGATAATAGGCAGGGTTCCATGATAACAGAGTACTTAAATGGGGAAGTTAGTGAAAGCTTGTCTGCAGAGTTATTATTTAAATCAATACTTGAAGCATGAGATAGCATAGTCATACCACAAAGCTAGAAGAAAAAAATTCCATGTGATGGCAAGGTTCTAAGGTAGGAAAGAGTTTGGAATCTTCTAGAAAGGATAGGTGCAGTGTAACTGCAGCATAGATAAGGAGGGTGGGAATAATTCAAGATAATGTTAGTCAAATTTTTTGTATCTTATCAAACATTGTAAGGAGTTAGGACTTTTATGTGCAGTGAGAAGTATTTTAAAGGATGTTAGGAAGTGTAATTTGACTTGGTTTGCAGTTTTTAAAGCTCAAAAACATTGCTATGTGATGAATGTTATAGTGGGCTGGAGGAAAATGTAAAGAAGGAAATGGAGAGATTAGAAAACTATTACAATAATCCTAGCTCAACTAGGATGATGGAAAAGATGGAGAGAAATAACTGGATTGAAGGTATGCTTTGGAGGAATAATCTATGACTTGATAAAGGAAATCAAGAATGATTAGTCAAAATAACTTTAAAAGAAGAAGAGTAACTATCTGTTTTCAAAATGGATACAAGTTACATTAATGAAAGTGATGTGGCATTGACATGAAAATACACAAGTAGAAAAACAAAACAGAACAGAGTCCAGAAACAGAACTGCACACATATAG
The DNA here is from genome assembly GCA_007570785.1 of Antilocapra americana. Taxonomy (NCBI): domain Eukaryota; kingdom Metazoa; phylum Chordata; class Mammalia; order Artiodactyla; family Antilocapridae; genus Antilocapra; species Antilocapra americana. The sequence continues at coordinate 56,096,478 of ML660200.1, read as the reverse complement.
ATAGCTAGTTTTTTAAAACAAGGATGAGAGACAATTCAATTGAGAAAATAGTCTTTTGAAAAGTGGTTCTGAAGCAATTGAATATCCATATGCAGGAACTGGGCTTCCCTAGTGGCTCAAACGGTAAAGAATATGCCTGAAGTGCAAGAGACCCACGTTCGATTCCTGGGTCGGGAAGAACCCCTGGAGAAGGAATTGGCAACCCACCCCATTATCTTTGCCAGGAGAATTCTATGGACAGAGGAGCCTGGCAGGCTATTGGGGTCCATGGGGTCACAAAGACTCAGACACAACTGACTAACATTTTTACTTTTATGTAGGCATTGGATATTTATATGCAGTAAAATGAGCTGGAATCCATAATTACCACACAAGAATTCAGTAAAAATGAATCCTACACCTAAGTAGAACATAGAATTATAAAACTTCTAGAAGAAAATATGTGAGAAAATAATGCATTCCTATTAAAATTAAAATTAAACTACTGACCATACCAAGTGTTAACAAGAATGAGAAATAACTAGAACTCTCACACATTGGTAGTGGGAATAACAATAGTATAACCACATTAGAAAACAGTTTGGCAGCTTCCTGGAAATTTAACATAAGACTACCATATGATCCAGCCATTCCATTCCTAGGTATTTACCCATGATAAATTAAAACACACGTCCATACAAAGGCTTATGCAAATGTTCATAGCAGCCTTATTTGTCACAGGCAACAACTGAAAAGAACTCAAATGCCCGTCAGTAAGTGAATGGATAAATGAATTGTTATATATTCATACAGTGGAATGCCATTACAATGAAATACCACTATTCAGCAAGAAAAAGGAATGAACTATTGATAAATTCAACAACATGGATGAACCACAGAATAATTAGGGTGAAAAAAAAAAAGATGAAAAAAATTATTGCAAATGGCTGTTTAAATTAATCTTGTTTATTTGTAGTTTGTCATCTTAAAGCTAAAGCCCTGAAACCCTTTAAATAATATAGGAAGATTCCTCGTGCACTATACTAGGTCATCCGTTTATATAAAATTCTAGAATATGTAAGCCAATGCCCAGTGATAGAAAGCAGATTTTTGGTTTCCTGGGGACTAAAGGCGGGGAAGGGGGTGGGGTGGAAATGGCAGGAATTAGAAAAGGCATAAGGAAACTTTGGGGATGGTCACTGTGTTCACTATTTATTTGTGTTGATCATTTCATAGGCAAATACACATATCAAAACTCACCAAGGACTTTATTTTAAATATACGCAGTTTACTGTCAAATTATTCCTCTAAGCTGTTAGAAAAAGCAGGAGAATGGAAGAAGGAGCAAGTAGATACATGAATTGAGAGAAGTCGTGTTTGCTAGAGAGAGAAGTTTGGAAGTCATCAGAATGAACACGGTACTTCAGACCCTGGAAGTGAATGAAGTCACCTAGGGAAAGATTAGTCAGAAAAGAGAAGGGGACCTTGGATGCTGCCTTAAGAAACATCAGAATTTAGAAGCTTAGGATGAAGAGGATCTTGACACATTGTTTGGTTTCCTTAAATTGTTTAAATTAAGTTTAAAGCACATCAAGCACTTTAACATCAAGTTTAAAGAATCTGATGATTATCTGATTCACTATCGGCTGAATCAGTAGGAATGCAGACCCATTTAAGATAGCCTGTAACAAAACTTATTGTTTTTTATCCTTTTTCGTACTCATTAGTCCATACAACACGATCGTTGTTGATCTTAATTGATAGAAATCATCTTTTATTTTTTCTTTAATATTATTTTTAAGGTTTCATTCCAAACGATCACAGTGAAAATATTTCTTTAATTTCTATGAAATATGCTAGCATAGTCTGAAGATAGAATGCATTCTTACTCATTTAATGTTCAACTAACAACATTATATTTGGCATGTGTCATCAATAGCATACAGAATATAAAGAATTCACAGAAATGCAAATGTGGACATTGTCATTTTAATTGATATTTATGAGATATGTCACTATGCCCTAAATAAAGCTGATTAGAGTTTAAGAAAAATAAATTTTGTTTATGCTTAATGTAAATTAGTTCAAGTGACTAAATTCACTTTGTCGGTTTATTTCTATTTTGTTATATTAAAGCTCTAGCCCTGAAGCCTTCTAAATACTACAGGAGCTCATGTAAATTCTCATATTTATATCAGAAATGGAGTTTTAGTTTCAAAAACCAAAAAATTAAACACATCTCTTTTCTCAGTCTTCTCTCCAGCTCAGACTAATCACTCTGCTTCCCGTTACCAAATACTCCCATCAGCGTTAATGCTCACTGGCTCCACTTCCCACCCTTCTGAGCCAGTCAGTCGTCTCAAACTGCTCTCTCAAAGTCCACCACGGAATCATGGCCTCCGGAATCATGGCCGCCAGCATCCAGGGCACCCGCTGTCTCCTGTTACTTGAGCTCACCGCACCATCAGACATTACAGACAGCTCCATCCTCCACACAATTCCCTTTCCCCCTTCTGAGATCTTACATTCTCTCATTTTGCTGCCTTATCCTTTTCTGTTTCTGAGTTTCTCATTCTCAGTTTAAATTTTAAATGTGTGTGCTTCCATTTTTCTACTCTTTTCTTTCTCTTCCCTCTTCTTGGACAAGTCTATCCCCATTATGTTTTCCCCTTCTGCCTCCTAAGTTATTTGCATCTTCATTTTTCTCTCTCTTGGAGTCAAACACACTTGCCTACTTTAGTTTCTTGGCTTATTCACACTGGAACTGAAAGGCTCAAATCAAGAAAATATGTGACTCTTGGTATTTCCTTAGTGGTCCAGTGGCTGAGACTCAGCTCTCCCAATGAAGGGGGCCCAGGTTTGATACCTGGTCAGGGAACTAGATCCCACATATTGCAACTAAGAGTTCACATACTGCATCTAGAGATCCTGCATGCCACAACTAAGACCTGGTGCAGCCACGTAAATAAATTTTTTAAAAAAAGAAAATATGGAATTCTTAATGGCTTAGAAGCCATATCCATCAATAAGCAAGTCTGAATAAACCTTACCATAATTATATTACAATACTCTTTTTCTTCCCTCCCTTTTATTGTTTTTGTCATACAATGCCATGATATCACCATGGGTTTACATATGCTCCCCCTCCAGAAACCCCTCCCTCCCCCCTCCCTCCTCCCTCCCCCCCAGGAAATCTCGATGCACCAGCCCCGAGAATCAATCCTGGGCTGGCGATTGATTAGACATATGATAATTAACATGTTTCAATGCCATTCTCCCATATCATCCCACCCTTTCCCTCATTCACAGACTCCACGAGTCTATTCTATACATCTGCGTTCCTTTTGCTGTCTTGCATGTTGGGTTCTCATTACTGTCTTTCTAAATTCCATATATATGTGTTAATATACTGTATTGTTGTTTTTGCTTCTGGCTTACTTCACTCAATCAGTTCCAGTTTTTAACAAAACTACCTCAGGAGTAGTTTTCAGATAAACAAACAAAAACAAGTATAAACTTGAGGCTGTCTGTTACTGAGTAGTATATAAAAGTTGTGGGGAAAGGCGCTAGAAAGTAAAAGCTAAAAAAGGGCATGAACTTCCCACTTGGCCCAGAGCCAGGGCTCATTCTACATGAACCTCCTCAACATCCTGTCTAGTTGAAAGTAAACAAAAGTAAATTGAAGTATAATTGGCAACTAGAGGATAAAGCATCTAGATGAAGCCAATTTAAGTGCTACACTTTGAGTATAATCCTCTTTGGACAAAACATAAGTAGTAAGTGAGGAACACTTTGGTGGTTAGGGAACCCAGAGGATTTGGGAAGGCTTTATTCTGGTAGATGCCACTAATGGAAGAGTATGCATTACTGTCACAAAAACAAATTTCTCTTCATTTCTAAATCAAATTATTCACTGAAGAAGTGAAAGTCGCTCAGTCGTGTCCGACTCTTTGCAATCCCATGGAATAGTCCATGGAATTTCCCAGGCCAGAATAGCGGAATGGGTAGCCGTTCCCTTCTCTAGGGAGTCTTCCCCCAGGGATCGAACCCAGGTCTCCTGCATTGCAGGCAGATTCTTTACCAGCTGAGCCACCAGGGAAGCCCTCACTGAAGAATCCTTAATCAAATCACAGTTTATAAGGAATAGAGTGTATATATTTTGGCCACCTGATATGAAGAATTGACTCATTGGAAAAGACCCTGAATGTGGGAAAGATTGAAGGCAGGAGGAGAAGGGGATGACAGAGGACAAGATGGTTGGATGGCATCACTGACTCAACGGACATGAGTTTGAGCAAGCTCCAGGAGTTGGTGATGGATGGGGAAGCCTGGAGTTCTGCAGTCCATGGGGTCCCAAAGAGTGGGGCATGACTGAGTGATTGAACTGAACTGAGAGTATATATATAATTTGTATCCATGTGTTCTATAATCATGGAAAATTAGTCTGTATACTCAACTATTTTTTTCATTTCTTAGAAATTCTTAAGTTTTATAAATAAAATCTTTGTGCTGATAGCTGTTATTGTCTGAAGTTTTATATGGATCCCAAACTCTTAGTGCCTATCAAAATATTCCAAGGGTGCATTTGGTAAAGAAATAGAGGCAGAGGTGTTTGTGTGTGTATGTGTGTGTGAAAAGAAAGAGAGGAAAGAATGGGATTAAGAGATGATATAGTAAAACATTTATTAAATTTGTATATAAGAAACATGATACAAAATGTTAGTTTTACCACACATAAGATTTTAGTTAGCAATTTTTAAACACTTATTTTAAAGATGTGTACTTTCACATGCAAAAACACTTACATATCACTTCCCAGTAACATGTCAGTTTTTCTTTTTTTTTAATTTTGTGATAATTTTTATACTTGAATCACATTGAAAACATTTTGGGAGCTCTCCATATGAAATTATTTTTAAACCTATTTTTCTCACAATTTTCCTCTTAATGTACTGCAGATATAGCAGTACATAAGTATAGTTAAAAGAAAGCCATTTTGTTTATTATTCTTTGATGACACATTACTAGAAATGAATTATATTCATCTAGTTTAAAGATGAGAACAGAAAATTATAAATCTTAGAGACAGCAAGTATAGAGCCAGCAATTCAATGACATTTATAAAGAACATTATCTTAAATTACTGTCCACTAATAAGTTTCTGAGCATTTTGCTTGGCAGACACATTTATAACATAGGGAAGAGTCTGTGAAGGCTTTTATTATGAAGATTCTCCAGGGTGACTCCTGGTGTCTGGAATGAAAGGCCATTGTAGTTAGTCAATACTTTTTCCACTACTCATTTTCTCTACTAATAAGATTGAAGTACATTATTTAATTGTTTTAGGTTTCAAGATCTTAAAAAGGGTGAAGATGTTAGACTTTACAATTAAGCAAAACCCTAAGGTACTGGTGTGTGTGGGGGGTCCTCTCTGTGGAAACCTGTCTTGTCAAGAGTTATTGAGCTGATGGCTAATTATCTATACTGACTTCTACCAGAAGGCAACTGACTGTTGCATGTTAATACTGAAAGTAAGCGTCTGAGCTAATCAGCAGATGCAAACTTACCCACAGGATTCTGAGTACAGGCTTTCAGCATGTTTTGATTATTCAAGAAGTCTACATTAATTTTGAAAAGGACACTGAAAACATCCCCCACCCCAAACTCGTTTTTTCACGACAGTTAAGTTAAAGTAACAGAAAGTAAATGGTTGTTTTTGATGCACTGCTGATTTCCTTCAACAAGGATATTTGCATTTCCTTATTTATGTACTTTAGACTCTGCCAGTTCACATATTCCAAAGACTTCTGTCCTAAACAAGTGATCATCAAAGCACAGCATTTATAGGGAAAGAAGAAAATTACCAACCTTTGCAATCTGTTGCCGTTTAGTGATCATTACTCATGTGTTAAAAACTCAAAATTCTTAACGCTATATTAGTCTATTACTCCCTTACTTCTCCTGTTTACAATAGGTAATATTTTTTTGAGAAAAGGAAAGTTTGGCTTTGTAAATATGCTCATGGGGAAATTACTCAAAGGAAACCTAAAACTAAGACAAAAATTACTCAAGATTTCTTTTTCCCAACCTCAAGGTTTAAACATTTTTCTCCTCTTAGAAAAATAATTTTTGAATTAATTTAAAACTGTCCAAAATGGTTTATGTATTGGTCCAGTTTCTTCTTGTACCAGGATACTTTTTAAAATCCTTCCTAAGTTACATCACTGATGCTCATCTTTAAGATAGTGATAAACTAGTGTCAACTAGAAAGGACTTGCCTATAGCTCAAACAGCAAAGAATCTGCCTGCGAAGCAGAAGACCAGGGTTTGATCCCTGGGTTGGGAAGTTCCTCTGGAGAAAGGAACGGCAACCCACTCCAGTGTTCTTGCCTGGAGAATTCCACGGACAGAGAAGTCTGGTGGGTTACAGTCCGTGAAGTGACTAATACACACACCTGTTTTGCTGACTAGAAACTCACTCGCCATCTGCCTCTAACAAGGATCAGATCACTAGTCGCTGCAGTGGCTGACCTTCAACACACCCCAAAAGGAGTTCAGGGCAGAGATCAGGAATGAGGTACTCTGTGCTCCTCAAAAACCTGGCAGAATAGGCCTTTAGCTAATTTCCGAGGAAATTAGCCCAGTTTCTTGCATCTTCTCCCGTCTAGGAAAGCACTGGAATCATTAACGGAGATGTCTGGTCCTTCTGCCTAGCAGCAACCGTCCTGTGACTAGCAGTGACAAGACAGTTACAAGCCAGTTGCTGCTAGTCATGAGGAGCAGACGTCTCCATTAAAGATTTCAGTGCTTTTCTAGATATGGGCATTGGAGTGTGTGTATATTTTCGAATTAGCGAAAATGTAAATAGTACTTACTGTGAGACATGCACTGTTATACTAAACACTTCATAAATAATCCCACTTAACAACTCAGTGTGGTAGAAATCATTATTTTACAGGCAAGGAAACTAAGGCAGATGGCTATTAAGTAATCTGCCTAAGATCACATAACCTGTTAGCAGTGGTTTAGGAATTGAATGCAGCAATCAGACTCCAGAGTCTATACCGCTGTTTGTCAGCCATTTGAGTTTGCTCTTCTATAAAACCTAACCATAACCTGAATAGGTATTAAGAGAATAAAATAAATATATGTAAAATTTACACAAATGCAAAATATTCCTGTTGGCTTATCACGTCTGTTGAACCCAAAGAGAAGTCTGGATATTAGATCCAGTAGTGAAAATGAAGACAGTTCTACATTGGAAAATATAAATCATCTGAGAAAAAAAAAATGGAATTCAGGTGTGATCTCGGGTCCAATGTCCTCTGGGATAATAATTGCCGTTGTCAGAAATACAGACTTCAAATTGACACAAATATATAATACAAAGTTATTGGACAAGATACATTGCTAAAAAGCCCAATACCTATGAACACAGGTTATAATATTCTGTGTTGAAAGTTTTTAAAATATGCCCAAATGCTGACTCTCAAATATAAGAAAATTACATCAGTGAAAATGTACAGAACATATAACAATCGAAGTTAAAAGAAATTTGTTCTCGTTGCCACTGTCCAGTCTAGTCTCAAAGCCTCTGGCTCCATTTCTTAACTGATATGTCTTAATTGGTAAAGCTTACATTCCATGAGGGCGGAAGATGGGGGAGTGGAAACAGTCCGGAAAATGCACAAAAGCCTGAAGGTCAATGGGAGAGGAAGCTTTGAAGAAAGAGGACCACAAAACTCTCTCATCTCTACTGCCTCTTTGTGAAAAAGAAAGTTGAAGGAGCCCTTAATAATCTAACACTTACAATATAGGAATAAAACTATTTCAAATGCTGAAACTTAGAGTATTTTTAATTGATTGTTAAAAGGCCATTTAAAACAGCCATGTAATCTGTGTTTGCTGAAAGGAGGCTAAGAAAAGTCTTAATCATGATGCTGATTTCGCCCCAGGTTTAAAACTTCTGAGAGGAAATTAAAAAAAAAAAAAAAAAAAGAGGATGTTTGTTGCGCACAACAGGACTAAATCTTTCTGGAATCAGTAATCTAATTCAGCTTTACTTTCCATTTTGGACTTAAATACAGACTTTTAGAATGAGACAAAAAGAAAGTTTTCTGAAAAACAAGGAATCAGTAAAACTTCACTTATATTTTCTAGTCATCATTTGGCTTTTAAAATTCTAATAATTTTCCCTCGAAAATAAAACATTTCCTCTTGTCTAGACAACATAGCCTGCTTCCTTTTCAGATGGGGCACTTGGGACCCTGGGCTCTGTCTCATTTCACTTACATCACCTATGATTCCATGTGAACTAGAGCTGTGTGGCCTCCTACACTCCAAATAAGAAACCTGCAAGGTGGTGTTTCCTATCATTCTTGGGCCACTGCCATCACCAAACTCTGTTTTGAAAAACATTTGTTCTTGGGGGTTTTTTTTGGTTGTTGTTTTTTTTTTTTTCATTTACCCTTGTAAAGTCTCATCTCCAACATCTGACAGTGGCTTGGGTGTAGGCATACTCAGAAAGCGAAAACAGCAAGCGGTGGTTAGCGAGGTAAGTTTCTGTGGGGCAGACAGGTTGAGTAATCTAACAGAGCATGCCAAGTTCAGGACAGCCTTGATTACTAAAACTGAGAAGTCAACGGTAGTGCTAGAGTGCTGGCAGGCAGCTAAACATTTTCACTATATCCACACATGGAGAAGCAAAACACTTTGCTGAATTTCCTTTAACTACAGAATACTGCCTTTTAAAACTATTTCTGCCAACTTACAAAGACTTTTATAAGACTATTTTTGTGAGAAGGCGGAGCTGCTTTCCTTTAAGGTATATTATCCAGGAACCACTGTCTGCATCCCTCACAGTGCACCACTGTTGTACCTTGTAAGCATTCTCAGGAAGGGATCCATCTCATATTTCTTTGCATTCCTCACTATGTGTTCCTAACAGTTGAAGGTATGCATGTATATATCAGTTGCTTATCCACCCATTCATCCATTTATTCATTCATCTAATTTATTAGACATATATTGAGCTTCTCTTTCCACTGTGAGGATATAACCGCAAATAAGACATAGTCCCTGCTCTCAATGAATTCATAAAGTCTAGTTGGGAAAAGAAACTGGGAAAATAACTGTGAATACCATTTGAGAGCACGGATAATAGGAGTTGGTACAGAATACATTGGACCCCAAACAAAGAGAAAATTGATCAATGGGGATTTTTTAACAGTTGTAAAGAGCATTGTGTGTATATTTTCCATGCAAGGAAATGCATTTCCAGACAGGGGCTTAACTTATGCAAAGATCTAGAGACACAAAATAGCACAGCAGCTAGTTCATCAATATACTGATGGAGCATAGAGGACCCTGACAAGGGATGAGACATATATCAACAAGATGATTTTTAATGACAGGAGGCATTTCTCTCACAGAACAAAAGTAAATGGCAAGCATATCCATGTAATACTTAGGAAATCTTAATTAGGTTGATCACTTTAAAGAAAAATAGTAATGAAGTGTATTGAGGTGCTTTCAATAATAGAGCCCATGCCAGAAAAAAGTATAGATGCTAACAGATTTTCACAACAGTGAATGTTCTAAGTGCTACTTCATGAAGCAGAAAGAGTTATAAAATCATATCCTTTTTGAAGAAACTGTTTCACTTTATTTTCATTTATCATAATGATTTAGATCTAACAGAAAACTATAGCATTTATAACAGTGTCTGGCACATGTGAGCACTCAATAAATAACTTTTGAAGGAAGTCTTGCATCAGGCTGCATTTGGCAAATAAAGAAATGCTTCGGATTCTGCCCCTGGCTCTCCATTTGTTCCTGTTACTGTTTTTTGATAGCTAGAGTCTTTTCCCCTTGTGGTCCCCAGAGTTACATTTACTCTGTTTCTTTTCAGTCCCTACTCATAACTAAGCTTTCCTCTACCCTACACAGAGCTGGAGATGCTTGAAAATGTTGTCTCAGGTATGTCTGAGCAGGTTGAAGGAGGCAGTCATTGAGTCATGGGTCTTGCACCTGCAAACCAAAGGAGCAGAGTTGCAGTGACCGCCATCAGTAATAGCTCAAAACACACAACTCAGAGGGGGAAAGCAAGAGCCTGGGAGCATAAAGAAGCAGAGACCTGCTTCCTCTGTGCTCTCTCTGCTCTCTATTATTTGGTGCACCCGGGGAGTGGGTGGGTGGTGATGACAGTGAAGGAAGTGCAGCGGTGAGAAGAGAGTAGGTAGAGAACAAGGCTGCTTCACAGAGGGTGTCTAAGGCAGTGATGCTGAACCTCAGGGCCAGACCCAGGTATCACTGCAAACCACAGAAATACCCTCTGCACAGACTCCTGCTGCTACTCAGCTCACCTCTTCTCGGGGTGCTGTCATTCTGCTTCCTCCAGCACCCTTCAGAACCCCTTTCCTAAAAAGCCCTTCACTCTGTTCTGCAATGATCTCATTACACTCTTTTCATCAAAATGAATCAAGCAGTCAAATTATTAACTAGATGGGTTTTTAGAGACCAAACTCAAATCCCTCATCTCGTGTTTAAAGACAGAGATAGGAAAAGACTGGCTTCTCATCCAAACCTATATCTCTAGTGCTCAGCAGAGATGAAATTCTGTCTTCTGACAACCTCCCCTTCCCCCCACCCCCCACCAAGTCAAAGGCAATTCTACGATGTCAGGTTATCATTGTTCCTACCTGGCTGGTTAGTGGATGGTTACGGCTTAAGGGAGGTAGCACACAGCAAACCTAGACTCTGTCTTCTGTTTCATTGACACTTTCCAATAAATCGCCAACTGGCATTGAGTCTTTTTATCCAGTGCTCTGTTCTTTTGTTCCTTTTTCAAGGACTCAAACACATACTTTGAAGTTCCAACCTCAGCTGTCCTGCCCTTCCATGAATCCATCTACCTCAATTCCAGCACAGTACTCTTCCCTTCTGAACTCATGGCACCTCTCATCTGAACTTCATTTCACCAGCATGTTTTACTTTCTTAAGTTCTTGAATTGCTACTTGACTTACTTGTCTGTGTCTTTTCTTCTTACCTAGAAAGCAATATGCCAGCAAATTTGGAAAACTCAGCAGGGGTTACAGTACTGGAAATAATCAGCTTTCATTCCAATCCCAAAGAAAGGCAATGCCAAAAACATGTTTAAACTACTGCACAATTGCACTCATTTCACACGCTAGCAAAGTGATGTTCAAAATTCTCCAAGCCAGGCTTCCACAGTATGTGAACTGAGAATTTCCAGATGTTGAAGCTAGGTTTAGAAAAGGTAGAGGAACCAGAGATTAAATTACCAATACCCATTGGATCATAGAAAAAGCAACAGAATTCCAGAAAAACATCTGCTTCTGCTTCAATGACTACACTAAAGCCTTTGACTGTGTTGATCATAACAAGCTGTGGAAAATTCTTAAAGAGATGGGAATACCAGACCACCTTATCTGCCTCCTGAAATATCTGTATGCAGGTCAAGTAGCAACAGTTAGAACTGAACATGGAACAATGGACTGGTTCCAAATTGGGTAAGGAGTATGTTAAGTCTGTATATTGTCACCCTGCTTATTTAACTTATAAGCAGAGTACATCATGAGAAATGCTGGGCTGGATGAAGCACAAGCTGGAATCAAGATTGCTGGGAGAAATATCAATAACCTCAGATATGCAGATGACACCACCCTTATGGCTGAAAGTGATGAAGAACTAAACAGCTTCTTGATGAAGGTAAAAGAGGAAGTAAAAAAGTCTGCTTAAAACTCAACATTCAAAAAACGAAGATCATGTCATCCAGTCCCATCCTTCATGGCAAATAGATGGAAAAACAACGTAAACAGTGACAGACTTTATTTTCTTGAGCTCCAAACTCAGATGGTGACTACAGCCATGAAATTAAGACACTTGCTCCTCGGAAGAAAAGCTATGACTAATTTAGACAGCATGTTAAAAAGCAGAAATGTTACTTTGTCAACAAAGGTCCATCTAATCAAAGCTATGGTTTTTCCAGTAGTCATGTATGGATGTGAGAGTTGGACCATAAAGGAAGCTGAGCACTAAAGAATTAATGCTTTTGAACTGTGGTGTTGGAGAAGGCTCTTCAGAATCCCTTGGACTGTAAGGAGATCAAACCTGTCATTCCTAAAGGAAATCAGTCCTGAATATTCATTGGAAGGACTGATGCTGAAGCTGAAACTCCAATACTTTGGCCACCTGATGCGGAGAACTGACTCGTTGGAAAAGACCCTGATATTGGGAAAGATTGAAGGCAGGAGAAGGGGATGACAGAGGATGAGATGGTTGAATAGCATCACCAACTCAATGAACATGAGTTTGAGCAAGCTCAGGAAGTGTGATGGACAGGGAAGCCTGGCATGCTGTAGTCTGTGGGGTCACAAAGAGTCAAACACGACTGAGCAACTGAACTGACTGAGAAGACAATCTTCTTGATATAGAAACCACATTTGTTTCTGTATTTACTCACCAACTAGTACTCTGCTGTGCACAGGACAAAAATGCAAGAAATATTTGCACAATGAATAGACCCTGGGAACAGAACTGATGCTTTAATGAAAGAAAGGCTATAAAAGAAGATAAACATTTATTGGCATGAAGGCTTTTGAATACTCTGTAAATCTTGCTATATACTGTGCTTACACATAGCACACTATTAAAAAAAAGTGGGCCAGGCAAAGGCATGAAGAGTCTGTGGACCTAACTTGTGTTTAAGAATTAGATAAAGAGGGAGGAGAAAGAATTGTCATTCAGTTTGGGCTTTCTTGGTGGCTTAAGTGTAAAGAAGCTGCCTGCAATTGCAGGAGACCTGGGTTCAATCCCTGGGTTGTAAAGATCCCCGGGAGAATGGAATGGCTACCCACTCCTATATTCTTGCTGGAGAATTCCATGGACAGAGGAGTCTGGCAGGCTAGGGCCCATGGGGTCACAAAAAGTCAGACACAATTGAGCAACTAGCACTTTCACTTTACTCAGATTAGAAGAGTATGACTATATAAAAGGATTTCAGAAAGATGGTACTGATGGTCCTACACGCAGGGCAGCAAAAAAGACACACATGTAAAGAAGAGACTTTTATTTTATTCTTTTTTAGTATTTTTATTTATTTATTTTAATTTTCTTAACATTATTGTGTTGGTTTTTCCATACATTGACATGAATCTGCCATGGGCATACATGCGTTCCCCTTCCAGAACCCCCCTCCCACCTCCCTCCCGATTCCCTCTCTCTGGGTCATCCCGGTGCACCAGCCCTGAGCATCAAACCTGGGCTGGCGATTGATTTCACATATGATGATTAACATGTTTCAGTGCCGTTCTCCATATCATCCCACCCTTGCCCTCTCCCATAGAGTCCAAAAGACAGTTCTATACATCTGCGTTTCTTTTGCTGTGTCGCATACAGGGTTCTCGTTACCATCTTTCTAAATTCCATATATATGCGTTAGTATACTGTATTTTTGTTTTTCCTTCTGGCTTACTTCACTCTGTATAATAGGCTCCAGTTTCGTCCACCTCAGTAGAACTGATTCAAATGAATTCTTTGTAATGGCTGAGTAATATTCCAATGTGTATATGTACCACAGCTTTCTTATCCATTTGTCTGTTGATGGACATCTAGGTTGCTTCCATGTCCTGGCTCTCCGACATAAACCAAAGCAGGATCCTCTATGACCCACCTCCCAGAATATTGGAAATAAAAGCACAAATAAAGAAATGGGACCTAATTGAAATGAAAAGCTTCTGCACAACAAAGGAAACTAAAAGCAAGGTGAAAAGGCAGCCTTCAGAATGGGAGAAAATAATAGCAAATGAAGCAATGGACAAACAATTAATCTCAAAAATACACAAACAACTCCTGCAGCTCCATTCCAGATAAATAAACAACATAATCAAAAAGTGGGCCAAAGAACTAAACAGACATTTCTCCAAATAAGACATACAAATGGCTAACAAACACATAAAAAGATGCTCAACATCACTCATTATCAGAGAAATGCAAATCAAAACTACAACGAGGTACCACTTTACACCAGTCAGAATGGCTGCCATCCAAAAGTCTACAAGCAATAAATGCTGGAGAGGATGCGGAGAAAAGGTAACCCTCTTACACTATCGGTGGGAATGCAAACTACTACAGCCACTATGGAAAACAGTGTGGAGATTCCTTAAAAAAACTGGAAATAGACCTGCCATATGACCCAGCAATGCCACTGCTGGGCATACACACCAAGGAAACCAGAACTGAAAGAGACACGTGTACCCCAAACACGTGTTCATCACTGCAGTGTTTACAAGAAGAGACTTTTAGACTCAGTGGGGGAAGGAGAGGGTAGGATTATTTGAGAGAATAGCATTGGAACATATACATTACTATATGCACATAAAAGAGATAACCAGTGCAGTTCGATGCATGAAGCAGGGCACCCAGAGGCGGTGCTGTGACAACCTGGAAGGACAGTGTGGGAGTGGGGTTCAGGATGGGGGAGCTACGTGTTTGCCTGTGGCTGATTCCTGTTTATGTATGGCAAAAACCATCACAATATTATAACGCAACTATCCTCTAACTAAAATAAAGTAATTTAATAAAAAGAGTATGCCTAACTTGCTGATCGTGAAAGTTCTATCCAGGTTTTAGATTCTATGTGTTATCGCCAATGCTGATAGTTGGAATTTGGAACACACATCTGCAGTATTCTACAAAATGTTTTACTCGTTATACTGCAAATCTGGCAAATAACTTCATCCTTCAGTCCTTTCCTCAACAAACTTCTTGCTTTATCCTGAGAAAATATAGAAGGACGTGACTTCAACTCTGGGTTTTTGGTTTGTTTGTACTCTTAATGCTATTTCCTCATTAACAATATAATCCATGAAAAGCAGGGCCTAAAACACAGTTCGTTCTATGGTTGAGTTATACCATAGGTAAAATAAATATCACTAGTCAGATTGAGGACATATCTGACTTTGCAGTTCTATATGTAGAAATTTACACATAAAGTCTTGGAATATCAAACTACAAATAAACCCTTGGAACAAAATCTGTTCATACATTAGGGGCTGTTTGTGGCTACATTTTATCTAATAAGCTCAATATTTTTGAACTTATTCAATTTTCTATTAATAAATTGAATATGGTAAACACTTTAAAGTACATCCACAGTCTTTCCTTGGCTGGACCCATAAGAAGGGACAGAGCTCAGCACATAATCAATCTGTATTCTTTGTAAAAATCTATTTGTTTCCTTAGAAAGAAACTAGCTGCCAGATAGCACTTAATACATGTTATTGCTCAGGACAAACCACTTCTATATATGAAAATTTTAAACCTTAAAGTATCCCCTATAATTTAAGTTTTATTTATTCATATTCATTTCAGATTTAAGCAAAATTCTCTCATTTGGTTCAGTTCTACTTAAACTAAATTACCTCAACTGAGAAAAAAATAACAGCATTTTAAATAGCATTTTTAATATCTTGCTCTTACCTAGAATTGCATCTTATGTAAAAAAAAAAAAGGCTAGTAGGCTAGTATATATCCCACTTACTTCTCCAGGTAGAAATACAACAATAAACGTTTTACTTTAATTCAACAAACAATTATGCATCAGTTATATGTAGGAACATGTACCACTCTAAAGGCAATCATTTGAGTTTGAAATAGACTTGCTCTGCTGTCAGTCAGCCTTCATCCTTCACTTATTAGGGTATCTCTGATGTCTTTATCCACATTATACAGACAGAATCTTAGCAAAAATTGAAGTCTTCAGTGCAAAATTTCTAAGAAGCATTAGAGCAGCAGCACACCATTGGAGAAAAAAAGAAAGAGAGCCTAGTTTTGGAGTGAGGTAACTATGGGCTTGAATGCTGAATCTGCCTTCCAATAGCTGTGTGACTTGGAGCAAGGTAATTAACCTCTCTAAGCAGCAGGGTCTCCATCTATAGAACACTGCCTATCTTTGGGATCCATGTTCAGCCAGCTCAGAGAGGTGCTGCCGCACTGGTTAATAAAGAGTTGAAACACTTCCACACATTAATACAGAGCTGCTGCCTAAATTGCACCGTGTGAAATGCCTCACACAGATATTCTTGGGATTTAGTGAGCTAGCAATGCCTACCGTTTAGCGGGAATGTGTTTTCTGTATTATACACTGCCCTATGTATGTTCAGTGTCATAGGACTGAATATGTCCCCTTTGGCTTGTCAGGAAAATCTCTCACTTCATAAGATGATGAAGCTTTTGCCCCCAAATTATTTCTTCTTTTCTTTGATGGCTGGCAATTCCGATTACATGTCTTGAGTGTAAACACTGATATTTGCTTGCACACTCAATTGTGGCTGACTGTGACCCCAAGGACTGTAGCCAGCCAGGCTCCTCTGTCCATGGAATTTTGCCTTTGCAGGCAAGAATACTGGAGTTGGCTGCCATTTTCTTCTCCAGGGGATCTTCCCAAACCAGGGATCGAACCAGGGTCTCTTGAGTCACTTGCATTGGCAGGCAGATTCTTTATCACTGTGCCACCTGGGAAGCCCTATTAGCAATCTTTAAAAGCAGGGGAAATGAAGGATTTCTAAATTACATCAAAATGAATTAGTAGAATGATTTTGAATTTCAAAATCACTTGCTTTTTCATCTTCAAGCCAATTCGTTAAATTAATGATGTGTATATTATTTCTATGTTTGTATGGTTTGACATTGTATAATCATAAATGCATACAAAATTAAGGAGAGAAAAAAGGTTTGAGATTTCATTTAACTCTGAAGTATTAATCCAAATTGTGATTTTTTTGTTTCAGGCAAAGAAAGATTCAGTTCTCAAAAAATATCATAATTTTTTTTCTCAAATATTATTATTAAGGATAATGGCTAATACAGAAAAATCCAGGAACCATATAAATCTTTGACTTTGAAAGATCAAGTGAATAAAAAAGTAAATCAATGCACTGAAAAGAGGTTTGTTTCTTCCCCTGATTTGCTGCTGTTCCCTTTTAGCGAGGAACAATAATATGAGTATACATCCCTATGTACTTCTACCCAGTGCTGACCTGTGTGCATGGTTTTGAAGCATCTCCACTCCTTTCTATTCCTGTTGGCCTGATACGACGTAATTAGTGTAGAATATTAGTCAGGGCAGAGAACGGGTAGCTTGCCAACCAGATTTACTATTGAAACAGTGGGTGTTGCCACTTCTAGCCATTTCTGATAGTACTGTTAGGAATTAAATCATGGCATTAGCCGAGCACGATCTGGCTGTGGAGACCTCATAGGTCATCAGTTTATGCCCCCACTCTCCAGACAAGTGGCAGGTGAAGCCACACCAGCCCCTACTGATGCCACAAACTGGAGGCTCTAGCCAGTAGATGAGAGCTGTACAGGGTTTTGTTTTATTTAATTCATCAGGCCATATGCTGCCAGGCTCTCATGCAAATAGACAAAATTACAAATAATAAAAAAGAACCAACTGTTTTAGGGGTTGGCTCTTTGTGTCACCATTGCTATCGATGTGAGAGGCTGGTTAATGAAAGCAGAGTCTTGGACTCCCAGTGACATCAACCTAAGGGGATGGATGCTTTCAAATCCAAGCTTCATTCAAGCCATGTTAAACCTCTGCCCTCGGGGAACTCAGTGCCAGGGTCTATTTGGCTGAAAGCAGGGGGGCCTGGCTTTCCAGCTGGCCTAGAGTCTGGGCAAGCTTCTCGAATGCTCCCTGCAGCTGAGGTCCATTGTCCACAGATGTGAGGAGAGAGAAAAGGTTAAGTTTCATTGAGGTTGGGTTAAGTTGGGGCTCATGGGTTTATCAGATTCAGACATTTAGAATAAGCAGCTTTAGAAAGAAAAAAGATTAGTCAACGCACTTTTCTTTTTTAAAAGGACAAGAAAAGTAGCATTTGTTGGCTGTATAGAAATCCCTAACTTTTTAATATCAAAGACTGCAAGAAAAAAAATCTCTCCAAGCAGATCTTAAATTCTTCCTCTGAAATACTTGCATTTAAAACTAAAATGTTTGCTAAACTTCTGTATAATTTCTGCTATTTCTATATTCATAATTATTACCAAGTTTCCAGTCGGTACAAATGGAGAATTTCACACCTTGGATAGCGTTCACACGTTTATTTCCCATTTTAAGGCAATAAACTCCCAACTAAAAAATGAAGTAGACTGACTCTGAATTCATAGCTCTATGTGTATATTTTAAATGATTCCATTTTAGAAACGTTGTGCTAACGTTCATTTGCACCTCTATCGGGTCACTTTGAAGCCATAATTTGCACCTTCTTAAAGACTATTCAAAACCAATTGTACTCAATTAATATGCAAAGTGTTGCATTCAAGAATTGTCAAAATAAAAGTATCATGGAAATACATGCACAGCACATGTGTGATCCTGAAGTTTGTGATGAGTCTCTTGTTCAAGTCTTGCTGCACAGCAAGTGTATTCTGAAGAGTGT
Source organism: Antilocapra americana (assembly GCA_007570785.1). Classification (NCBI taxonomy): domain Eukaryota; kingdom Metazoa; phylum Chordata; class Mammalia; order Artiodactyla; family Antilocapridae; genus Antilocapra; species Antilocapra americana. Next base: position 56,078,034 of record ML660200.1, on the reverse strand, counting down.
TTTGTCAATGCCAAGGCACAACTACTAGCTTGCAGCAAGCAAAGGCAAATGGTTTTCTTTCCATTTTCCTGACCACATCACCACAACCTTAGTGTGTCACTAGGTTTGCTTCCACCTCCTGTCTAATTTGTAGTCTAAAGTATTCTTATCAAACATGCATGAGCTTAATTGTACTGTCAGGAATGATACCTAGATCCAAGGGTAGGGGCAGGGGCATCATAAGAGAAGGCTGCAAAGGTTTGTCTCCAACAAACTGTCATTAATACACTATCAAAATGTGACAGCTTTTCAATGGAGAAAAATTGTTAGCTTATACAGTTAACATTGCTTGGAAAACTATTTCATGTTATATATAAACAAGGACAATAAAAGATAATGCCCCCTTTAACTGTTCAAAAGAGAGTAATTGGAGTCCTATGATAGGGAATAACAGACTTACTGTCATTGATATTCACAATTCTGCACTCCAAATCAATTTGAATTCTTTTTTTCTAATTTGTAAAGAATTAAAGGGAGTCAAGGTCCAAGGGGTAATGTCTTACAAAGAAATATCTACATTTCCAACCAATTTAAAGCTGAGAAAATAGCTCCCTGGTTGACATTAACTTGAATGTGTGTTGAAGCAAGGAGTAATTCAGCCAGTTCATGACAGATAAATGACAAGATCTTCAAACATGTCCATGTTATGGGAAACTACATAAGTGAGGAAGAATGGGTAATGTTCTAATATCTTGGTAGGAAATTTCAAGATGTATTACTTTTCATAGTGAATTCTAAAATTTTAAATTCACATTTAATGATGATAAAAATTTTCCTGTCACATGGAAATGCATGCCCTCAATGGACAAGTTCATTTTGCAAAATAAAATAATTGCAAAAATTTATTTAGAATTACTATTCAAGTATGACAACTAATCATAAATTTTAGGAACAAATTTTGCTAATCAAATTTATTTGCAAAAGAAAAAAAGCACATAAAAAACTTACGGATAAAAATCCCACTCTAGATTAGCAAAGTAATAAAGCCACATATAAATAAAATACAGATGGTTCTCATATATAGAAAACAAAATATTTAACTATATCCCCTAGTGATTCTTTTACATGAATAGTAGATTCAACCACAACTTTATCCCACTGAACTCTGGTGAAATTATTTTAAGGAATGAGAAGGCTGTTGGGGGTTTCCCTGGTCAGGAGGGACAAGGCAAGAGACACAGGTTTGGTCCCTGGTCTGGGAGGATCCCACGTGACTCAGAGCAACTAAGCCCATGCACCCCAACTATTGAGCCTGTGCTCTAGAGCTTGGGAGCTGTTACTCCGGAAGGCCATCCATGTGTCTTAGGGCCCGTGTTCCTCAGCAAGAGAGGCCACGTCAATGAGAAGCCCTCATACTGCAATCTGCTTGCACCAAATAAAGACAAGCCCGTGCAGCAATAAAGACCCAGCACAATCGATCAATAAAGTTATTTTTTAATAAAAATCAGAAGGCTGTACTTCAGAAACAGCAGGATTCATGGACTCATTTATCTATTCATTCAACAAATATTTATTGCACTCCCAACCATGTGCCATGTACTCCCTTTTTGAGGCACTGGACATCTATCTGTGATCAGAAAGTCTCTAACCTCATGGAGAGGCAAACCCTAAACAGGAAAGTAAGCAATAAACACAGTAAACAGAGACTGTGGTAAGATCTAAAGGAAATGAACAAGTAATAGAATCAATTAAAGATGAATGGGAAGAGCTATTTCAAATGGCTGAAGATGATTATTTTCCTGGTGTGAAAAGTATAATATTGTTTACTATGTCATACTCAAAGACATGCAGATCAAAGAGCAAATCTTTTCAGAGCTAAAGAGGGCTTTAGAAATCATTTAACTTCATTTAACCATTATTCCCTCATTTTATAAAATAAGACTAAAACTCAGGTGAGTTAAATGACTTACTCTGTGTCCCATTACTTCTTTCCCTGTTAAAGAGTAAAGGGAAAAGCTCTGTTGGGATATATTAGTTTACTAATTATTCTGTGTTGGTTAGACATACATCTAAATGGCATCATTAAATCTGGCTATCAATCTAGTTATAACGGGAAGAGACTAGATAATCATCTTCATCTAATTAGATTGCTGTCTAACTCTTATGCGGTATGTAGACCTAAATATTTGATAAAGTTTTCACCTTTATTCATTCATAATAATTTTTCTTTCCAGAATGACCTAAGACTTTTGCATTCTTTGGATACTAGCTACACAGACACAAAGATAACAAAACCAACAAAATTCTTCCCTGTACTTCTTAAGAAAGAGTATAACAATATTAGAAATCTATTGGAGTAGATCAGATCTTAAAGTTTACTTAATAATGATAGGAGTAGTACTGTTGCTAGTAGTAGTAGTAATGGAAGGATAATGACATCAAACACCGATAAAGCATTTTATTATTAGTTCTATAATCTAATGTGATCCTCAAATAATAATCTCATAAGTTGAATGGATATTATTATAATTATTTTAGAGGTGATAAACAGAGATTCAGAGAAGATGAGTGACTTGCCCAAGGTCAAATAGCCAGCAAGTATCAAAAAGAACTGAAACCTAAGTTTCTCTACCCAAACTTTGTGTGATTTCACTAGAATACCTATCACAAATAGCCATTACAGGATCATTGTGTACTTAACACAATGCCAAGATCCAAGTCAGAAAGAGAGACATGGTCTCAATAACAGCTCACAGTGTAAATGCACACACACACACACACACACACTGAAATGGATCAGCCTACTTGAAGAAGGAGAGAAGCAATGGCCCTCAGCAGCCACAAGTTTTTTTTCCCTGAAATGTCCCATTAGTAAATTCTCAGGCATGAAGGTATTAATAGTTCCCAAGCTAGCTATCTGCTAGATTGTCCTCTTGCTTTCAAAGGCCCATGTGAAAGAATACACCAAATAAATGCATGTGAGTAATTATAACAGACTGATTTGCTTCCACCATTAACCTCAATGCAGTATATTTAAACTATAATGGACAAACAGAGGCAGCATGAGCTAGGGAAGCGCCCCAGGCATCAAAATGTTTTCATTAACTAGGAAATTTGTCCCACCAGGCTAAAGAAATCCACTCTAGAATGATCGATTATTCCATCATCTTGTGGCAATATTGCTGGTATGCCAGTTCGGCTCAGCACAACATCCCTAACTGCAGATGACCTCGCTGTGGGGATTGCCAGTTGCTCGCTCAGCGACTTGCATGTAAAGCTCTAAAATGGCCCATTACATCAGGTGGTACGGAGGCATTTCATGGTCCGGACTTCTAGAACAATCATAGATAATTAATAAGGCTGACAGAACCCATTATTTCTACACTCAAGTGCATCATATTAAATTAACAGACCGAGGCCACATGATGTGTGACATTTTCCCACTGATAATCATTTACGTGGTGTCGCGTGAGCTACCGCATTTTTCTCTTTCACAGGCTGAACTCCAGTAGCCAGTCACTGTGTCAGCACCCAGTTCTTTTTTTGTTGTTTTTATTTCCCTTAACTGGGAAAGCTATTTTGAGTCATTCTCACTGGTGGGTCTCTGACGCAGTGGGAAAAAAGTTTGAGATAAAATATTGGCATAGAGACAAAATATAGAACTGACAGTGAGCCAAGGATGTCCAGTGTAGACAGGAGGGGAAAATATGATCTTAGTGTGTCTGTTAGAAAATAGTTTTTGACTCTACCCTCAAATTTTCGGAAATGGTAATCATATGGAAAAACCTGAATGAACTTTTTGAACAACCCAGTATTTGTTGATCCTAATGAATTTTCTCATAACCTGCAGCTATCCATTGAGGAATTAAAGAAAATATTCTGACTTTCTCTGTACTTTTCCAATTATATGATGTTTATTTTGTTTTATAAATTCTCATTGTCATACATGAAATAAGCAGACTGGAACTTCTACTTTTAGTAGTGATAGAAATAGCGCATTTTTATGTGTAGTGTGGCTTTCATTATAGAAATAACTATTGAAAAGTGACTGCTAAAATCAAGTAATTCATACGCATTAAATCTGACCACAGAACAATGAAACCTATTTGAGACAAACACACTGGAACATAAATATCCAAATGTTTGCTTCCATCACAGTTTCTTTGAAAGGAATTGTAAAGGCTTGCTGCTTCCTTGTGGAAGTAATGAGAGATTTTCAATACATATGTGTAGAGTGTTCTTACCATAGTTACATGGTCTTTCTGTTTTCCTTTCCCCCCTTCCTTTCATCCATTCTTCATTCCATCTTTCTTTCAACCTAATTTACTATAAAACTAAGATCTTTATAAATAAAATATCAAATCTACCCTTAAATGCTGAAGATGTGCCACTAGTGGCTTAGTCCTCTGTGTATACACAGCTCATATTTATAATGCAACATTTTTATTTATGGAACTACAGTTATGAGAAGTATTATGCTTTCAACGAATGCTCAGTGTACTTGCTATTTCATTTCATGAGGGCACATTTCTATGGCTATGTAGAAGATGTTCACCCCAAAATGGGTCTAAATTATTTTTAAAGATTCACTTTGAAAATATCATTTCAAATGAATCAGTCAGTTAATCTCAGTCTGCAACAAAAATTTCACAAATGGACCCCATCTCCAGCTGGAAAACTCTTCTTCCAAACCCCTGCATAGTTACTCTCACATGTCCAGCTTCCCATACTTCTTGATAAAGAAAGAAAATCCTGGACTTATCCATCAAGTTGTCTTGAGACACTTTCTTCAGAGAAAAGACTAACTTCTCACTGTTGTGCTGATACACTGCAAATATCAGCATTAAAGATGTTCAGAGGGTGTTCTCTGAGCTTTGTAAGGTAAAACTTTGTCCAGGACGCTGCTCCGGGCTCTGCATCTCCCTGATTGAGTCTGTCATTTACTGGAGGGCCGCAGGCTTCCCCCTGTCAGCTCAGGTTTACGTGCAGATAAGTCATGTGTGTGAAGTACGCAGGATGCCACACTAACAGATGCCCATAAAATGTGCGCTATGGATAGCTTTCTTTTTTCATTATTTTTTACCTTTTTCTTTTCTCTTGGATGGATGTCATTTCTAAAGTATCTGAGAAATGAAATCATTTTCAGAGGCCGTCTTCAGGGCCTAATTAGCCAATGGACATTTTTTTTTATCATTATCTCAGGGTTGATTGGTTTATACAGAATTGTCCCCTCCAAATTCTTTCCAACTTGAGAATGGAAGCATCCTTGTGTAGAGGATGGACCTCACAAGAGGACAGAAACCATTTGACATAGTGTGATTCAAAAGGATGTATTTGAAAAGGGCACCAGTCCCTCAGTAATACCCTCATTGACTTTGCCCATAATGGTGTCTTTATTTCTTTGTGTGTTCAAGGCTAGACAGCTGAGCAGAGGGGCACAGAAAGCACGATCAAGGCACCACAGATAGAACTGATTTTCCCACAATTTTGGTAGGACCTCGCTTGATTATAAAGATACGATGCTATGCAGATAAAGATGTAAGGAGCCTTTTTCTCCTACTACCATTCACCATTAATTTTGAAGCAAGATTACTAATCCAGTTTACCTAACTCCCTTTTCCCTATATCTAAGGTCTAATCAGTTATAGGTATTTTAGAAAAATTGATGTATATAAGACACTGTACCTTGATTTATATCTACTTGCTGATTTTCACTAAAAATTTAAGATTCAAAAAATATCAGCCCTGAAAATTAATTTAGAAATCATCTTTGAAAATACTAATAGTTATCTTGACATGCTCTGGATAAGAAAGTCCCAGCCCGTATTGCTGCGTTACCATTGACAACTGGTCCCTACTTCTGGAGTCCCAGATCTAAATCATTCTGCCTCCTCCCAGACCTGAGTCTCATCTTATCAAATTTTATCAATCACTACTACCCCTCTCTGGATCATCAACCAATTACTGGATCACTTCCCATCTTTTCGTAAAGTATTTCCAACTAGCTTACATCTTGAGTAAGATTTATATCTAATGCTCTCTGCTATGACTGGATGTTTGTGTTCCCCAGCCCCTACCAAAAGTCATATGTTGAAACCTAACCACCAGTGTCCTGGTATTAAAGGGTGGGGCCGTTGGGAGGTGGTTGAGCCATAAGCGCAGAGCCCTCCTGTATGGGATTGGTACCCTGATCAAAAAGACCCCAAAAGTCCCACCGGCATTGTAACATGTGAGGATGCAGTGTGAAGACACAGTCAGTGAACCAGGAAGCAGGCCCACAACAAACACCAAATCTGCTAGGCACCTTGATCTTGAACTTCGCAGCCTTCAGACCTACGTTACACAAATGGCCGTTGTTGATAAGCTGCCTAGTCTCTGATATTCTCTTACAGCAGCCCGAACTGAATCAGAAAGCACTACAACCTGCCTAAACGTGTCTTCTTTCTTTTTTAAATGAAACTTGATGACTTCTGTTTATAAGCTTTTCTATAAAGCATTCCATAATCCTTCTGGCTCTCCCAACTTCAAGTCACTTGCATGTTTTGTTAAAAATACAGATTCTGATTCAGTAGTTCTGCACGGAGCAGGAGATTCTGCATTTCTAACAAGCTTCTAGATGCAGCCCTCAGGTACACTTTGAGTAACAAGGTTCTAGCTGGCAGAGCTATCTACTTCCTCTAAATTCATAGAAGGCAGGGCAGGCACCATGCATAATTTATTCATCTTTACATCTCCAGTGAATCACAGAGTAGTTGACACATCACAACACTCAATAAATATTTGTTGAGTAAATGACTGACTGAGTGAATAAATATGTAACATTCAATCTGGCAATAAGAAAGTTCTTCTTAAAACAGTATTTTTATATGTACTTTTTATTTGCCTTGCATCTTTTAAGAGCTATATATGTGTTTTGTGTCTGCAAAAACTAGACACTCAATATAAATATTGAGAAAACTGTCAATTGATAAAAAGGATTTGCTAAGTAACTGGCAAAGGCCAATAGTCTGTACATGAGTTGCCTAGAACGCAAGGGTCATTTGACAAGCTGACCATGCTAATAAACAGAAAGTTTTCAAGTTCATCAAAAGGCTAAATCAGAGGGCAGAAATGTTAAAATGAGCAATCAGAGAAAAAAGGTCCTTTGTAGACAAGACACACTCTAATGAGAAAAGTGATTTTGTTAGTTAAAATGCCAAGCCAGTGGTTGATATGCTTGGGAATAAACCCAAGCATTATTACTCTGGTAGGCAGATGGTGCTTTTTTTCTTTTTTTAATTCAAAGCTTCACTTTTGTAAATAACAATGGAAATTGAACAACTGGCACACAGCAAGCTTTGCAGACTATGTTAAGGGTGTTCAGAAATGAGTTTCCTCAACAGTCTCTGCCTTTGGAGTGTTTAAATGTATACTGACTTGCAGTATGCTTTACTCAGTATTTCACATCTGTGTGTTACCCTCTCACTCCAGGCACAGATGCCCAGGAGCAGGGACCTTATCTACGTACATGGTAGGCACACAGTATACTTGTTGAATAAATAAAATATTCAAACAAACTTGGATGTGTGTGTGACATACCAGATATGGATCTGGTATTCAGCAGAGAAGAGTAAGGAAGGGTCAGGAAGTGGAATTTGAGGCGTGTAACTTGAGTGGATTCCCAGACTGGAGAGAGACTGCACATACGTTGGATATGAATTTCTTTTTCTTAGTTATATCCCCAGAAGATGAATTGGCTTAGCATTCTGCCAGGGACAGGTTCTTTAAAAATATCATGTCATGTAAATAGATGAAAACAGCAGTGCCCTGAAGCTTTCAGAACCACTTCAAACACTGATCCTGCCATGAGATAATAAGTAAACCAGATACAAATAATTTACCAGTAGGGGCAAAATGCTGTTATCTTCTGCCTATATTACATTTGTCAAAAAAGTAATTAAGGTATTGATTCTTAGAGATAAAGCAGATATGTGTATATATATGTATATATATAAACACACACACATACACATATATATGGTTCCAATAAATATATAGTTCAAAATATAATGCTTAGAATTCATGTTTTAATTAACTACCTATTCTGTAATTACTTAGACAATTATGCTTTGATTCTGCTTTAAAAGGATTCTACAGGAACAGAGGGGCATCTCATACATAGAGTATTTAAAATAGAATGGAATTAGCAATCTATAACTTAAAATTATACATAACATTTAGCATCATTTAAAATTTGAGCACTAGAAGATGTAGATTTCCATGTCATTTTCATTATGCAAAGAGGTAAACAACAAATAAATAAGCCATACATGAATATGAAATTAACAGCATGATAATTGCTTTATTCCTAGAGTGTGTGAGATATTAAATCCTCAAATAAACACTTACTTAACCTCATTCTCACATTATGTCTGTTGCTTTTATCAAAAGCAGCATACCTGGAACACTCAAACTAAGACAGCTTTTACAGTGAGGTACAAAATCCACAGAAATCATTGCCACCAACCCCAGCACACCCCTAGAAATTTCAGAGTGATTTCTTTGCAGACTCTAGTACTGGAAGGATGTTAGACAATCAATAGAAGTGAGAGGAAATTTAGAGGTCAATAAAATATGCACAAGTTATTATTTTGCATATGACATCACACTTTACTCCTCTGCTAGTTCTTTAGAAGCTTCATCCAGATGATCAGCCCAGCCATTCCAGGGAAGTGCTACCACCCAGCTGAGACCAAGTCCCCACTCTGCCTCTCTTGAACAGGCCCCTGCTGACTTGTTACACATTTATGCAGGAAACTGTTAAACCTTATACCTGCTGAATTTTTCCTTCTCTGCAGAAAGTTTTGTATTTTTCTTTTGACTCAATAGCAACTATTGAGTCTTATGTCCTGGGCTCAGCTTTGCCCTAAATTCAACCCCAAGTAATCGTTTTTCCATCTTACTCAGAGCCTGAAACTTACTCATTTGTAAAGAGGCTTCTGACACAACTAGAGTTTTCCAGTAAGCAAGGGGTTAAAGGGTCAGTAATGATGTTACCTCTACCCTTTGAATAAGAAACTGCTAGAGTTCAAAGATATCTGATCTATCCTGATAAAAACATCTCATCATTTTCCACAAGACACTCAAAAGTAAGGTTCAGAGGGGATGTACAGCTAGGCGTACTATGACACTAACCTCTTCTAGCAGGAGATATCAACCACTTCACTGGAAGCCAATGACTGAAAAATAAAAGGAAAAACATGAGATGATTGTGAGATCCAAAGAAAAGGAAATCTTGTTATCCCAAATAAGCATCTTTAAAAATTATTAAGTTCCATTGTTCCAGTGATGAAATTAGTATGTCTTTGTTGACCTAAACTTAAATTTGATACAATGGGTAAATTTAAGCCTGAGGCTTTTATGCCATTATCAGAGCCTCTGTCAGTGAGTGCTTTAACCTAATTACATTTGATGCAGCAAATCAACAAAACCACTGCTGGTTATGACCTCTGCCAAGAGCACTAGCGAGCTAGACAAATGGAGCTTAAGATGCTATTAGTTGTTCTGTTGCAAAGTTCCAGATACAAGCCGACAGGAGGCTGTTGCATGACTGGGGCATGCATCCTCCAGATGGCATTCTGCATTGGCTTGTGGCAAAGCTCACCGGGGTACTGGCACATTTTCTCTGTCAAAATGAAAGTTTTCCAATTACAAGGAGATAATGCGAAGAGATGCAAACTTAATCTCTTGAACAAAAGGTTGCAAGCTGTGTAATAGCCATTTCAGGGGAGAGATTTCACTATCGTTCAATTGATTTAAACATTGCAGATCACCAAATGGGCTATCTTTCCTAATAAAATCAAGGAATCGGCTACAGTTGATTTTATTCCCTGGAACAATGCTGTAATGGTTTCATCATTTAAGGGAGAATTCTTTTAAATTAGTGCTCTTCCATTGAACCAAATGCTGTGATTATTTTTTTTTCCCCTAATGTGTTAACAGGTACAAAGAAGGCAGTTTTCCCTTTAGTGAAACACCCAGTGCCTTAAATGAAGGCTTCAGATGTGATGCCCTAACAGATTCCTATTGGATATTAGGTCACAGAATTTCATTAGGAAGATTAGACGTGTTAAATGGTAAGAAGGCACTATTTGCATTAAAACCTGTGAGACAATTTAGCAAAAAACGTTTGCTTCTTCATTTTCTAACCCAGTGAGCACTGGCAAAAATTATATGTACAACTATTAAAAGCTATGGAAATGAGGTGACATGCCTCAACACTTGTACAAAAATATCTAACCCATCAAAGCAAGTCAGTAGGTACTTTGTTGTAAGGTTATGTCTCAGGAAGAGGTGAAGTTGACTTGTTATGAGGTTCACTTGACATGAACATGCTGTGACAAAGCAGGTCACTATACATCCACTTCCACAAATCCAACAGGGATGTTACACAGGATGAGAGCTTGTGTGTGCGTCTTCCATCAGAATATTTCATATAACCACACTCTTATATTGAGTACTTTATGCAGCATTTCATAGAGTAAATGTAAATGATCATACACTTCTAAAATAAGCAAAGCTCTTTCAATATTTATGCTGGATTCATGTGTGTGTGTGTGAAAAAGAGAGATTTAAGGAGAATCATCCCTACAAAAAAATTTAAGCACAGATTCACAGTATTAAAAAGGACAGGATAGACTTCCAAACACTTGTTTAGCAAACTCACCCACAAAAAAAACTTTCACATCAAATTCCAAAATCATTTAAAGCACCTATTTTACTTATTTAGATGGAGATCAATGTTACAAGTTTGCATAAAACACTGAATTGCAGTCAATAGGGTAAAAGCACAGAAAGCAAATGCCTTTTTTGTTTTCATAGAAAGGAGCTAGGAAACTGCCGTTTTTGTTTTTTTTTACTGGAAAATTCAGACAGCTAAATAAAGCATGAAGGCAAAGACTAAGTAGTCTCCACTGTAACATTGTAAGATTCGTAAATCAGTTAGAAATACAAGCAAGCCCTTCAAATCATTCAGAAAACTTAAGATTCCAATCGAAGAGTTAACGTTTTCAAGCCATGAGCATTTTTAAAAAGTCTCAACATCAGCATAAAGTGGTCTATAACAGCTGTTGTAGAGCTCAACATCAATTTTATGTTGGCTCAACTGCTAAACAGCGATCAAAACGATGTCCCTTAGGAGGTATTAAAGGGCCCAAGTGGATAGCAGTTTAAAAACGGAGCAGGAAATCAAAACTAATTCTTATTCTGTTTACGAAAACACTGCTCCCTATGTTCTTGTACCACCACCTAGTGGTTACGTAGCTCTCAATCGGCACATTAATAGAAACTAAATAGAAGATGTTGTGATCATAACAAATGGAGAGGAGGAGAAAGGAAGGAGAGGAAAGAAGGGAGGGAAACAGGAGGAAAAGAAACACAGCAAAGAGAATATGAAAAGGAAAAAGATAGTGAAACCAAGCAAAAGCAAGTACAGACACAATTTCCAGGTCTTAAGATCTACTTCCTCATAAAATTCATAGAATGCTATCAATTGAAATTAAAACATTATTAAAGCCTTTCTGCTTTATTTTAGGGATTTATCCTATACTATAGAACCTACAGATAAATTCTGCCTATCTGAACTGTTATACGTACAGTGTTCTCCCAGTGTTAGTCACTCGGTCTTGTCCGACTCTTTGTGTAGCCTGCCAGGCTCCTTTGTCCATGGAATTCTGGACAAAGAATTCCATTCCTTTGTCAATGGAATTCGGGAATACTGGAGTGCGTTGCCATTCCTTTGTCCAGGGAATCTTCCCAATCTAGGGATTGAACCCAGGGCTCCGGCACTGCAGGAAGATTCTTAGCGTCTGAGCCACTAGGGAAGTCCGCTATATGTGCAAGATAACACAATTATTTGTAAGCTTCACTGGTGATCAGTTTATGTAAATTATGGCACATTCCTAAAGTATAGCATAAAAGAGAGTTTTATCCAGCTGAGAAACCATCTCTCAGCTATTTGGTTAAGTGGGGGGAAAGCAAGATGTAGAACAAGGTGCTTTACACACTACCACTTCTACGAAACTACCTTTTCTCTCACATGTATATAGTCCCTCTGGAAGGAAGACAAGAAGCTGGAAAAATTACCTTCACAGAGGGACCTGAGGGAGTGGGAGGCCAAGGTGTGAAGGACAATGTAGTCTTATACCTTAAACCATGTGGATGCATTCCCTATTTAAAACTAGAGACATTTTAACCCTAAAAAACAGTACATGAAAAAAAAAAAAAAGCCAAGTATTTCATGTGGCTTTTTTTTAAAAATAAGTGAAACCCCTGAAATTTTTCGTTTGAAGAAAAATTATTGTGTTTAACATAACTGTGACAAAACTGAACTTATTGTTTTTCTCTATAAAATGAAATATTGATATAATAGTCCAAAGGAAAGAAATTATTTGTAAAAGGCATAAAGTAGTGAAATATTAAAACCATTTTACTCTCACACTTTGTCTCTAGACAAACTCTAGAGACCTGAGTTGAGGAACAATTTTTTCAAAGAGGATGTTTTTGGCAGGTACTCTGGGCTGAAGTGCTTGGACAGTGAGAAAAGTATGTTGTAGGCAGCACTAGTTGATCAACAGATATTTGAAAATAGTAAAAATAGAAAAGTCAAGAACTCTTAAGGGGTAAAGGTAAAGAAACGTGTATAGTCCTTTTTGTAAAACAAAAAAAATCTATTTATTTGCCTATGCTGGGTCATATGGAGAAGGCAATAGCATCCCACTCCACTACTCTTGTCTGGAAAATCCCATGGACGGAGGAGCCTGGTGGGCTGCACTCCATGGGGTCGCTCAGAGTTGGACTGAGCGACTTCACTTTCCCTTTTCACTTTCATGCATTGGAGAAGGAAATGACAACCTGCTCCAGTGTTCTTGCCTGGAGACTCCCAGAGACGGCGGAGCCTGGTGGGCTGCCGTCTATGGGGTCGCACAGCGTCGGACACTACTGAAGCCCTTAGCAGCAGCAGCAGCAGCACCTGGGTCACAGTTGAGGCATGTGTGATCTGGCTCCCTGGTCAGGGATCAAACCCAGGTGCCCTGCATTGGGAGCACAGAGTCTTAGCCATTGGCCCATCAGGGAAGTCCCAGTGCATAGAGTCATCACTAAAGAAGGAAATGAGATCTGGACCACCTGAACTGATATCAACTGTCACAAAGAACTGTGCTGTTAGACGTTAGCCATTGTCTTCCAAATGAGGCTACAGCCACAGAAAGAGATTGATAAAACAAGCAAAGAACAAGGTTCATTGTAAATTCGTGTGGGATTCCCCTGGTGGTCCAGTGGTTAAGACTTTGCCTTTCAATGAAGAGGGTGTGGTTTTGATCTCTGATCCCTAGTCAGGGAGCTGAGATTTCTACACGCCTCTCAGCCAAAAACCCAAAACACAATATATAAGCAGTATTGTAACAAATTCAATAGACTTAAAAAAAAAAATCACCTGGTATTCAAGGAAATCACCTGATGTGAAAGAGAGAAACCTAATGAAGGAGAATAATATTTGGGAGAATCAAGAAAAATGCAGTAAGCTGAAGAAAAGTTTAAAGAGACAGAGAAATACTGCATTCATGAAAAAAGGACAAGACAGAGGCTTCTGGTTCAAGATGACGGAGAATAAGGACATGCGCTCATCTCCTACTGCAAGAGCACAAAAATTGCAACTAGATCATTAAAGGATTGAAGGGCAAAAAAAAAAAAAATTACAACTAGCTGTTGAACAACCATCAACAGGAGGATGCTGGAACCCACCAAAGACGGTAGGAGGGGCTCAATCACAATAAAATCAAATCCCATACCCGCCAGATGGGTAAGCTACAAACTGGAGAACAATAACAATACCAAATAAGTTCTCCTATTGTTGGGAAGGTTCTCAACCCTACATCCGGCTCGCCAGCCTGGGGATCCAACAAGGGATTGGGAATCCCCAGGAAATCTGGCCTCAAGGTCTAGCAGGATTTGATTATAGACCTTCCAGAGGACTAGGGGAAACAGACTCCAGCCTTAGAGGGTACAAACAAAATTCTGCGTGCACCAAGACCTGGAGGAGAGGAGGAGTGATCCCACAGGAGACTCAACCAAAATTACCTGCTAGTGTTAAAGGGCCTCCTGTGGAGGTGTGGGTTGGCGGGGGCTCAACGCAGGGATGGCGGCACTGGAAAGTCCCAGGTCCCCCTTGGCATAAACCCTCTTGGATTTCACCATCAACCCTACCACAGAGCCCGTAGACACCCTGGCTGGGTTGCCTTAAGCCAAACAACTACCAGGGAGGGAGTGCAAGCCCACTCATCAACAGATAAATGGATTAAAACTACATGAACAAGGCCCCGCCACCAGAGCAAGACCCAGTTTTTACCATCAACAGTCCTTCCCATCAAGAAGCTTACACAGGCCTGTTAGTCTTAGCCATCAGAGGGCAGACAGAAGAAGCAAGAAGCACAATCTCATAACAGCTAAAACAAAAACCATGGTATAGAAAGTTAATCACGATGAAAAAGCTGTCTGTTATGTTCCAGAGTTGTCTATTATGTCCCAGAATGGACAAACAGAGATAAATAATACACTAGAAGGAATCAATAACAGAATAACTGAGGTAGAAGCACGGATAAGTGACCTGGAGGACAGAATGGTGGAAATCACTGCCATAATACAGAATATTGAAAAAAAATGAAAAGAAATGAAGACAGCCTCACAGACCCCCAGGACAACATTAAACACATCAACATTCACATTACAGGGGTCCTAGAAAGAGAAGAGAGAAAGGACTTAAGAAAATATTTAAAGAGGTAATAACGGAAAACTTCCCTAACATGGGAAAGGAAATAGTCAACCAAGTCCAGGAAGAAGAGAGTCCCAGGAAGGATAACCCAAGGAGAAACATACTGAGACACATAATAATCAAACTGACAAAAATTAAAGACAGATATAAAATATTAAAAGCAACAAGGCAAAAATGACAAAAACCATACAAGGGAACCCCCATCAGGCTATCAGCTGATTTCTCAACAGAACCTCTACAAGCCAGAAGGGAATGGCATGATATATTTAAAGTGATGGAAGGGAAGAACCTACAACCCAAGAATATTCTACCCAGCAAGACACTTCTGCAGATATGATGGAAAAATCAAAGCTTTCTAGACAAGCAAAAGTCAAGAAAATTCAGCACCACCAAACCAGGTTTACAACAAATGCTAAAGGAACTTCTCTAGGCAGGAAACATAAGAGAAGTAGAAGATCTATAGAAAATAAACCCATAACAATCAAGAACATAGTAATAGGATCATACACATTGACAATTACCTTCAATGTAAATGGGTTAAATGCACCAACAAAGAGACACAGACTGACTGGGTGGATGAAAACTGGTGCAAGTATGCACTTCCACTCACCACATCACTCTGCTGGACTCCCCCACCTCAAAACTGTATGTGATTATTCTATATTGTTAGGTTAATCACGTTCCCATTATGGCTTGCAGTTCAGTTCAGTTCAGTTCAATTTCTCAGTCATGTCCGACTCTTTGTAACCCCATGGACTGCACCATGCCAGGCTGCCCTGTCCATCACCAACTCCTGGAGTTTAACCAAACCCATGTCCATTGAGTCAGTGAGGCCATCCAACCATCTCATCCTCTGTCATCTCCTTCTCCCCCTGCCTTCAATCTTTCCCAGTATCAGGGTATTTGCAATGAGTTAGCTCTTCGCATCAGGTGGTGAAAGTATTAGAGTTTCAGCTTCAACATCAGTCCTTGCAATGAATACCCAGGACTAATCTCCTTTAGGATGGACTGATTTGATCTCCTTGCAGTCCAAGGGACTCTCCAGAGTCTTCTCCAACAACACAGTTCAAAAGCATCAATTCTTCGGCACTCACCTTTCTTTATGGTCTGATTTTCACATCCATACATGACTACTGGAAAAACCATAGCTTTGACTAAATGGACCTTTGTTGGCAAAGTAACGTCTCTGCTTTTCAATATACTGTCTAGGTTGGTCACAGCTTTTCTTCCAAGGAGCAAGCATCTTTAATTTCATGGTTGCAGTCACCATCTGCAGCGATTCTGGGGCCCAAGAAAATAAAGTCTGTCACTGTTTCTATTCTTTACTCATCTATCTGCCATGAAGTAATGAGATTGAATGCCATGATCTTCATTTTTTGAATGTTGAGTTTTAAGCCAATTTTTTCACCCTCCTCTTTCACTTTCATTAAGAGGTTCTTTAATTCTTCTTCACTTTCTGCCATAAGATGTCATCTGCATATCTGAGATTATTGATATTTCTCACGGCAGTCTTGATTCCAGCTTGTGCTTTCTCCAGCCCAGCATTTCTCATGATATACTCTGCATATAAGTTAAAAAAGCAGGGTGATAATATACAGCCTTGACGTACTCCTTCTCCTATTTTGAACCAGTCAGTTGTTTCATGTTCAGTTCTAATTGTTGCTTCCTGACCTCAGATTTCTCAAGAGGCAGGTCAGGTGGTCTGGTATTTCCATCAGTTTGAGAATTTTCCAGAGTTTATTGTGATTCACACAATCAAAGGCTTTGGCATTGTCAATAAAGCAGAGATAGATGTTTTTCTGGAACTCTCTGGCTTTTTTGATGATTCAGCAGATGTTGGCAATTTGATCTCTAGTTCCTCTGCTTTTTCTAAAATCAGCTTGAGCATCTAGAAGTTCATGATTCAAATACTTTTGAAGCTGGGCTTGGAGAATTTTGAGCATTACTTTACTAGTGTGTGAGATGAGTGCAATTGTGCAGTACTTTGAGCATTCTTTGGTATTGCCTTTCTTAGGGATTGGAATGAAAACTGACCTTTTCCAGTCCTGTGGCCATTGCTGAGTTTTCCAAATTTGGTGGCATATTGAACTCAACACTTTAACAGCATCATCTTTTAGGATTTGAAATAGCTCAATTGAAATTCCATCACCTCCACTAGCTTTGTTCATAGTGATATTTCCTAAGGCCCACTCAACTTCACATTCTAGGATGTCTGGCTCTAGGTGAGTAATCATACCATCATGATTATCTGAGTCGTGAAGATCTTTTTTGCATAGTTCTTCTGTGTATTCTTTCCCCTTCTTAATATCTTCTGCTTCTGTTATGTTCATACCATTTCTGTCCTTTATTGTGCCCATCTTTGCATGAAATGTTCCCTTGGTATCTCTAATTTTCTTGAAGAAATCTCTAGTCTTTCCTATTCTATTGTTTTCCTCTATTTATTTCTCACTGTGGAAGGCTTTCTTATCTCTCCTTGCTATTCTTTGGAACTATGTATTCAACTTGGTATATCTTTCCTTTTCTCCTTTGCTTTTGGCTTCCCTCTTTTTCATAGCTATTTGTAAGGCCTCCTCAGACAGCCATTTTGCCTATTTGCATTTCTTTTGTTGGAGATGGTCTTGATCTCTGTCTCCTGTACAATGTCATGAACTTCCATCCGTAGTTCATCAGGCACTCTGTCTATCAGATCTAGTCCGTTAAATCTATTTCTCACTTCCACTGTATAATCATAAGGGATTTGATTTAGGTCATACCTGAATGGTCTAGTGGTTTTCCCTACTTTCTTCAATTTAAGTCTGAAATTGGCATTAAGGAGTTCATGATCTGAGCCACAGTCAGATCCCGGTCTTGTTTTTGCTGACTGTATAGAGCTTCTCCATCTTTGGCTGCAAAGAATACCATCAATCTGATTTGGGTGTCGACCATCTGGTGATGTCCATGTGTAGAGTCTTCTCTTGTGTTGTTAGAAGAGGGTGTTTGCTATGTCCAGTGCATTCTCTTGGCAAAACTCTATCAGCCTTTGCCTTGCTTCATTCTGTACTCCAAGGCCAAATTTGCCTATTACTCCAGGTGTTTCTTGACTTCCTACTTTTGCATTCCATCCCCTATCATGAAAAGGACATCTTTTTTGGGTGTTAGTTCTAGCAGGTCTTGTAGGTCTTCATAGAACCATTCAACTTCAGCTTCTTCAGCATTACTGGCTGGGGCTTAGACTTGAAGTACCAGGATATTGAATGGTCTGCCTTGGTAATGAACAGAGATCATTCTGTGGTTTTTGAGATTGCATCCAGGTACTGCATTTTGGACTCTTTTGTTGACTATGATGGCTACCCCATTTATTCTAAGGGATTCCTGCCCACAGTAGTAGATATAATGGTCATCTGAGTCAAATTCACCCATTTCAGTCCATTTTAGTTTGCTGATTCTTAAAATGTCAATGTTCACTCTTGCCATCTCCTGTTGGACCACCTTCAATTTGCCTTGATTCATGGACTTAACATTCCAGGTTCCCATGCAATATTGCTCTTTACCGCACTGGGCCTTGCTTCTGTCACCAGTCACATCCACAGCTGGGTGTTGTTTTTGCTGTGGCTCTGTCTCTTCATTCTTTCTGGAGTTATTTCTCCACTGATCTCCAGTAGCATATTGGGTGCCTACCAAACTGAGGAAGTCATCTTTCAGTGTCCTATCTTTTTGCCTTTTCATACTATTCATGGGGTTCTCAAGGCAAGAATACTGAAGTGGTTTGCCATTCTTTTCCCAGTGGACCTCATTTTGTCAGAACTCTCCACCATGACCTGTCCATCTTGGGTCACCCTACATGGCATGGCTCATAGTTTCATTGAGTTAGACAAGGCTGTGGCCCATGTGATTAGATTGTTACTTTTCTCTGATGGCTTGCAGTAATTATCTTTTATTTTTTGCCTGGCTATTGATTGTGAATCAAAAATAGTGCCTTAGACAGTAAGATTCTGCCTTCCAATGCAGAAGATCCAGTTCAATCCCTGAGTTGGGAACATCCCCTGGAGAAGGAAATGGCAACCCACTCCAGTATTCTTCCCTGGAGAATTCCAGGCAAGGACAGAGGAGCCCGGTAGGCTACCATCCACAGGGTTGCAAAGAGTCAGACCTGACTGAACAACTAACACACAAACATTGATTGTGAAGACATCTTTTACTGTTGCAATTATGTAACTATTACTCAACTAATACCATTGTTGGAGAAGTAAATGGCAACCCACTCCAGTATTCTTGCCTAGAAAATCCTGTAGACAGAGGAACCTGGTGGGCTGCTGTCCACAGGGTCGCATAGAGTCGGACACAACTGAAGCGACTTAGTATTATGCATGCATGCGTTGGAGAAGGAAATGGTAACCCACTCCAGTGTTCTTGTCTGGAGACTCCCAGGGACAGAGGAGCCTGGTGGGCTGCTGTCTATGGGGTCGCACAGAGTCAGACACAACTGAAACGACTTAGCATGTTTGCATGTAATACCATTGTATCATGATTGGTCAACAGAAAAATAATAGAAGTCTATTATCACCAAAACTAGGATCTAATTGAAAAACCTGTAATCACTTTTTAAAATCCAGATGCATATCAAAATTATTATCTTGAAATTTTTTGAAAAATGCTTAGGTATTGCTTTCCCACCCCCCCAGAGCTCCAGATATGTTTCTAATGAGTAGTCATGTTTAAAAACAACTGTACTATATGATGATCTTTTACTTTTATCTAGTTTGTTTCATTTTTTCTATTTCATATTTAGTGCTCCCATTTCATTTAGTTTATATTTTCCAATTTCTTATCTCTTGTTTTCTTTATTGATGTTCTTTATCAAACCATTATCAAAGGTAGTAGAGTAGCTTTTCTATACATATACATAAATACGTAAATATATTTTAGAAAACTTAAGAATTTTTGCCTAACTAAAAAAAATCATATTTTGATTCCACTTGTTGGACTCAGTATGAATAGAATGCTAGATTTCTAATTAAAAAATAGACATGCTGCAAGAAACAAGGTTTACTGTATAGCACAGGGAGCTCTAGTCAATATCTTATAATAACTTATGATGGAAAATAATTTCAAAAATAATATATGTATGTTTGTATAACTGAACCACCTTGCTATGCACCTGAAACAATGTAAGTCAACTATCAGTTCAGTTTCGTTGCTCAGTTGTGTCCAACTCTTTGTGACTCCATGGACTGCAGCATGCCAGGCTTCCTTGTCCATCACCAACTCCCATAGCTTGCTTAAACTCATGTCCATAGAGTCGGTGATGCCATCCAACCATTTCATCCTCTGTCATCCCCTTCTTCTCCTGCCTTCAATCTTTCCCAGCATCAGGGTCTTTTCCAAGGAGTCAGTTCTTTGCATCAGGTGGCCAAAGTACTGGAGCTTCAGTTTCAGCAACAGTCCTTCCAGTGAATATTTAGGACTGATTTCCTTTAGGATTGACTGGCTTGATCTCCTTGCAGTCCAAGGGACTCTTAGGAGTCTACTCCAGCACCAGAGTTCAAAAACATCAATTCTTCAGTGCTCAGCTTTCTTTATGGTCCAACGCTTACATCCATACATGATTACTGGAAAAATCATAGCTTGGACTATACAGACCTTTGTTGGCAAAGCAATGTCTCGGCTTTTTAATATGCTATCTAGGTTTATCATAGCTTTTCTTCCAAAGAGCAAGCGTCTTTTAATTTCATGGCTGTAGTCACCACCTGCAGTGATTTTGGAGCCCAAGGAACTAAAGTTTGTCACGGTTTCCATTGTTTCACCGTCTATTTGCCATGAAGTGATGGGACAGGATGCGATGAACTTTGTTTTTTGAATGTTGAGTTTTAAGTCAGGTCTTTTACTTTCCTTCAGTAAAATATATATATATATATATATTTAAATCCCTCCCCCAAAGAGCCAGATATTAGAAGAAGGTATATTCTGAGAATAAGAACAAGCTCTTAAAAATCAGAAACAAAATAAAAGATTCAATAACAGATTGGAAGGCAATGTTGACGATCTATCTTAGAAATTAAACAAAATAAAAACAGAAAACATGAAAGTAGAAGAGAAAAAATAAGAAAATAATGGAATCAGATGAGGAGTTCTAATATCCCTTAATAAGAGTTCCAAAAACTAATTCAGATAAAATAAACAGGAAATAAATTATTAAATAATAACTAGTATGTGATTAGGACTAGAATGGAAGTAGTTTCAAAGTGCTGACTTTGAGGAAAACATTTAAACTGATAGGTTAGCTATGTGTTATCCTATATTAAGACAAGTTTTAGATATGTAATGTTACAGGAATAAATTAACAATAAGAACACAGAAAACTAAGTGTACAAAATCAAATTGGACAATGGGGAGCAGTGAGTTGTATAAGAAAAGAAATTTAATTATAAGATAATATATTGCTTATGCTCTCATAATAATGTAACACTAAATATATTTAACCCAAATCTGGCCTGGTTTGTAGGGAATGGAATAAGGGAAATTTGGAGAAAGTACTGGAGGAGGTAATGCAAAACTCCAACTTCCCTGGCAAAGTGTTGTGTCAAGAGATAATGTCTCAAACTGGAATGGCAAGATGCAGCTGCTACTGAAAACAGAGATTAAAACCAGAAAAAAAGTAAAGAATTAAAAGTGAAAGTCTGAGGGAAATGAGAATCAGAAGGCAGGGAGGAGTGGAACAGATGCCTAGGAAATTCCTCATATGCTTTGTACTATTTTACTTCTAACTTTTACTTCTAACTATAGGTATATTTTATTTTGATTAAAAATTAATTTGAAAATTCAGCTAGCCTTTGAGCCATAGGTTGAAACTGCTTGGGTCTACTTATATGCCAGTATTTTTAAAAATAATACTCTAACACCTCATGATACATGGTTGGTTCAATACCTCATGATCCATGGTTGGTTAAATCCACGGATGTGGAACCACGGATATGGATGGCTGACTAAGATATTTGAGCATCTGTGGATTTTGGTATCTGTGACAGTCTTGAAATCAATCCCCCACAGATACTAAGGAATGACTGTATAAGTAATAGTGATCACAATGCACTCTAAAAAAATTCAAGCAAGAACAGTCCTATCAAAAATGTAGTTTTCTCCCTATACCCCACTGCCCAAGGTGATGTATCCTCTCCAGTCATTCAGTGCGTATACTTCAGGTCATTTTTTTTTTTTCTTGCACTTGCAAATGTGCACCTAAGTAAAAGAGATGGCTTGGGTTAAGTAGTTGTTATGATTAATTTGGGTCAATGTGGGTATGACGTGGTATCCATATATTTGGTTAAACACTATCCTAGATGTTTCAGTGAAGAAATTTTTGAGGTGAGATTAAATCATTACACTTTGAGTAAATCAGATAATGCTCCATATGATGGGTGGGCCACATCTAATCAGCTGAAGATATTAAGGGAAAACAGACCAAAAGCCCTAAGGGAAGAAGAAATTTTGCCTCTGAGCCTGTCTTTGAACACAAATTGAAATTTTTTCCAGGGTCTTCAGCCTGCCAGCCTACCTTGCAGATTTTGCCTTTGCTTCCATAGTCATTAGGACCTATTCCTTAAAATACATCTCTCTTTTGATTGATATTTATAATCTCTGTGTTTACAGACACACATCCTACTGGTTCAGTTTCTCTGGAGAATCTGACTAGTGTAAGAATGTTTTTAGGGATATACTGAGTAGAGTTGCAAGCTAAGAGGGATGAGTCTGAACTACGTAATATAGGACATGCTCTAAAGAAATCCTCAGTACAGAAAATGAAAAGGCAGAGATAAACTGACAGGTGTTTTATGTGAATGCAGAATCAGAAAATGAACAAAGAG
Organism: Antilocapra americana; assembly: GCA_007570785.1. NCBI lineage: Eukaryota > Metazoa > Chordata > Mammalia > Artiodactyla > Antilocapridae > Antilocapra > Antilocapra americana. The sequence continues at coordinate 56,055,408 of ML660200.1, read as the reverse complement.
GATCATTAATATGAAACATATTTGTAATTTTAATAGTAATTTAAGAGATGACATGCTAGTGGTTATGTTCACCTGAACACAGCTGCAATTCTTCTCAGTCAAGCCAAAAACTGAAGAAAAATTTGGGAGAAGCCAAAATAGTAGAAAGTAGTAAGGAATCAAACTAACTTATTCTCAAATCCCTAAAGACAGAGTTGGTTTCAAATCCTTATTCTATCTTGAATTTGCTGTGTTGTCTTAGACAGGTTATTTCATTTCTTAAATCTTGTGCTCCCACATCTATACAAATGGGGATAATTATACCTCTCTCACAAGGTTAAGGGGATAATTACATAAGAGAAGCTATGTGAATTGTAAAACCCACATTATGTTGGGCAAGATGTCATTAACCAGTAATGAATATTAGTTGCTTCCAGGGAGCATTGCAAAGGACACCAGGTCCTAAGTGACTTTTCTTGGCAGGGGGAGTTCTCTTCCTCTCTCTATTACCACAGGCTAGAGATGGGGAGAGAAGAGAAAGACGTTGGGGGAGAAGGGGCCTGATCACCAGGAAATAAACCAGCTGCCCTTTACAAAGAGAGTGTAGGCGGTGTGTCAGAGTTAGTGAGACATAGAGCTTGAGCTACAGGGGAGGCTAAGAGAACCTGGAGAAAATACTTTTTTCTCTAGTCCTTGTTTGTCATACGTGCAATGAAGTTAACTTTTTCTTAGGACTTCCACAGCTAGCACCAGAATTGCTCTGGGGAATTTTGACCTGTGTTCTTCCTTCCCCCTTAGTGCAGAGCAAGATGTCAGAGGACCGTGAAGCCGCTAAGCATGGGATGAAGAGAGGGACTTCTCATTTGTTTTCCCAGCTCTAAATGAAAGGGGGCAAACATGGGTAATGGTCAGAGAGAAGGAGGGAGGAGCGAGGAGAGCTAGCAAGATAGAAAGAAAACTGGGAAAAGGTGAGAGGAGTCAATGAAATCCTTGGTTGTTGCGGGACTGAGGAAACACTATCCTACAGGACTGCGCTATTTTAAGGTATTTGCTTTGCTGTGATGCAAATTCATATTGCCCTTGTTTCCCCATTGGACTTTAGTGTGTGGTGGATGCTAAGAGGGGCTTTCATCTGTACACTGGTACTTTTACTCTCAGGAGCATATATTTTGAAATGCCCAGAGCAGATGTTGCATGAAACCCATAATCCTCAAGGAACTTCTTGTTTTCAGTGAATTCACTTTTTCAACCTTATTTTCATTCCTTTTCTAAAATAAGTATTTTCCTACAATTATTTCTCATCTACCAAATGTGCTTTTTTCATCATAATGACAGGTATTACTGTACTTTCCTCCCACCTTTTGCTCCCTACTTAATTTCTATCCAGGTTTATTCAGCTCAATAGCCACTTCTTCCAAGAAACCTTCCTGATTAGTCCAGCCCAGATCCAGCCTCTTCTCTACCCACCCCACTCTCCAACATTAATGGCTTTTGTATTTATGTGTGTCATTAATCGATGACTACTCCCTATCTTTTCAGATGCATTTACCTTAGTCTCTAGACCACTGCAGGGAAGGGGCCAGTAAACTTAATGAAGTGAAGTGAAAGTCACTCAGTTGTGTCCGACTCTTTGCGACCTCATGAACCATACAGTCCATTGAATTCTCCAGGTTAGAATACTGCAGTATGTAGCCTTTCCCTGCTCCAGGGGATCTTCCCAACACAGGGATCAAACCCAGGTCTCCCTCATTATGCAGAAGGAGTCTTTAACAGTGAGCCACAAGGGAAGCCCAAGAATACTGGAGTGGGTAGCCTATTCCTTCTCCAGTGGATCTTCCTGACCTAGGAATTGACCTGGGGTCTCCTGCACTGCAGGCAGATTCTTTACCAACTGAGCTATCAAGAAACCAAAACCATCAGAGAGTGTCATTGTTTAATGTTGTAGAGACAAGTGACAAGGAAGCTGAGTCTCTCAACTTTTCAGCTATGTTTTAAGAATGACAACATCTGGCTCATTCTCATTTCTTTGAGATTTTATACTAATTTTGTGTCACAACCCTTTGGCTGATACTCTCAGATTAATCTTCATCATAATGACAAGCTACAAAACATGTCATTTTGGAAGGTTAGGACTTGGGCTCCAGTGAGTAGAACAGATCTATCGTGCTTACTTATCAAATGTTTATTGAGGTATCTCTCAAAAAGGAATCCATTTTAAGTATAGTTTTCTGGGTATAACGTTTTGGGCTGAGGGTCTTCAATCAATACCTCTCACTGTTAACAGCAAGGATGGGTGCATCCATCAAATTATTTTATTGATCATTCTATAAATATAGAAACAATGATATTTTGAAGCCATAAATTTGTCCATAGAAACACTTTGCTTTGCTCTTTCTTGATCACTCTTGGTTTCATATGATACTGTAAAAAAAAATCAGTGATGATGACAAGCTGTGCTCCCTCGGGGGCACATTTTGCTTCTAGTTTCACTGGTTAAGCACTGTTTTGGGATAGCTCAGCACAACATTTTACAAGTGCATTACTTGGAAGAAAAATATTGTTGACCAACTTCAACAAAAATCACCACTTCAGATTACAACTACATAAATTAAAAAAGGAAAATGTTACGAAAATGAAACACCAGTGTTTTATGGAAAATTAAACATCCCTCTCACCAGAGCATATACACTTTTAACCAGAAAAAGGCAGCTTTTTAGAAAGTTGTTGCTATCACCTGGGTATCTTGACTGTATCAAAGAGGTGGCAATCAGGAAAGGGAAGGGATGCAGGGACAGAGAAGGAACAGTCAACAAACAATAATGCAGCTTTGGGTCAGGGTCCTGGTTCCAAACTCAAGGGATACACTGATATCTTTGAGCTCCTTATAGAAAAAAACCTCCAACAACTGGGAGATGTTAGCATTCTACTTCCAAAGAAGATCAGTTTAATAACCTTGAGAAGCTCATCAGCAGACCATCTGAAGTCAGATTAAAAGACTGTAGTCCCTGCACGTGCCCTGATCCTTATCAGCAACCATTGCTATAAATATCCTCACCAAATCCTCCTGGGGGGGACACAGATTTTTAGGGCACAAGCTGGCTATGTCCCCCTTTGCCTGGAAAAGCAATTCTTCTCTACTTCACCCAAAACTCTGAGATTTGATTCAGCACCAGTGCACAGAGGACTAGAGAAGGAAATGGCAACCCACTCCAGTATTCTTGCCTGGAGAATCTCATGGACAGAGGAGCCTGGCAGGCTACCGACCAGGGGACTGCAAAGAGTCAGACACGGCTGAAGTGACTGAACATGAGCATCCATAGAGGCCAAGTTTATGGCATCACTTATAGAAAACAAGGGGCTTCCCTGGTAGCTCAGATGGTAAAAAATCTGCCTGCAATGTGGGAGACTCCGGTTTGATCCCTGGGTTGGGAAGATTCCCCCGGAGAAGGGAATGGCTACCCACTCCAGTATTCTTTCCTGGACAGAAGAGCCCGACAGGGCCACAGTTCATGTGGTCAGAAAGAGACATGACAGAGCAACTAACACTTTTACTTTCATAGAAAACCAATGAACAATATATACGGTTGTAGAACAAAGTATTTCTAAGAACCTGTTCTTCCCTGTTCCCTTGGGAAGAAAGCCTTTGCTGTCTAGGACACAACTGTGACAGTGACCTGTCTACACACATCTCTACCAGCTGTTTCAGACGTTAGAGTATATGAAATTATATCAGGTGTTCATTAAAATACAGATCCTTGGATCACTCTGCAATAATTTGTGTAAATACATTTGGAGTTTTTCAAGTAGCCATCTACAGATGTGACAGCTGGACAGTAAAAAAAGCAGAGTACTGAAGAATTGATGCCTTTGAATTGTGGTGCCGGAGAAGACTCTTGGGAGTCCCTTGAAGAGCAAGGAGATCCAACCAGTCCATCCTAAAGGAAATCAACTCTGAATATTCATTGGAAGGACTGATGCTGAAGCTTAAGCTCCAATACTTTGGCCACCTGATGTGAAGAGCCTAATCACTGGAAAAGACCTTGATGTTGGGAAAGACTGAGGGCAGGAGGAGAAGGGGACAACAGAGGATGAGATGGTTGGATGGCATTACCGACTCAATGGACATGAGAGTGGACGCTGGGAGATGGTGAAGCCTGGCGTGCTAATAGTCCATGGGGTCACAAAGAGTTGGACATGACCGACCATGCTTGAACAAGAAGCATTCTTATATTAACTACAGCCCAGATGAAGAGTTGTGGAACCACGCTTTAAGACATACTGCTTGGATCTTGGACAACATAGGGCCTATGCTCTCCATAGTGAGAAATGGAAATAACCTTGATGGGTCTCCTGCCAATGCTGTTCAGGACCTGAGCCAATCTGGGTTCTGAGGCTGTTAATCATGCCCGCAACAGCACCCTGCACTAGGGAAGGAGAGGCTCTAATTTGAAAATTTCCCGTAAGGGAGGTTCACTACATCAAAACAGGAAAACACTTCAGTACTGTGTGTCTGCTTGTTCAAGCGTGTAGATAAGTTTAAATTAAAAACTGCATTTGATGTAAATTGAGAAAGTCAGACTGGGCAGGTTGTTGCAGACATTGAGTCCTTACAATGATTAATTTCGGGGGGCAGATTTCAATACAAAGGATCATTTTTATTATTGGGGTGCAGTGCTAGCAGCATAAGAAGCATCCTAAGACAGTGTGCTTTATGTTCTATTCTCTTTGGTGTAACAAAAAGTCACCGACTCTATAGTTGCTGGGTTCTGAATTTGAATCTTGGCTCTGCCACTTTAGCTTTGCAACCTTGGGCAAGATACTAAGTTTCAATAAAATTTCCTATATTGAGGTTTATTAAGGAATCAAAGAAATCCTACTTGGAGATGGCAAGGCACAGCTGTGGTGAGTTCTCAGCCTCTCTACCTTCCTTCCTAATACTTCCTTTCTTGATTGACAGCATGGCTGTGTAGCAAGTCATCCAAACTAGAAGGTTCAGGGTCATTTTAAAAGATTCACAAGTTTCTTCAAGTTTCTTATCCAATTAGTCAGTAAGTCAATTAACTCTGCTCCTAGAAATCTCACCAATGCCATCTGCTCTATCAGGCCCTTTAATACCTGATGCCTCCTCTATCTAGACTGTTCTTCCTCTTCTATTCCTCTATAGGAGGGTGATGTATCCTGCTTTTAGTGTCAACACCCTTGATCATTCAGGGCTGCACAGGCTTCCTGTGGGTAATAACACTGCACATCTCGATTAGACCCTATAGTTCAGCTCTCTCTTCATTCGGATCCTGACTCTAGGAGTTAGAGTGACCTTTTAACACAAGCTCTGGGTGGAGTCTTGAAGATGGTCACGATCCTTCATCTATCTATTATCTATCCCTGCTCTCTCCTGAGACTTCTAAAGCCTGTACAAAACAATGCCCACTGCCAGCCTGCACCCTGCTTCTTACCCCTGAGGAAGGAAAAAGGAATCACTCCTTTCACAGGTATCTTAGGTCGATAAAGTGAAGGCACTATTTTCATTTGACTTAAAGGAGTTTCCTGTGAGTGTGCATAACAAAGGGAGTCATGAGAAAAAGAGCACCCATGCTAATGAAGAATGTGGAAGCTTAGAAAAAAATCAAGTCATTTACAGAGGGAAAAAAAATTTCTGAAAGTAGGAAAACCTGAATTATGGATTCAAGAAACAAAACATTTCAAATGATTTCTCTTGAAGCATATCTACTCCACTTCCCTACCTTGTGAGTGAGTGAAAATCGGTCAGTCGTGCCCAACTCTTTGCGACTCCATGGACTATACAGTCCAAGGAATTCTCCAGGCCAGAATACTGGAGTGGGTAGTATATTTTCCCTTCTCCAGGGGATCTTCCCAACCCAGGGATCGAACCCAGGTCTTCTGCATTGCAGGCGGATTCTTTACCAGCTGAGCCACAAGGGAAGCCCAAGGGAAGCATAAGGGAAGCCACAAGGGAAACCTCTCTACCTTGGTTTCTCCAAATAGTTTCTGAAAGCTAAACAGCAAAGACTACATGTTAGGAAACCCATAAACAGTTGGAATATAAGAGATTTTTCAGAAATCAATGTATCTACTATAAAAAATGATGGGCCTAGATACTAAAGAGTACAATTATACAAAATAGGAAGTGATGGCCAAAAAGAACAAGAATGTTGTTGCTGCCAATTCCTAGAACCAAGTTCTGAAAGATTGGATGCCATTTATTGAGTGCACAATTAAATACTCAGTGGTGGCACACTTAGAACTGTCAGGAAAAGAAAAGCAATGCACACAGGCCCTAGGGACCTCTCCATTGTACATGGTCAGGAAATCTGTCCTCAATCAGGTTAAATACATTTAGGACCAGACAATAGTGAAGAGATTTATTCAGACATTTCCCAAATACAAAATAGCCTCATGAAGTTACTACAAGAAAGTGTTCTGGGATTCTGGCAGAGGCCTGAGTCCTTTGTAACATCATGAAAAGGAAGCTTTCTGTGACACTAGTTTTCTACTGCTTTGTTAGTCCATCATTTTTTTTTAAGTTCATCTGTGGCCAGAAGTGCTGATGCAAAATAAAGAAATATGCCCCCTATAAGAAGGGGCAGTTAATAATGAAATTAGATAGAAAAAGAACTAGTTGGGTTGTCTAGAAAATAGACTTACTTTTCTGAAAATATGAGGAACTTATCATACATTCCAAAAATGCAGTAACTGACACTGATGGAGCACTTAATTCATGCTAGGCTCAAGCAGAGTTACACTCCTGAGGAAACCAAGCCGGACCCTGTGGGCTTCCTGGGCATGGAAGCCTTTCAGTCTCCCATTCCTAGTTTGTAGGTAACAGATTCCAGATTTCATGACCTTCCTGACTCTCAAAAGGCAGATTCAAACAGGTGTTAATCAGGGAAGGAAAGGGAAACACAGACAAGGGAGAAACAGCCAAGAAATAAAAGAGTAGCCTTGAGGCAGGGTCCAGCTTCAGCACTAAGGAATACACAGAATAACAGCTTTGACTTCTACAAGATCTATAATCTCAGAACCTCCAGAATGAAAACAACAATCACAGAAAACTAGCCAAAAATGATCACGTGCATCACAGCCTTATGTAACTCAATGAAATAATAACCCATGCTGTGCTGGGCCATCCAAGATGAACAAGTCATGGTGGAGAGTTCTGACAAAATACGGAGAAGGGAATGGCAAACCACTTCAGTATTCTTGCCTTGAGAGCATCATGAACAGTTATGAGAAGGGAATAAGATACGACACTGGAAGATCAGCTCCTCAGGTCAGTACACGTCCAATACACTACTGGGGAAGAGGCTGAGCCGAGGCCGGGCTGAAGCAGAAACGACGCCCAGTTGTGGGTGTGTCTGGCGGGAAGTAAAGTCCAATACTGTAAAGAGTAATACTGCGTAGGAACCTGCAATATTGGATCCGTGAGTCGAGGCGAAATGGACATGGTCAAGCAGGAGATGACAAGGGTGAATGTTGACAGTTTAGAAATCAGTGAACCAAAATGGACAGGAATGGGTGAATTTGATTCAGACGACCACTATATCTACTACTGTGGGCAAGAATCACATAGAAGATGTGGAGTAGCCCTCGGGTTAACAAAAATGTCTGAAATGCAGTACTTGGGTGCAGTTTCAGAAATGACAGAATGATCTCTGTTTGTTTCCAAGGCAAACCATTCAACATCACAGTAATCCAAGACTGTGTACCAACCATTAATGCCGAAGAAGCTGAAGTCAAATGGTTCTATTAAGACCTCCAAGACCTTCCAGAACCAACACCAAAAAAGATGTCCTTTTCATCATAGGGGACTGGAATGGAAAGTAGGAAGTCAAGAGAAACTAGGAGTAACAGGAAAATTTGCACTTGGAGTATAAAATGAAGCAGGGCAAAGGCTAACAGTGTTACCAAATGGTCAATACTGAAATCAGATTGATTATCTTCTTTGCAGCTGAAGATGGAAAAGCCCTATAAAGTCAGCAAAAACAAGACTGGGAGCTGACTACAGCACAGATCATGAATTCCTTATTGCCAAATTCAGGCTTAAATTGAAGAAAGTAGGGAAAAACCACTAGGTCATTCAGGTACGACCTGAATCAAATCCCTTACAGTGGAGGTGACAAATAGCTTCAAGGGATTATATCTGATAGAGTGTCTGAAGAGATATAGATGGAGGTTCCTAACATGGTACACCTTAGGAAACATCACTATGAACAAAGCTAGGGGAAGTGATGAAATTCCAGCTGAGCTATTTCAAATCCTTAAAGATGATGCTGTTAAAGTGCTGTGCTCAATATATCAGCAATTCAGAAAATTTGTCAGTGGCTACAGGACTGGAAATGGTCAGTTTTCATTCCAATCCTAAAGAAGAGCAATGCCAAAGAATGTTCAAACTACTGCACAATTGCACTCATTTCACATGCTAAAACAGTAATGCTCAAAATTTTCCAAGCAAGGCTTCAACAATACATGAACCGAGAACTTCCAGATGTACAAGCTGGATTTAGAAAAGACAGAGGAACCAGAGATCAAGTTGTTGACATCAAATTGATCATAGAAAAAGCAAGAATTCCAGAAGGACATCTACTTCTGCTTCATTGACTACACTAAAGCCTTTGACTCTGTGGATCACAACAAACTCCAGAAAAATTCTTAAAGATACGGGACTGTCAGACCACCTTACCTGCCTACTGAGAAATCTGTTTGCAGGTCAAGAAACAACAATTAGAACCAGACATGGAACAACAGACTAGTTTCCAAATTGGGAAAGTAGTACTTCAAGGCTATATATTGTCACTCTGCTTATTTAACCCATATGCAGAGTACATCATGCGAAATGATATTATCACCCTCTTTATTTCACTTATATGCAGAGTGAAATGCAAGGCTGGATGAAGCAAAAACTGGCATCAAGTTTGCAAGGAGAAATATCAATGACCTCAGATATGCAGATGACACCACCCATATGGCAGAAAGAGAAGAGGAACTAAAGAGCCTCTTGATGAAGGTGAAAGAGAAGAGTGAAAAAGCTGGCTTAAAGCTCAACATTCAAAAAACAAAGACCATTGCATCTGGTCTCATCACTTCATGGCAAATAGATGGGGAAACAATAGAAACAGTGAGAGACTTTATTTTGGGGGGCTCTAAAACCACTACAGGTCGTGACTGCAGCCAAGAAATTTAAAGATCCTTGCTTCTTGGAAGAAAAGCTATGATAAACCTAGACAGCATATTAAAAAGCAGAGACATTTTTACTTTGCCAACAAAGGTCCACCTAGTCAAAGCTATTGTTTTTCCAATAGTCACATATGGATATGAGAGTTGGATCATAAAGAAGGCTAAGCACCAAAGAATTGATGTTTTTGAATTGTGGTGTGGGAGAAGACTCTTGAGAGTCCTTTGGACTGCAAGGAGATCAAACCAGTCATGTCAAAGGAAATCAATTCTGAATATTCATTGGAAGGACTTATGCTGAAGCTGAAGTTCCAGTTCTTTGGCCACCTGATGCAATGAGCTGACTCATTAGAAAAGACCCTGATGCTGGCAAAGACTGAAGGTAAGAGGAAAAGGGGATGACAGAGGACAAGATGGTTGGATGGCATCAATGACTCAATGGACATGAGTTTGAGCAAGCTCTGGGAGGTGGTGTAAGATAGGGAAGGTGTGCTGCAGTCCATGGGGGTCACAGAGTTGGACATGCCTGAGTGACTGAAGAACAACATTGAACAAGAGGTGGGAACCAAAACCATCCCAAGAAAAAGAAATATAATAATGCAAAACAGTTGTCTGAGGAGGCCTTACAAACAGTTGAGAAAAGAGCGAAGCAAAAGGCAGAGAAAGGGAAAAATATACCCAACTGAATGCAGAGTTCCAGAGAATAGCAAGGAGACATAAGAAAGCCTTCTTAAGAGATCAGTGCAAAGAAACAGAGGAAAAGAATATGATGGGAAAGACTAGACATCTCTTTGAGAATATTGGAGATAGCAAGGGAACATTTCATGCAAACATGGGCACAATAAAGAACTGAAATGGCAAATACATAACAGAAGCAGATTAAGAAGAGGTTAAGAAGAGGCAAGAATACACAGAACTGTATAAAAAAGGTATTAATGACCCAAGAACCCCACGATGGTGTGGTTACTTACCTAGAGCCAGGCATCCTCAAATGTGAAGTTAAGTGGGCTTTAGGAAGTATTACTATGAACAAAGCTAATGGAGGTGATGGAATTCCAGCTGAGCTATTTCAAATCCTGAAAGATGATGCTCTTAAAGTACTGCACTCAATATGCCAGCAAATTTAGAAAACTCAGCAGTGGCCACAGGAGTGAAAATGGTTAGTTTTCATTCCAATCCCAAAGAAAGGCAATGCCAAAGAATGTTTAAACTACTGCATAATTGTACTCATTTCGTATGCTAGCAAGATAATGCTCAAAATTCTTCAAGCTAGGCTTCAACAGTGTGTGAACTGAGAATTTTCAGATGGCACAAGCTGAATTTAGAAAAGGCAAAGGAACCAGAAATCAAATTGCCAACATCTGTTGGATCATAGAAAAAGCAAGAGAATTCCAGGAAAATATCTACTTTTGCTTCACTGACTATGCTAAAGCCTTTCACTGTGTGGATCACAACAAACTATAAAAAATTCGTTAATGGCATGGGAATACCAGACCACCTTACCTGCCTCCTGAAAAACCTGCATGCAGGTTGAGAAGCAACAGTTAGAACAGGACATGTAACAATAGACTGGTTCAAAATTTGGAAAAGAGTACATCAAAGCTGTATATTGACACCCTGCTTAATTAACTGCTATGCAGAGCACATCATGAAAAATGCTGGGCTGGATGAAGCACAAGCTGGAATCAAGACTGATGAGAGAAATATCAACAGCCTCAGAAATGCAGATAATACCATTCTAATGGCAGAAAGCAAAGAGGAACTAAAGAGCCACCTGATGCAGGTGAAAGAGGAAAGTAAAAAAAGTTGGCTTAAACCTCAACATTCAAAAAACTAAGATTATGACATCTGGTCCCATCATGTCAGTGAAATAGATGGGGAAACACTGAAAACAGTGGCAGATTTATTTTCTTGGGCTCCTTAATCACTGCAGATGGTGACTGCAACCATAAAATTTAAAAGATTTTTGTTCCTTGGAAGAAAAGCTATGACAAACCTAGATAGAGTATTAAAAAGCAAAGACATCACTTTGCCAACAAAGGTCCATTTAGTCAAAGGTATGCTTTTTCCAATAGTCATATATAGATGTGAGAGTTGGACTATAAAGAAAGCTGAGCACCGAAAAATTGATGCTTTTGAACTATGGTGTTGGAGAAGACTCTTGAGGGTCTCTTGGACTGCAAGAAGAATCAAACCAGTCCATCCTAAAGGAAATCAACACTGAATTTTCATTGGAAGGACTGGTGCTGAAGCTCCGATACTTTAGCCACCTGATTTGTAGAGTTGACTCATTAGAAGATACCCTGATGCTGGGAGATACAGAATGCAAGAGGAGAAAGGGTGGATAGAGGAGAGATGGTTGGATATCATCACAGACTTAATGGACCTGAGTTTGAGTAAACTCTGAGAAACAGTGAAGGATGGAAGCTTGGCATGTTGCAGCTCATGTGGTCCCAAAGAGTTGGTGAGGGCTTAGGTATTCAATAACAAGAACAAATGAACACAAGAACAAGTGAAGTTAGCATTCTTCATTCCAGAGAAGACCACCTGAGGTCAGAGTAAAGAAACCAGAGAAATTCATCAAGGGATTACCTATCATGCTGTAGACCAGATTAAAGGAGTGCAGGCCCTGCACGCACACTCTAATCTTATCATTAACTCTGCCCTTCAACCACTTCTATAAAACTCCTTATCAAATTCTCCTAGGTTGGGATACACAGTTTGAGAGCAGGAACTCGCTGTGACCCTTTTTGCCTGGCAAAGTAATAAAGCTATTCTTTCCTGCTTAACCTGAAACTCTTTCTCCACGATTCAATTCAGCATCGGTACACAGAGGCTGAGTTTTCAGTACCTCTGACAACCTGTATCTCATTACAGCAACCTTAAAAAATAAGTATTACTGTAATGTATACCTTATAGATGAAAAATTTAAACCAGAGAAGTAATTTACTCAAGATAAACAGCTAACATGAGGTAAATAGCCCATGTAATTAACGGCCATACCACATGACTGTCTTACTGTGATATTGATAAACTTAACTAATCAAATTTTGTCTGCTCCCCATAAAGTAGAAAAACAAAACCTTGTTAAAAGCTTTAGATTAACAATCAAATCATAATTCTCTACTGAGCATAAAACTAACCAAGTAGGACCCTATGGAGCCTTCCAGGGACAGACCTCTACCCCATATCCTCTGCTCTAGCTTCTCTCTGCAGTATCTATATAAAAGCATCTGGTACCCATTCCCTGAGTTGTTTTACAGATGCTGAAACCCCCACCATGTAGCACCACCCCCAGCCCACTGAAGACTAGGGATTGATAATGTTAACCCCTGTGACATACTGCCCTGTGACCTCACTGTCAACATATCAGAGAATTGCCCATGAGCTGATCACATACCCTGGGGGTGCCCCTCCCTCACCTTGCCTTTAAAAATGTTTTGCTGGGACTTTCCTGGTGGTGCAGTGGTTAAGAATCCATCTTCCAGTGTGGGGGACATGAGTTTGATCTTGGTCTGGGAAGACCCCACATGCTGTAGGGCAACTAAGCCCACGTGCCACAACTCCTACAGCCCAGGTGCCCCAGGGCCCATACAGTGAGAAGCCACTGCAGTGAGTAGCCCCCACTCACCACAACTACAGAGCACCCGCGTGCAGCAACAAAGACCCAGCACAGCCAAAAATAAATGTCATAAGTAAGTAGACAAATGCTTTGCTGCAACTTTGGGGGACTTCAGTGTTTCTGAGCACTAGCTGTCCTGGACTCCTTGCTTGGAGCCCTGCAGTAAATGCTATAATCCCTTTCACCACAATCCGATGTCAGTAGATTGGTCTACTGAACACAATCAAGTTGACCAAAGTTGGGTTCTGTCACAAAACTAAAGATTTAATTGATCCAGATTAAAAGATGATACTGTAAAAAATATACCACAAAGACAGAGGAAAGAAAGGTACTATCTTGATGAAAATTGGGGTGAGGAAAAGCCAAGCATGCTCTTAAGGCCTAAAACAAAGTTTTCCTATTAAAGACAGAAAGAAATGGAAATCATACAGACAGCCCAAGGATTTTTATTTCAAGTTCATAAACTCATGAAACATTTTATATGTACAACCTCCTCCCCCAAATAGCAATAAGGTTGAATGTAGAAACAAATTTGATGCAAAACATGTATTTCCTTCAGGTTGCATTTTAAGAAACGCACATTTCTCTAGTCAACAAGCTGCTTGCCCTCTCTCATAGGAAATTATGCCCAGAAGTGGGAGACATGTGTTTGGCCAGGCCACATAGTTAGGACACGGTCTAGCTGATGAGCACACATCTCCCTGCAAGAGCTAGGAGACAACGCTCAGGCTGGCTTGTACTGAGAATGCTAAGAGATAACTCACAAAACAATTTCAGAAGCCTGGCTAGCAAGCTCCTTTGATGATGGGCTCCAGCAGAGGGGTGGGGAGGAGGTTCAGCTTTACCAGGAGGAGCAAAATGGAAGCTTCAAGTCCCTAGGACAGAAGTAGAAAAATAACCTCTCAAATATGCTTTGTTCAGAAGATTTACTAAGGGCACAAAAAGGTGTCCATCATTGTTAGACTCTGATTACAGAAGAATGACGACTGTGTTTCCAAGGAGCCTACTCATAGTCTAGGATGAGACAAACAAGATTTCCAATAGTCTCCAGCTACAGAGAGCTGCCAAGCTCATCAGCAATGGAAGCAGAAGAGTATGGTTTCGTGATATGGAGGAGATGTTGCTTCTCAAGACTTAATAGCTTCCATCATGAAAGATGCAGGCTTTGTGTGAAGTGATGGCTCCACGCACGGGGGTTGGGGGCTGTGGGGCAGAGGCAGCAGCAGCCACAGCCCGTGGGTTGCCAGGCTTATCGCAGGGATTCAGAGAGAGAAAAAGTCAAAGCAGTCACATTTTAGCAGAAGGAAGACGGCAGCTAGAAGACTCCCAAGCAATCACCTCTCCTTCACTTGAACCAGAGAGACCAAGGTAAAAAATTAGCCATTAACACACATTCTGAATGGTCCCTGAGACTGATAACCTAGAGAAACAGTATCTGTTACCTGTGGGTTTGGAGAACGCTTTCATAGTAAACTACAACTAACAGAAAGTAGTCCTGGAGCTGCGAGTAAGGCATGCTCCTTGTGCACACGTGCTCAGAAGCACACCCGAGGGTGCTGTACAGTCAAACAGCCGCACAAATACGGAAATACCTTAGTTACGGACTATAGTGATTTCTGTTAGTAAGCAAGCCTGCTTATGCCCAGCATATAACAAAGGAAACTGGCCTGTGTTGTTGGGTAAAGTTATCCCATTTGAAAATCTTATAGTGAAAGAACAGTAGCTAACGTAACTGAATTATTAAAACTGAACAGAACCTAAGAAATCCATCCACTGCAGTCAATGTCCTAGGGGTTCCTATAAATACGGAAGGAAAAGAAATGCCCTCTCAGTAGATTTATTGAGATTAGCAGTGCTAGGCAGACCAGACTCCAAGACAAATCTTATCATTGTCATTTCATATAATACATGTTGTATTAAATGCAAACCTGCTGAGAAAAACTTTACAAGTCACAGCACACGATGGCTCAAAGAGGATAGCTGCATATTAATAAAACTAAAACTGATTTAAAGGTGAAAAAACCTCTATATTTAACATTTAAAATAAAAATATTTTAAATAATTAGTATATTAATTTTTGAGACAAATTTTGATAATCCTTAAATTGAAATAATTATTATTAAATACTGCTATATGAAGGTTGAAGAATTGAGGTTACAGTTGAAAAACTGTAACCATATTTTCTCATAAGGATAACGACACAAAGATACTGGAGAAAAAAGAACTGATTAAAATGGAATGGGAGCTGCTGGTTGCAAACAATAATCTAAGTTTTGTATTTTAGGCTGTTTCAATAATAAAGACTGAAATCTCTTTCAAGTTAAAATATTTTATACATGTTGTTGTTTAGTTGCATCTAACTCTTTCGCGAACCCGTGGACTGTAGCTGGCCAGGCTCCTCTGTCCCTGGGATTCTTCAGGCAAGAATACTGGAGTGGGTTGCCATTTCCTTCTCCAGGGGATCTTCCTGATTCTGGGATCGAACCCGCATCTCTTGCTTGGCAGGCAGATTCTTTACCACTGAACCACCTGGGAAGCCATTTTATAATTAGCCTCATCTTTATCCTTTAGCTTAGCAATAATAAGCATTGTTCTAAGGAGACAAGAAATTTAAGAAGTTTTTTCTAGTAGTCTATGAAAGCTTTTTCAATGTATTTTCAGTGTTTAATTCCTTAATTCCAGAAACAAAAAACAAACCAAAAAAAAACCTAAGAATTTCCAAGTTCTTAAAATATCTCTATCAAAGTTCTTAAGAGATTTTGCCAAGAAAAGCCTGTTACATTTAAAACAGTATCATTCCTAACTCCTGCTGAGCATCTGTCAGTAGGTTGTGGATTTCAACCAATTCAACCCACCATGGCCAGGAAACTGACAAAAATGATTTTGAGGTGCTATGCCTGCTGAATTTCTGTTCTTTATCCTCCTGATACCTTGGCACACAAGCCATCAATAAAAAATCTTGATCTTCCTGCGTGACTAAGCTTAAAAAGACAAGAAGGACAACACGAGAGACTGAACAGGAGATATTCCTAGATGATACGTTTTGGAAACCAGGGTTTGCTGGGCTCATCTTTGCAGCATGTCAGAAAACACCCCCATCTTAGAACTTAGCTTATGCTGGTGTATCTTATCGGCCGTTTTGCCAGGGCTGCAGACGTTGCCTGGAGATACGTTGTCTAAAGCTCACCACTCAGTCAGTACCTGGCAGCCAGCAGTTGGAAAGGCAAATTCGTGGCCTTCCACCAATCAGAATCTCTGATGCAGGGCCCAGGAATTTGCTTCAAGGAGCTCTCCAGGTGATTCCCATGCTCACTGAAGAGCAACAACAACTTCCGGACCCCTGTGTGCTGGGCGTGGAACTTTAGCTAGAGACCAACAGGAGAAAAATGAAGCCCCTCCACGTCAGCAGCAGGGGCCTCACCTCGGAAGCTTGCAGTGAAGACCCTCCTGCCCAGTCCTCCAGTGACTCGGCATTTTAGTTAACAGATGGCCTCTGTCCGCTGATGGGTACTGCCTTGGACGATCAGCCCCCGCGCCCTCCTCCCTGCCCAGCCTCTCAAACAGTAGCTAGAATGTTCTGGGCTTCTTTGCGATCTTTCTTTTCTCAGACTCCTCATTTACCCAACAACGTGCTTCAGCCAGGTGTCAGGGGTGAGCAGTGATTTTCCTGAGCTAAGAAGCTATAGAGTTCCTGAGAAAAATTCAAAACAAAATGAAACAAAACTGATAAAACTACTTGTGCTATTAATTCCTGTACTGTCAGTAACAAAAAGGAAAGATTCCTGGAGATGCCGGTATTTTAAGACCAAAAATGAATCTTTTAGCAGGATTCTAGGCACAGGGGGAAACTGGTAGAGAGGATACAGATTTTGTGGGATGCTCCTGAGGAATCTGTATGCAGGTCAAGAAGCAAGTTAGAACCGGTCATGAAACAACAGACTGGTTTCAAATTGGGAAAGGAGTATGTCAAAGCTGTATATTATCACCCTGCTTATTTAACTTATATGCAGAGTACATCATGAGAAACGCTAGGCTGGAAGAAGCACAAGCTGGAATCAAGAGTGCTAGGAGAAATGTCAATAACCTCAGATATGGAAATGACACCACCCCTATGGTAGAAAGCGAATAACTAAAGAGCCTCTTGATGAAAGTGAAAGAGGAGAGTGAAAAAGTTGGCTTAAAACTCAACATTCAAAGAAGGAAGATCACGGCATCCAGTCACATCACTTTATGGCAAATAGGTGGGGAAATGATGGAAAACAGTGGCAGACTTTATTGTTGGGGCTCCAAAATCACTGCAGATAGTGACTGCAGCCATGAAATTAAAAGCAGCTTACTCCTTGGCAGGAAAGTTATGATGAGCCTAGACAGCATATTAAAAAGCAGAGACATTACTTTGCCAACAAAGTTCCATCTTGTCAAGTCTATAGTTTTTCCAGTAGTCATGCATGGATGTGAGAGTTGGACTATAAAGAAAGCTGAGAGCCAAAGAATTGATGCTTTTGAACTGTGGTGTTGGAGAAGACTGTTGAAAGTCCCTTGGACTGCAAGGAGATCCAACCAGTCCATCCTAAAGGAGATCAGCCCTGAATATTCTTTGGAAGGACTGATGCTGAAGCTGAAACTCCAATACTTTGGTAACCAGATTAGAAGAGATGACTCATGTGAAAAGACCCTAATGCTGGGAGAGATTGAAGGTATAAGAAGAAGGGGAAGACAGAGGATGAGATGGTTGGATGGCATCACTGACTCAATGGACATGTTTGGGTAGACTCTGGGAGTTGGTGATGGACAGGGAGGCCTGGCGTGCTGCAGTCCATGGGGTCACAGGGTCAGGACACGACTGAGCAAATGAACTAAACTGAACTGAGACAGAATATTAAAAAACAGAGACGTTATTTTGCCGACAAAAGTCCGTCTAGTCAAAACTATGGCCTTTCCAGTAGTCATGTATGGATGTGAGAGTGGAACAATAAAGAAAGCTGAGCACTGAAGAATTGATTTTGGAGAAGACTCTTGAGAGTCCCTTTGACTGTAAGATCAAACCAGTCAATCCTAAAGGAAATCAGTCCTGAAGATTCATTGGAAGGACTGATGCTGAAGCTGAAGCTCCAATACTTTGGCCACTTGATGCAAAGATCTGACTCCTTGGAAAAGACCCTGATGCTGGGAAAGATGCTGGCAGGAGGAGAAGGGGACGACAGAGGATGAGATGGTTGGATGGCATCACTGACTTGATGGACATGAGTTTGAGCAAGCTTTGGGAGTTGGTGTTGGACAGGGAAGTCTGGCGTGCTGCAGTCCATGAGGTCACAAAGAATTGGACACGAATGAGTAACCGAACTGAACTGAACAGATCAGGCATGAGGGAGGCTGAGCTGGTCAGGTCTCCCTGCTGGATTCCTTACCTTTCTATTCAACATGAATTGATCGAACAGAGTTCACCTCCAAATGGCAGTCTAATCATCTCCATTCACCTTGGTTTGTTACAACTATTTAACAACTCTAGCCAACCATGAGTCAAGTATTCAAAGTGTTTTGGCAGCTCCAGGAGCCCAAAGAATTAACTCAAACAGAGGATACCTGGGTTGGGAGTGACCTGAAGGCCCTACAGGCACTAGTAGTTTGCAGCACCCTGAAAACTCCTGGTATTGCACATGCTTGCCTCCTCCACCCACCCATCCCACCACCAAATCTGGAAATCTGTGACTACAGGATGGGGGTGGTAGCTGGGAAATGCAATTTTTACAAAGTTTTCTAGGCAATTCTGATACACATGCCTGACTTTGCCAATGGATAATCAGAGATCAGTTGTGTAAGTTTTATTATTGCACGTTAAGTTTTTATACGTAGTTCAATGGTAGCTATGCTGTGATTACTGAAATGAGACATGATAAAAGTACATGTTTTCTTTCACATATGTGAAATGTTATTTAATACCTCAATTTGATCTAGGCATGGTTTGATAAATACAGGTTCTCAACCAAAACATAGGTCTAAGCATGCAAAATCAATAGCTACTATAATTTTTAATTTTGAAAATCTCTTGAACTTTACTGGCAACTCTTTTAACCTTGCACTGTTCAAATGAAAACACAAACTGAAGAGAGCTATATTTATTAAACATTTTTTCATCAGTATGAATACTGACAACACACTGAACACTGCAGCAGACAGCATGCTGGGATGGGGCAAGCATTTATTTTCACCTAAAATACACAGTAAAGTTTGAAAATATGTACTTCTTCCAGTTTAACCGTGGTTTCTATGATTAAAACATTTGAAGTAAATAAACCAAACTATACCTTTTGAATTTCAGCTGTATACAATGTACCTCCACTGATGGGAAACAAGCCTTTCTAAAGTGGAGACTGTGGTTTATTTTTACAATAAAAACCGTTTTCTCTTTTTATTTATTGTCGAAGCAGTATTACCACATAAAGAGAAAATTGAATTCCCCCATAATCACGCCACCCTAACTTGCCATTTATGTATTTTTAATCTTTATCCACAAACATAACTTTTACAGTTGTAACTTGTGTATTTATACAATTTTGAGAAAATCACTTAAGTCTTAATATACAGAATTTTATGTATATTCCCTTAAAGAAAATTATACAGTGAAAAACCTACAATATGCAGTTATGTCCATCAATCCCAAAATACCCTAGAGCTTCAACCTTCCAGACCAAATTATAATTGCTTTTCCTCCTGCACTTGAGTGCATGAACTAAGGCAAGGCTCACACTGGTCTGAGTTCACCATCTGTAAAACAGCACAGGTAAAAGACTGCTATGAATTTTTAAAGTTTTCATCTAGGTTGTTCAGCACATTTTCTTTGTACGGTCTTTATAAAAACTTAAAATTACATCCGAAACATCCTCATACTAACCGTATCAATAATCTTCGATCATTCTTAACTATTATTCCACTTTTCTTGAACTTGTTTTTAAGGCAAAGCAGTTAATATAAATGATAAGTAAAGGTTATCTGTATGTAAGTACACAGGTAGAGTAGATTCTGTGATGGCAGAAATACCAGCCTGGGTTTATTCAGACATCATCTATGTGATCTGAGCCAATCACTTTGTCCCCTTGCTTTGCTTTACTGTAAAATGAATATTTGCATTCTCTCTCTTTGGGGCTCTGATGGCAAAAACCAAAATATAAGTAAAGCATTTTGAAATCTTCAGATAAAAGGCACTACATTTTTTTAAAGATTTCATTTTTATTACTGTTCACTGACAAATACAACTTCTTAACCTGTGTACTAAAACCCGTCTGTACCGCTCTGGTTAAAAGCTGTTGCAGAAGCCGGCGAGTGTGCCGGTCGCACGTGGTGACGCACTGACCCCTAGTGGAGACTGATGGTGCGCTCTGGCATACCACACCGCGCGAGAACCACAGGTCTAGCTGGGAGGGGGACGCAAAAGCCCCTTGGGGTCTTTATGCAAAACACCAAGAAAATATGCAAACAAATTAAAAAGCAGGCATACTTCCTGTGTAGTTACGTTTTCACTTGATCAATTAAGAATTCTGGC
Organism: Antilocapra americana; assembly: GCA_007570785.1. NCBI lineage: Eukaryota > Metazoa > Chordata > Mammalia > Artiodactyla > Antilocapridae > Antilocapra > Antilocapra americana. The sequence continues at coordinate 56,035,078 of ML660200.1, read as the reverse complement.
GGATTCTCAAGACATCTAATCAAAAGTACTGGGAGAATGCAGATGGGGGTGGCAGAAAGTTGTTTGTCCAGTACTGTAGTTGAGGAGGGTCTTCCAGGAGCTACCACTAATCCAGAGTTTAAAGTGATGCCCTAACTATGTGCTCACCTGCTTTTTTTTTTTTTTCCTGCAGTGAAGGCAAGCAAGACTGGAGGGTGGGGTGGAGAAGAGGAGGAAAGGGACAGGAGAGGAGGGGAGGGAAGGAAAACATGCGGGAAGTAAGGGTTCTAGGTTTGTACCTCTGTGTACCAGAATTTTATTAAATCCAGAGGGAAAATGTCTTTAAGCCATGTATGTGTATGATTTCTGGCATATCATTGAACATTTATCTTAATATACTGCATTTATCTTGGAATAAAAATATACAATAAAATGTTTCTATTACACCCAGCTTTCATAAACATCTAGCACTACAGAAAGTGTACTTTGAGTGGCCTTGAGAGGAAGTAAATCTGACCCTCACACATGACTAAATTAAGATAAACAAATACTGATTGGAAAACTGTCACAATCACATCAGATCAGCTTCAGTACAAATTTAAATTTTGTCTCCTCACCCTCACTCTCCTCAGTGAAAGTGCGAAGATCTGAGTCAAGTTGTTTCTACCGGATCTAAACCCGCCTGCTTCCTTGTTTTCTACTGAGCTTCAACCAGTGGATGACAGTTCTTGACACCACTGCTTAACAGCTTTAGTCCAATGAGCAGGAAAGGCTGAAGAGGATGCATTCTGGAAGCTGGAATAAAGAATTTGTTTTACACTGCTGTGTGCTTAGCCTCTGGTTCTGGCAGACCCTTCCACCACACCTCTTCTGGAAAAAAAAAAAAAAAGTAAAAACATCTTACTGTTGGTCTGGAGGAAAAATGGAATTAAAAGAAATCTCAAGGATTAGGACATGTGTGATTTTTCTCTAGAGAAGACTGTGCGTAAGTTTGTTCCCACCACACCCAGAATGATTCTAAATTCTTTTAACTCCTCTCTTTCATTTGTGTCTGAGAATCAGAAGAATCATCTAGAAATGATTAGACCAGACCACCTCTCAAGTGTAAAATCTAGAAGAATATTATGGCAGCTACATTATTAAATTATAATCGAACACTCATATAAATATGTATCATTAGTCTGTTAAATTAGTAAAAAAAAAAGAAATATACTCACTTATGTCCTTCTTGGCAATTAATAGTAAACTTCAATCTTCAGAGCCCAGAGACAAAAACAAACAAAAAACAACAAAAAAAGATGCGACACAACCTATTAGCACAAGCAAAAACAATATTCTAATAGTGAAGCTTCATGCTGTACTCAAACATATAATTATCCATACAATTTGCAACTGTATTGTTTTACTGCTTTAAAAAAGTCTTTCCAGATACTTTACACTGCCCAGTGTTTTGCTACTAAACACACTTTCCCCATCACTACATTTCTGCAGTGTTGTTCCCTGCTTTTTGTTCTTTTATGTAATTGAGAAAAGTCAGCCCAGCAAAGTAAAAAAAAAAAAAAAAAGTTCTACTTATAGAATAAGACAGTACACAGAAAACGTGAGAGTTTAGTTACTCCACCACAGGCTGGTAGTTATTTTGGCTCCAGAGTTCAGAAACTGAAGATCCAGGAGAACTGAAGTAATTACTATTGGAATGCTTTACTCATAGAGAAACTATTGTAATACATCAATGACCTTTAATTACTCTAAATGATAATACAATGAAAATTTAAAAAGTTGTGAGCTTTCATTAATTTCTTTCAAAACAAAGTGTCAAAATGTGTCAGGCGGCAACTCTTGGTAATTTGTTCATATTTTATTCAAAGATAAAATGTTTTATTCGATGACAACATTTTATTAGAAAGGATGATTTTAAAGATTCCTAGTCTAGAGGGGGGACCCGACCTCAGAGCTAAGGTTACTGTCCCTGTGTAAAACAAGCAGATGGCAGTGATTTTTAGAGATGCCACAAGTCCCCTGGGTGCGCACAGGTCCTCCTAAGGCACTCTTCTAGCTCCGTTGTCCCACGTATGCCACTACACAGTAGACAGGAACTAAGTCTTCCAGATGTGCTCAGAGCTGTAGGTGCTAAAGAAGGGACTCAAAGAGATCAATCCATGGATGCGTCATATGAAATGAACCTAGAAAAGTTAGAGTACCCTTCACAATACATTATTGTCAGAAAAGAATTTCTAGAATCAACAAAAATACAGAATGCCCCTTTGTGATCCGGGCTTTCCTGGAAATGTAGAAAAAACAGACAAGTCTGACTTACAGAATCCGAGGAAACTATTTATTGATCTCTTTATCCTTTCAGCATTAAGAGAGCAGACAAAACAGTATTTTTACTCCAGCTTACAGGACTACACCTTTTCCCAAAGCTTAAATGAGGTGGATATTTTCTCCACATCATAGCAACCTCTGCTAAATTAACCATCAACATCTTCCATCCATCAAAACCCCAAACCCAGAGCCAACTGCGGAATACCGGTGCTGCTGCTCCTGCTCTGGAGACATCCCCACTGGGGTGTTCCCCTGGTGTGGGCTACTGGCTTCCCAACACCCAGTTGGCCCCTAATGACCAAAGAATTATGTAAGTCCTACTTTGAAAATACACGGAAAAAAGACATTTCGAGTTAATTACTAAGAAAGCTCTAACAAGCTGCAAATCAAAAAGAATACAAAATGATTTCTAATTTAAGTAACAGAATACAGGGCTTTAAAGATGCTGTTCTTTGCAATCCTCTAGCCAGGCCTTAAATAAGGAAAGGCTGTCTTAGCAAGGTACCTCAGGAGCGGTGTTACCTGGGGGAATCAGGTGCAACTGATGAGAGATGACCAACATGAGACCTAAAAGCCTCTGTTTCTTCAGACTCACTTCAGTCACATTCAAAAGATCCTCCCCTTGGATGTTACCTAACGTGAGTCTAACTAACAGTTAACTTTAAACCTGGAAAGTTTTGTGCCCATGTTTACATGTGGCCGAATACTTGTTCATCTTACTAGGAACAGCCCTATAATGAAAATAAAAACAAGGGGTGCCATATGCCAAACTGATACAGTACTTATCCACTGATTATGTACTTGCCTATGCGTGGAATGTCATATAGTTAATATGTAAGCTAAAATACTTCCAAATATTCAAATCCAGCAAAAAGAGAAAAAAAGTACAAAGTTGCCCACTCATCACTGAATTATTCTGGATTGAACAGAAGGCTCAGTTTCAGTACTGCCAAATGCTCTTAGCCTCACAAGCAGTGAACCATCTGTCTTGAAGCACCAAGTATATCAATTCGGATTTAAAATACTGGTGTGCCTAGCAGAGTATCTTAAGCTATCCATTTTCTGATGCTTGAAACTTAGCACAGCCAGCAACAAGGTTATATGCATCAATACTTTGAACTGCTTGTAGTAAAAGAAATTATAAAAATGTCAGAGTATCAGAGAGTTATAGCCCCATGAGCAGAAAGTCTTGAAGAAGAGTCAGAAGATTAAGGAGGTTTTCTCAATGAGTCACTATTGCTATTTCTCTGACAAAATATTTTTAAGTTATAGAACGGCTGTCATTGGCAAGAATGATTCTGGTATTTCACTAAAAACAAGTGCATCTGAACCCTACTACTGAAATAGATGCTGCTTCATCATGGGAGCATACTGATGTCATGACGGAAAGCTGGGCTTCAAAGGAGTTTGGCCTTGATTCTGAAAACAATGGGCAACCACTCAAGTCTAAGAGCAAGGAACGGGCTTACTATAGGAAGACTGATCCAACAGCAGCACGAAGAATGAATAGGAGTCCTTTGGATGGATGAGAGGATAACTTAAAAGGCTCCTGAATATAAGCGCCTGGATTAGACCTAGGACTGAAAGGAGAAAATAGAACCAAAACACGACATCTGTCAGAAATAAGGGAAAAAGACAGCAAAGATCAGCCTGTAAAAGTGTAAGATATTCGAAAGAATAGTATGATGATTTTTTTTTTTAATTTTCTTTACTTTATTGTGTTGGTTCTGCCATACGATGACATGAAACCGCCATGGGTTTACATATAATTTAGGTTAAAAAGAGTCACACCCTACTTAAGTTCAGGTAGTTAGTAAAGTTGGATTTAAATGTGCAATAATCATACAGCAAAAGTACTGTTCAGCAAGACTCAAAAAGGAGAAAAGTTGATGAAGTATCTCTTACTTCCTGGTTCTCTAGGCAAAATTGAGTGGTGAGCCAATTAGGTCTGTCACTGACTAGGTTTTCAGGGAAAATAAGCTCCATTTCTTATGTATGAATCTTGGGAAGCAGGAAGTCAGGACAGGAGCAGGGAAGGCAAACAAGAGAGAGGGCATGAACCCTGGTCCTTAGCTCACTGCCCCATGGGTTCTCTGGAAATGAAATCTGCCCTTCAAATTCCCTACTACCAAGGAAGTTCTGGAACTGGGAGTGTCTTTCCATGGAACCAGGGTGAGAAGTGAGTAGTAGGAGTTAGCATCTCTATGTCCTTCTCCTACCACTATGTCTACAAAGTAGACTTGCTCTATTTCCTAGAATCATCTGAATGGGCAAGAAAGGATTTTTGACAAGCCATCTTCCTGAAAGCTCTCCGTGCTTACCTAGGACATCTCTTTTCCTGACTAGGCTTTGATGAGCTCTTTAGGAAATGGGTTTTCCTGCACTTCCAGCATTTAAGGAGCATTAGTTATAAATACTTAAATCTGTTGATCTGAATTTTTAAATGTAGTTAACTTTGGCGTCAAGGTAAGATTCTTCAATGACGAGGAAAATCACCTGAAGGAAAGAAAATATTACAATGCTTAAGATTCAACTCAGCTAACAGTTCTAGCCATACTTGAGGAAGAAGAGCCATTCCAGATGCTAAGGAAATTTTGATTACTTGTTCACTATATTACTTCTTCACTATTAACATGTTAACTATAAAATCAAAGGCTCATCTGGATAGACAACTCACTTAACCATTCGTTTAGTCTCTCAAATATAAATGAGCACTCTCCTGGGCATGGAGGACTCACACAGACACATGAGCTTCGGTCACCCCATCCTCCCTTTCAGCCAACAACCACTTCCTACTTAACAGAGGAGCTGTCGTCACAGGGAGCTTCCCACTATCACATCTACCTCCAGCCTGGACCTATCTCCTTGCCTTCTGCTTCTTTTCCTACCAACTATGGGTGGTACGAAATGTGACGTTCCCAGCAAAGAACAGCCACTTCACTTCTATGCTAGATTCCATCTCCTTCTGCCTAAGTAGGAGAGCTCAAGTTTGGTGAAGGCTAACACTGCTTTAAGTGGGGACAGCCCCCTCAAGAGCTCTTAGTCTTGTCAGGAAGAGAGAGAGATCCAAGGGGAGTGCAGAGAGCTTTGGAAACACCCGGAGTACACAGTGCAGACAGTCCTCTCCAGGACACTGCTTCTCTGCCCTACTCACCCATTTCTCTGTTTATCTTTCTCATCAACATACAGTATGATTCCCCCCATTCCCTTTCTCTATTGCAAAACTGTCAGACATCTACAGTTTGTTCCCTTCAGCACCTACTCTTTTATTAGTCACTGATGACCACTGCTCATCAGGTGAGAAATAAAACGCCCACATCTGCATCTTAGTTGGATCCTCAGTCCCATCTGAAGCTGCAGACTGTTCCCACCTCCAGGAAACTCTTCACTTTCTCTTCAGGTCCCCAAACTCTCCTGGGGGTTTCCTTCTACCTCCTGGCTTCTTCTACTGATTCCGTGTGTCCTTGGCTTCTGAAATTGGAGTGCCCAGACATCTTCCTTCTCTAGCAACGCTCATTTCCTGGATGATCTCATCCAATCCCATAGCTGTAAACACCACCCATCCACTCATGAATCCCAAATGTATGTGAATGACCCAGAACTAACTCCCGAATCCCAGATCTGGATATCCATTGCTTTCACATCCTGCTGTGGACATTTGATAGAAACTTCAAACTTAACCTGTTAACATGAAGCTCTTCATCTTTCTCCATTCCTGCTCCACCTCCAGACTCATCCTAATTAACTACAATCCCAGCCTTCTGGTTTTCCCAGGTGCCAAACTTTGACTTTTCACACCACACAGTTAAGTCTATCAGCAAAACTTATTAGCTACCTTCAACCAGAATCTGGTCACTTCTTACTACCTACACTAATGCTACCCAGGTTGATGTCATCAGTATCTCTAAGCCAGCTCTACCCCACCAAGTCTTTCTTCTAACAGTAATCAGAAATTCTAAAACGTGTCGTAATCTCATCACTGTTTGGCTACAACACTCCAGTGGCTGCCATGCTATTCAGAATACCCAAACTCCTGACAAGGCACTATTAACACACGAAACGGCCCTGTGACTTGTCAGGAGTCAGTCTTGACTTTGCCTCTTACTCTTCTAGTTTCTCACTCTACCCCAGCTTCTCCCAGGTCTTGCTGTTTTCTGCAAGCATTCAGCATGCTCCTGGCTATTTTCATTTGCTACTTCCTTTGCCTGGAATTTCCACACTCCTCCTCCTCCCTTATCCTTTACCATCTTTAGCTCTTGGCTGATATTTTTGGTCAAGCCTTCTCTGGTAACCCTTTTACAACTGGACTACACCCACCTCTTTCTCCCTCATGGCACACATTTCCTACTTTAGTTTTTGACATAGCACTTACTATCATATACATATTATATAATACAAGGGCTTCACAGGTGGCCCTAGTGGTAAAGAACCTGCTTGCTAATGCAGGACACATAAGAGACGTGGATTTGATCCCTGGGTTGGGAAGATCCCCTGGAGGAGGAAATGACAACCCATTATGGTATTCTTGCTTAGAGAATCTCATGGACAGAGGAGCCTGTCTGGTTACAGTCCACAGGGTCACTAAGAGTCGGGCATGACTAAAGTGACTTAGCACATATTATATACATACAACAGTCCCCCGCAGAAAAACTTCTGTCTGTCACCTTGAACTGGAAAGTAAACGACCTACAATAGGGATTTTCATGTGCTTTGTTCAGTGCTAATCCTAAGCACTTAAACCACTGTTGGCCAGAATACACTACTAACTTACTGAGTGAAATGAACTTGATCCCTGATTTCTAGGCGCTCATGATCAAGTAAAGGGTAACATACAAATAAAATGTGTGTCGTTAAAAAAAACTACAAAAGAAAACAGCTGTCCCACATGACTCAAAATGACCGCTATCATTTGGGGGTTGTGTAGCCAGGTAAAGAGTTTAGCAGTGGGCTAATGTGCTCCTAAAAAATAATGTAAGAATCAAGCAAGGGGTGCACTAATACCCCTGCAACCCCTTGTATCCCTTGTAATTACTCTTCTTCATCACTACATAGCATGAAATGCTCGCACACTGACTTGGTATAAGCATGCCTGTCTCAGTCTTAGAGAATCTTTAACATTCCTTACACACTTGCCCCTTGAGTATCAGGACTTCCCTTGGTGATCAACAGTGCTCAGTAACCTGTTTCTCCCTGGGTTCATTCTCCACTTTGGTGTGAGATGGACCTGGAGCAGTAAGCAGACCACATACCTGAATTTGCTCAGCTGACTTACGAAATACTCATATGTTACAATGAAAAACTGCAGTTACACTTTTGGAATTAAGGGATCTTTTACCCAATCCACACACAGGGCAATAAACATAGGGCAATAAAGAAAAAAAAAGGGCAATAAAGAAAAAATGACTCATTTGATTCTTTATCCTATTCTATTCCTCTTTTCTCACAGAAGATAGAATGGGAAAGAAAAACAAAATGAAAAAATTTGGATATTTCAATGACTAACTTTCAACACTCTAGGACTGCCCCTCTCCGTACTACTATATGGGTATACTTGTCCCTTTTCCCTAAATTATTTCTCTTTAAAGACATTTTTTCAAAAGTTACCACTTTTCATTTTTTCTTACTAAATTTCCGTAACAGAATACAGTAAGCAGATACACATACTCCTCTTACCATTAAAAAGGAGCAGGAGAAATATACCAAATAAGATAGTAATGATAATGGGAAATGATGAACATTTTGGTGGGCAGAGAGCATTTTGGTATAACTAAGGACTTTTAAAATTATAAGATTAATTCATTCTCCATTTTAAACAAGTAGATACTACGTAAGTTATGAAAATAACCCACTGGTACTTCTCACACTTCAACTTGACAGGAATATCCAGTACCCACCAAGTATAAAGCACTGAATCAGCACGACAGGGGACTAAAGATGACAGGCCTGACATGCTTCACATGGCCCCTGAGCAACCTTACAGAGACTGTGCCCGTGATGCAACATGCATTCACTCAGCAAACATCTATCATGGTACAACAGATACTGTGCTGAGATACAGAGACAAGGGCTACAGATACTATCCTCCAAAAGCTCACTGTCCAGAAATATACAAGGTGTTCAGCTGAATATAATACCAAAACGCATGCTGGAGATATTGGGTATTCAGAGTAGTTTGAAAGACAGACAGTAATTATTTTCAAAGCATCAAATAGTATTAAATGTTTAATATCATATAGATGATAAAACTTACCAAATTATTATACTAATATTTTCATAGCTAAATCAGCTGAGACATCTGTTTTAATTTCTTGTTCAGTAGAAAATGAATACATGTTAACAAAGATACGTTCTCCTATGCTAAGAAGAGGGGAAAAATCTATTTGGACAGAAAAAGGATAAACTATTTAAGGATGTATTCATCTCTGCATGTATCACAGTGCCTGCAAGGGCCTTCAATAAGCAAACTTAATTTGCAGAATAAACTTGCAATGGAGGCCAGCTGAGGTGGTATATAGCATAACCACCACCCCCTCTCCACCCACCCCATCCAAAGGAAAAGAAAGAAAACGAGAAACAGACTGACAGACTAAAGTTACAAAATAGTAAAATGGAAAGATTTCATCAAAAGCTGAACTTGAGAAAAACTTTACGGAACTAGAAGATTTGGGGGAAAATTTGCTTTTAATGTTCTATGTTAAAAAGACCTGAATAACTAACTAGCTTTAGCCTCAATAGACTTCAGCAAGATAACCTATAGATGTAAACTGAATTTATATTTCTCTAAATGTACTCATTGGTAGTATCTAGGTTCATTCTGTCTGATGAGGTTTTAACACCACTTAATCACTGTTGGCAACACAGTTTATAAACCAGTCCCCCAAATTCATCTCATAACCACTTTGAAAGGACTATCATTCCACTGTGTAGAAATATGCTATTACACACTGAGGCAGTACATTTAAATCACAGAATAACTTTACCCCCCAAAAGTTAACAAACTAGTTACCAAAAACTGATGTTTCAAGTAACACCTGCCTATTAAAATTATGAATTATTTTCTATTATTTCAGCATTACTTGAAAAACTTGGTAATTCAGACAGGAAGCAATGGGTTTATTCATATATTCTATTTACCTAAAGAAATACTGAAACACAAGACGATAATTATTGTAGAATCATTATCTCAGCCTCTTCAAATAACTTACAATAGTTTTGTGAAAATAATGCTTCGAATCATGCCATAATTCTATCCAAAGACCATAACATAAATGTCAATTGCAAATGTGTACGGCATTAACTTGACTACAATGCCGGTTAACAGGTGAAGCCACGCACAGGACTGAAACTGACTTGAATTTTACTATATAATCATTCTTGTATTGTTATAAGAATACACTTGGGCAAGTAGTGGACTGACTTCAAATATACAACACCTCATGGTTCTTGTTAGAAAGAGTAATGTATACACAGGCCAAGTCAAATCTCTTAAATTTTATCCCCAGTATACCTGAGAATATCCTGATTAAATTTAAAAAAAAAAAGGACAATGTCTAGATAACTAATACATCTTATTATTTGGAAAAGGCTCATCACTAAATGATAAATTTATCAATACAATTTTTTTCATGTGATGGCATAGTTAAATTTAAAATGTCATCACGTATCTAATTTTCCAAATTAAAAAATGGAAACCAGTGACATTAAAAGTATTCTTATGACAAATATCTAAGAAGATAAATAAACGTACCTCATATTCACTGGAAGCAATTAATAAAGCGCTATTTTGTAAGGTTCCATTTGAGACTAAAATAGAAGATTAAAATAAGGATTGACTAAAATGCAAAACTGTACTAATAGATTACCTTTCAGAAGTTTTCAATTAATCTATGTTTACCTGCTTTTACATATAAACATATATATTCAATATTAACTGTAACGCTATGAACAAAAACACTTAAGCCTACTGGTGAAGAATGGGGATTGGACCTCCATTTACATCACGCCGACTATTTCATCTGTGGCAAGTATTTAACCTGTTCATCTATCAGTTTCATTCTGTTAACTGAGGATCATCAAAGCCCCTCTCTCTTAAAGCTTTTTGGGGTGATACTGAATGAGATAAGGCACCTCAGTAACTAAACGGAGCCTGGCGTGCATTGCATAGGTAGGCTCTCTGGGAGCACACTATGAAGATTAGAACACTCCAGGCGCAACAGGGTATATGGTGCCATGGCTGTTCTTGAATACAATTACATCTGGACCTGTAACTAGTAAAACTTGCTCTTAACGAATGAGAAAAAAACCTAGGTTTTAAAATATCACATTCACCTCCAGAGCAAAGCTGCATGAGGAAAAAAAAAAAAATCCCCTATCTGTAGTATACATAGATGGACAGCTATGTAACTGGGAAGTGGATCAGAAATAGAAAAGATTTTTACAAATTCAGAATTTTAAGGAACCCAAGTGATGACTTATTTTTCAGTCCATTTGAAACTGTGGCCTGTTCCCTGAAAAAGAAAGCAGAACATGCATAACAAAATTTTATAAGATTAGAAATGACTGAGTTTGAAGACTAAGAGAGAACAGGGAAATAATCAAATTAACTTGCGTTTTACAAAAGAGTTGAAAGTGTCTTATTTAAGGCCACAAATATTTTTATGTCACCAATTCTCTCCACTCTGTCCCAGGTGAGTATTGGGCAAAGCCTGCAAGTAAGCAGGTTGATGGTAGTAAATAGGCTCAAAGCAAATCAAAGTACAAGGATCGCATCCCCCAAATATCCTGATATTTGGTATGATGAACACTTTTCTGGCATCAAGAGAGTTTATTAATCTAGGGTGCAGGACATACAACGGTAGAAGTGGGTAAAAACTACTTTCTACCCTTCACCTACATAGAAATCCTCACCTATACAGAAATCTTCAGAATAAGATCTCCCTTCTCATCACACTGACTTGACTTTGGTTCATATTGTTAGTTACTGCTTTTAATATTCAAGGCTCAGAGGTTTTCACAGGCCCAAGCCTGTTTGGTGTACTTTTGTAACCAGGAGAGATTTGGAGAGTAGAGGTGTTACATGAAGGACATAAAAGTGTGGTTTTATTTTACTCTGGTTTAAGATTTCTACTGACAAGTACACTAGCAGGAGTCCATCATTCTTTGTGAGAGGATGTACAACTCGAAATGCTTTGCTTTATTATCTTGGAGCAATGTACTTCTATGCTAAGAGTTTCACTCTACACATTTTAAGGTAGAGTGTCTATTTCCAACTTCTGGACTGGACAAGACATGTCCCCATATTCCACCAACCTGCAGCACGACCAGGGAATTACCTTGATAACTATCCCAGCCAGAGGAAAACATTTATACTCTGCTGACCAATCTAAATATTGAAAAGTAAATTAACTCCTGTAAGAAATCTAGTACATTATACCTAGAAAGAAGAAATCCATATAACCTGTAAACCCTTAAAATTGTCTATTTTTCAACTGAGAAATAACGCTATATCTGCACACTAATCTGGAGTTCTGTTCTACCTTCAGGATAGACAAAAGTTTGTGTTCAACCAGCTATCTCTGCTGGACAAGTGCCATAATAAGCATGATAATACACACCAGAAAACACCATGAAAACTCAGGAACAGGATCAGTTAAAAACAAACAAACAAAAAAGCATGAAAGACACAGAAGGAACACCCAGATTAAAGTTACTTGACAATATTGCCCAATGGTGGACAGAAGTCACCATTTTGGATATAAAATCTTGTAAGCCAGGATTTTATGTTATTTTGATGTCACATCATCAAAGTAGAGCTTTATGTGTTTTTGAGACCAATGGTTAAAAATGTAGTTCTGTATATTTAAGCTCATGTATTCTCTCATTAGGACTTCGAGGAAAAAAACTCTACACATTTATAAGATTTCAAACGTTTTCCATTTAATAGATGATTTATTTGTACTAGTCCTTCGTAGTCAATCTTCATATTCACATTTTTATTTCAACAACAATCATCTCAGACACACCTTCTAACAAAACTGACTTAAAATATTACGACAGGAAACTATGCCTTCAGGAGCATGTTTATTGTGTTTGAGATGATACATCAGGTGCTCTCTGAGCTACAAAGGGTAAAAGGAAATCCTCTCGTTACAAACTGACAAAGGTAAAAGGTAAAACATTTTTCACAACAGCATGAACCACATACTCAGAAATAGATCTGGGTTTAATACAAATGACATAATTCCTAATCATCTACGGCTACTTTTATAACTTCATACAGATAATGAATTAGGCTAAAATGCACTATAATATTTGGTAGACTTCAGGACCAGTATCCTTAGTACATCACAAAATACATTTTGATATCCCAAAGAAGCAAGACTTGCAAGTAGGCGTTTTAAACAGAACTAATCTACAGCTACAAAGTTCTACTCTTGATAGCATTTACCTTTTTGGGGAGTCTCCCAGTCTCCAAAGGATAAAAGCAGAGAGTAGAATCAGTATAACATATACACAGAAGTCCGTATTGTAAAGGCTATAAAGATCTGCAGCACAGTGGGAAGATGCCTTCTGCTCCTTCACACTGCATACAAATTATGTGAATTATGTTGCGTATCGCTTGGTCCACTGTCTGGCTATCCTGTCATGTTCTGCTCTGTTGGTCAAATACTGAGTGGCTATGCTTCCAACCAGAGGATCCGCTGGAAAAGTGGAAAGAACATTAGAAGATATTATACAGTGTCTTAACGGTTCAGTTCTAGCAGTCTATGGAACTGAAATGTTGATTTTTCAGCAGCATCTTGATATATAATGGCTAATTTCTCAAAAAGAAAAATGCTTAAAAGTAACATAATCATCTCTATATTTTAATATTCAAATTAGAAAAGCCTCTTTAGAAAATAAAGAGTTAATAAAGCAGATTTTTTTAAAATGTGTACATCTTTAATATATAAAAACTATTTTTCACCCTTAGCATTTTACTGAAAAATAAGTGTGCCAGTATTTGTCCTTCTATGGATACTTAAAAATTAATTTTTCCAAATGCAGATCCTATGATGCAAGGCTTTTCAGAATGAAACATTTCTTTCATTCTGTACAATAATATGATTTAAATCGTCATCCTTACCTCCACTTGAAAACTTACTTGCTACTTTGTTTTAATTTAATATTCTGAGCGGGAGATTGAATCTGAGATGTAAATTTTATTTTGAGCTTGTTTTTCAAGAAGGTCCACTGTGTACATGTGGTACGAAATTTGAAGCACATCAAACAGCCAGTAAAATGTAAAAAAGCTCTCTTCCTTCCTGCCTCCAACTATTCAGAAGTTTCTCTTCCTGGCAAATGATTTATACCGTTTATAGCATCTCTACTCAGAGATATTATATATACATATAAGCATTCAGAACATTATTGTTTTGCCTATTTTTCAGTGCCGTGCTTTTTTAGCTTAATGTATCTTTGATAGTTTTCTTAATTCACACAGAGCTACCTCTTTAAGCTACATCCTCTATTAATGGGCATGTAGGTTGTTTACAATCTTAGCTGTAATAAATGATGCCACAATGAATATCCTTCTACACATCCCTGTACTATCTATCTCTCTATCTATGGTACATGTACAACTGCTAGGTCTAAGATAACAGTAATAGCCTTTGGTGGTTGATTAAATATTTAGAAAAAATAAGTCAATTTCTTTAAAAATGATCCCTTACTAATATATCACATGTGAAATCCCACGCCTAAACATTACTTTTTCAAGTCAGCTACCCATGTGAAAGATCGTGTGTGGCAGTTAAGCATTTCTTAAAATAATTACACACTAATGACTTTATCCCTGAATTTTAATAATCATAATCTAATCTAACTCTCTCATCAGTTATCATTTTAATATCCACTATTATCACATCTAATAAAACTAACGATAATCCAAAAAGGAAGGGAGAACAAGAAGCCCTTCACCGCTGAGCGGCTGACTTCATTCAAGTGCATGACAGCAGGAAAGGAGCAAGAGGAGGAGGCCATGGTGTCAGAAACATTACTCTCATCAGAAGTGGTTTGTACAACTCCGTGATTCAGAAAATAGGGAGTTCACCAATGACAGGGAGAAAATAATTACAGGGTAGTATGCCATTAACAAACTAAAGTAAGTTATTGTGAAACTTTTGGTCTATTCTAATTAAAATGGCATTGATAAGCTTCTCAAAAAGTGTTTTTTGCTGATCTTTCTACCAAATGCATTTACTTCCCAAATTCACCTTAAGCCTTAAGCTGAGAAAAACACACCGATTTTTGGAGACTCACTGAATGTGTTAATAAAAATCTACTTACCAGGGTTGCAGTCTGTCAAAAGAGAACAAATTGACAGCAAAACCTTTGAAATAGTCAAAGCAGGACTCCAGTTGTCTTTAAGGATGTCCAGGCAGATGACTCCCTGACTATTGATGTTGCAGTGATAAATTCTGGTGCGGAAAGTAACCTAAGGGCAGCAATATTAAAAACAGTTAAGCTTTATTATCAACCAAAACTCTCACTAGCAAAAATGAAGTGGAACCTATTACAGATCATAGCAAATAGCATATAACTGAAGAGCTAATCAAACACTAGTTTTAGTAATAGCAAATTAAATCATTTTATTTAATTCAATTGCAGGAAATTTTGTTCTTATCCAGTATAGCAAGAATACATTGCTTTTAAAACAAAATGAGGTGCAGAATTGTTTAAATAAATGATATAGTAATTCAATATATGTATGTGTGGGCATGCACACAAACATCCCTGTTTAAAAATAGGAAATGAGGGAGAATAGAAATGTTTTGGTGCTAAAGGTGAGAGAAAGTAGTGAGGAACTTCTTAAACATAAAACTAAAGTTACTTTAGTAAAAAAAGGCCATCAACTCAACTAATCTCTCGCCATGTGTCAGAAAATACTGCAGAAGGTTGGTGAAATCACCAGTGTCTCTATTTCTCAGACTTTAATTTCCCCAAATGGCTCACTGTCTTGTTAGAATAAGACAGTCAAACAAAACAAGTAAGATCTTAAACTGCTGAATAAAGGAAACCATTATATCCTTGAAATATGTGGAAAAAAGTATAAATCATAGAAACAAATACTGGCAAGTTTCAAAACAATCACAAACACAAATTCAGTGGTTAATTTTTAATTTGGAACTGCAAAATAGAAAAGATAGTTCCCAAACCCTTGGAACTGGTAATGTACTGTGATCTCCCAAGCGGAATCTGGGAAGAAAATGGTTAAAGCCCTCAAATGTGTATTTCTGATAAGGATGTATAATTAAAAACAAGAAAGCAACCATTGGTGTAGTGGGGAAGGAGGAGGAAGAGACTACAGTAGTACCCATTTAATCCACACTTTTACCCTCCACGGTTCCGGTTTTGGACCCCTCAGGTCAACTGGGATCCAAAGATATTAAATGCAAAAGTTCAGAAGTAGACAATTTATAAGTTTTAAACTGTGCTATTTTGAGTAGAACGATGAAACCCTGCACCGTCCTGCCCTGCCTGGGTGTCCAGCACAATCCTGCCCAGTCACAGGCTGCCAAGCCGCACCCTGGTCATTAGATCGACTGCCGCAGGACTGCGGTGCTGGTGTTCAAGCCACCCTTACTTTACTTCATAATTGCCCCAAAGCTTAAGAGCAGTGACGCTGGCAATTCAGATCTGCAAAGAGAAGCCATGAAGTTCTTGTGTTGAGTGAAAAGATGAACGTTTTCAGTGTAATAAGGGCAGGAAGACAAATTCTACTCTGAGGTTGCTAAGATCTATGGTAAGAACGAGACTTCAATCCATGAAATGGCAAAAAAAAAAAAAAGGCAGAGGCAGGGGAAGGGCGGGGGGCACTTGTGCTAGGCTGTTGTACCTCAAGCCGCAAAAGCTGCAGCCACAAGTGCTTAGTTACAATGGAAAAGGCATTCAATGTGTGCAAGATATTTTGAGAGGGACCACAATCTTGTAACATTTATTATAGTATACTGCTATAATTGCTCTGATTTTATTATTAGTTATTGTTAATTTCTTACTGTGCCTAATTTATAAGCTAAACTTTATCATAGGTGTTTACGCATAGGAAAAAACAGCATTATACAGAGTATTATCTGTGATTTCAGGCATGCACTGAGGGTCTTGGAATTCTGCTTCTGAGGATAAGAAGAAATAATTCTAGAACTGTTCTAACACAGTACGTGCTAGTTACACAGAACTCCTAAAATGTGGCTGGTAAGAAATAAGATGGGCTAAAAGTATAAAATACATAATATAGATTTCAAAGACTCAATACCAGAGAATGTAAAATAGGGCATTCATGATAATTCTACTGATTATATATTCAAATGACAGTATTTTTGGACATGCTGGATTAAGTAAAATGTTATTAAAATTAATTTCACTGTTTCTATCAAAAGTTACACATGTAGCTTGCATCATATTGTTATTGGCTCTGTTCTAAAATATGGGAATAATGTATGTTCGTATCATTGACAGCTCACTACTCAACAGAGAGATTACAAAAAAACAAGATTAATATTTTGAATTCCTTCAGCTTTTAAACCAATGAACAGAAAATAATTAAATTTCTATCATTCTTCAAGAAGTTCAACACCTTATCTGAACTTCAAAAATACGCAGAACTGTAGAGAAGCAACTATACCTAAACCAAGATAACAGCAGAAGTTTTATTCTTTTTCACTTGTCAACTATAGATCTGAAGAATGCTTCAAAATACTATATAAGACATCTTAGGGAAGAGGAAGGAATCAGCATTAAAGGGTAAGAAAATAAAAATATTGAGATTTTAGTAAAAAAAAAAAATAACATGCTAAGTTAATAAACAGTGTATTAACCAAAACAATGATAACAAATCATATATTCATAACTATGATAGTCAATTTCTATTTTCATTAAAAGATGCTAGCATTACTATAGATGCAGTTATGAGCTATTCTGCTAAGCTTTTGCTTTCCTGTACCATACAGGACACTTAAGGACTTAAGGCAAACTAAACAGTTAATGATAAGCTGGAATTTAACATGTGTCCTTCTGAGTATGAATGCAATCTTCAGTCTTTATTAACATGGGGGGTTTGTCACTTTCTTTGATCTATCAAGAGATACTCAACACACTGGAGAACATTAAATAAAACAATCAGTTAACAATCTTAGATGTTGATGGGACCACTTAGTAAAGCACTCACAAACTGACAGCTATAGTTGCGAGCAAACGCCTGTGGGTGATGAGGAACCCTGGCATCTGCAATGTGAGGTAAATGCCACTAGGTGGGACTATTGTTACCTTATTCAACGAGGGAATAAAAAATCGTTTTCACACACGTCACTGGAGGCATGTGAGCGTAGGCTCTAAATCGCTATACATATTTTAAATAACGGAGGGAACGTTAAGGAACGACATTGAAAAGAACAACATTTCATGAAAGCTGGCTTAACATTTCTCTACATCTTGTAAGTCTAACTAGAGCATAATTAGACTCACGCTTAATACTGATGGTAAAAGCTGCTGGCTTGACCATTTTATAGGGAGAAGTCAGAGGAAGAAGCTAGTCAAGTAACTGCTATGTTTAAGACTTAAAAAATAACTGTCAGTCATTACAAGACACAATTCAACCCTTTTCACTGTTATCCACATAATTCATCCTTGGCCTCTTTCATTCTCTCATAATTCTCACTCAGCCTCTCCCTTTCTCATTAATGCATCATACTTACAGTGGGGACAAAATAAATATATTAAATAGTGTTAGTTCCCTCTTCTTTGCTATAGGTTTCTAGTTTTTGCTCATCTATAAAGATAGGGTATTCAGCAAAAAATTCAAGATACCTAACTCTTAATTTCCAGAAGCTGTCAAATTTACCTTTTATCCCAATAGGTTTCTTAAGTAAGGTTCATATGATATTTTCTCTCATACCATAATTTATTTGCTTATTGATATGCAAAGTGGCATACCTTTATTTATATTTAACACACTCTCCACTGACTGTATCCAAAGTTATTTGTAAAACACAGAAGTCAATTACTACCATACTTTAAAAATCACTGGTTACAAGAGTTTCCACATAATCCATGAAAAACAGTAATTTCATCCACACATTAACTCTTATGATAACTGATTCTGGAAAAGAGGAAGTATTAAAGAACACAATTCTAGGTTCTTACCTTTGGTGGCTTAAATGGATAATCGGATGAAAATGTGATATCCAGAAAAAACACACCACCTTCATATACAGAACCTGGTGGACCAAGTATAGTCGATCTCCATTCATAAATGTTATCTCCTTTAGGCCCAGCACTATTTAAAAGAAATTAAAAAGCAATGTGTGTATCTGTGATCTATGAATGTTAGCATATTAAACCAGTTAAGTATCAAAGGTAAATTAGCAACCTAGAACAGTACGAGATAAATATAAATAAGCCTCAACCAACTTGTGCAGGGATGTGTGAATAAACATATTTGGAAATAGTTCTAACTTATATACAAAAATCACAAAAATGAAGAAACTTTATCCAGAATCCCATTTCGCTCATTTGCTTTAGTCCACTCCTTTTCTTTCTCCATCTCTCCCTTCTAAAATACACACAAAGTGCTTTTTTTCCTAAGCCATTTGAGAGAAGTTGAACGTATCAGTCCTTTTCTCATAAATATTTCAGTATCATTTCCTAAAACAACCTAATACAACTGCAAGATAGCTACAGCTTCAATAAAAGTAAAATCTGTACAATACCTATATAAAATCTGTACAAATCTGCAAAATAATGTCAACTGACCCAATTATGCCTTTAAAAAAACCTCAATTTTCCTCCAGATACAAGATCCCAGTCTTGAGATCGACCATCTATGTCCAGTGTCTTTAGTCTCCTTTAACCGAGAGCCTTTCAGCCTTCCTTTGCCTACTACAATATTTAGCATTTCTGAAGAATACAGTCCTCATTTTAATAGAATGCTCATCACTCTGAATTTGTCTGGTGTTTCCTTATGATTATATGCAGGTAGTACATTCCTGACTAGAAGATAACATAACTGATGCTGTGTTCTTCTCAGGGTGTCATATCCAGAGGCACACTGGTGACATTAACTTCCATTATCCAGATCACGTACTATGCGACAGCAAGCAATAAGCAGTCTTTGGAAACCGAGTGCGTGTGTGCTCGGTTGCTTCAGGCATGTCTCACTCTTTGCAACCCCTTGGACCACAGCCTGCAAGGCTCCCTGTTCCCGGGATTCTCCCCGCAAGAACACCAGAATGGATTGCCATGCTCTCCTCTAGGCGGTCTCTCTGACCCAGGGACTGAACTCCTGTCTCCTGTGTCTCCTGCATTGCAGGCAGTTTCTCTGCTGCTTGAACCAACAGGAGGGAAGCCTAAGACCACGCAAACACCCCACTCTTCATCAGCACTTCTACCCTAGATTTAACATCGACCTGTGATTCCTGGCTAGAGTGAACTTTACTATGACAGTGATAAAATCGTCATTTTCCAATGTCAGCATTTCCTTCACATTTACCAGTTGGTGCTTGATCCCTCTCTTCTCCTTCTGTATGAACATGTGTGTTATTGGTGAGGTCTCATGGATTCCTATCTTTTTTCCTAACCATTTAGAATTCTTACTGCATTTAATTATTTTGATGCTCAAATTATCCCAGATTTGGCCAACAGGAACATCTTCAAATTGACCCCTGTATCCTTCTCCTAGGCCACCATCATTTTGGGGAGCATTTTCTTACTGTTTAGCATTGCAGTATGTTCCAGGCTCCCATCCTTGGAACCTGCTCCTTCTTCGAGGAGCCCTGGTTCCCTTTAGTGTGAATGTATCTCAAGCTCTGAGTGCTAGGTGGAGCTAAATCCCAAGTACATTACATTGTGTTCAACACCATCGTTTCGTTTATAAACTACAATGACAGATAATCCAAATAAAATCTAAACTCACAGTACCTTTCAAATTTACCTTACAGACTTCTATTTTTCTCTAGCCTTATAGACTAACTTAACTTTCTGCACTAAAGTATATATGATGCTTTTCTTTTAGCAACCATCAGTTTAGAAATAATGTGCATGTTTGATTTAAAATAAGTACAAACCAATAAAGCAATGACGTTAGGACATTCAAATAAACGTCAAAAGATCTGACCATATTTTAATTCTGTAAAACATACACTGTAGACTATAAACATTAAGTAAGCAATGCTATCAATAATCCTCTGAAAACAGTTCATACAGAAAGGGTGTAGAAAACTTGATGGTACAATGAAAATGTTTATAGTATGTTTCAAAAACCTATTTTAAAGGTAGATATACATGAACTATAAAATCTTACTATTCTGGCCTATTTATAGAAAATAAATTTTTGAAAAATATTATTTTCTAAGTTTGAAGTGTACACAACAATTGAAACTAATTACAGTAATGGCTCACTGTTCGGTAATCATTTGAGAATCAGGTATACTCCCCAAGGGAAATTTTGCTCTAGACGAAAAAGATACAAAATGAAGTACCAGTTTTGTTTATAAAAAGAAGACAGTTTAATCTGATTCAATGACATTTCCTTTTCTAAGTTAATTTTTCCCTTGATGACTCAAAGTAATCATTATAAAACTACAGTGTGGGACTTTTACAGTATAGCTGCTTCTAAACCATGCAAGTTCTCCACAGTGACAACAATAATGACGATGTTAAAAGCAGCAGCTAAGATTTACTTCATAAGAAGCCGAGCATTTTTCAAAGCACCACAGTACACATCTCACCAAAATCTCCTTACGAATCTATAAAACATACTATTATAATATCACTATTTTTTAGATGAGGAAATTAAAGTTCAGAGAGTTAAATAACTTTCCATATATCCCACAGCCACAAATATTCTGAGAAAATTTGGGACGAAATCTGAATAAATCTATTGACTTCAATGGTTTTCCTGTATGTATATTTCTTCTTATAATTTTTGTGCTACTATGTGTAATTTCAGAGAAGGCAATGGCACCCCACTCCAATATTCTTGCCTGGAAAATCCCATGGCCGGAAGAGCCTGGTGGGCTGCAGTCCATGGGGTCGCTTAGAGTCAGACATGACTGAGCGACTTCACTTTCCCTTTTCACTTTCCTGCATTGGAGAAGGAAATGGCAACCCACTCCAGTGTTCTTGCCTGGAGAATCCCAGGGACAGGGGAGCCTGGTGGGCTGCCATCTGTGGGGTCGCACAGAGTCAGACACGACTGAAGTGACTCAGCAGCAGAAGCATGTGTAATTTAATCTTCAGTCAAATTTCACAAATATTTGGGGAGCAATGTAAGGAGAGCTATTCTCCAAAGAAACTGAATATCCTCAGTGATACTCTTTGGTTTTTGGCAGAATTATGTTATGCTTGAGATGGCTGGGGATTACTATATTTTAGTGATTCACAGAATTTCAGCATGAAAAGGATCTGGTTGAAGCTCAACCCCTCCTTTTACACTTGAAGAAACCAATTCACAGAAAATAAGTCTTCCATCTCAAATCCTCTCTTCCAGGTGGTAGAAGAGCTGGGACTCCCACAGCAAATTCTTGGTTCTTAAGTTGGCTTTCTTCTCAGTTATGCTATTTCTGCTACAAGACACTAAAGACCTGGTTATGACAGCAGGATATGAAATGTGGTTTTCCCCACTGTCTTGGTGGAGAAGGAAATGGCAACCCACTCCAGTATTCTTGCCTGGAGAATCCCAGGGATGGAGGAGCCTGGTAGGCTGCCATCTATGGGGTCACACAGAGTCGGACAACACTGAAGTGACTTAGCATTCATGCATGCATTGGAGAAGGAAATGGCAACCCACTCCTGTATTCTTGCATGGAGAATCCCAGGGACAGAGAAGCCTGATTGGCTGCCATCAATGGGGTCGCACAGAGTCGGACATGACTGAAACAACTTAGCAGCAGCAGCCGCCACTGTGTTGGAGTATACCCAGCAGGGCTGTAGCTCACGGTTGTGTTCTAAGAACGCCTAGCCTAAGGTGCAGGACTTAAAAGAGATGTGGGTTCGATCCCCGGGTTGGGAAGATCCCCTGGAGAAGGAAATGGCAACCTACTCCAGTATCCTTGCCCTGAGAACCCCGTGGACAAAGGAGCCTGGTGGGCTACAGTCCATGAGGTCACAGAGAGTCGGATACAACTGAAGCGACTTAGCACAGCACAAGGTAAGTTAGGGCTAAAATTCAGCCCTTGTTGGCTGCCCTATCTGGGATAAGGGCCTCCTTTCCCTTTTCCTTTCTCACAAAGGTGCCACCTGCTAACAAGATGTGGGTTAGTGGGGAGGTAAATGAAGCAGGGGGTGGGGGTGAAGGTGGTGGGGGCGTGCTGGATATACGACTGATTTCAGTCTAATTCAACCACAACATCTTACAGGCTAGCAGTTGACCTGCCACCAAGGCGTCACAACTGAGTAGAGAAGGGGTGCTAAATGCTGGCACTCTCAAGACAGGTCCTGACGACACCTTTCCACTAGTTCTTAGTCTCTCTTTTCCAAAAGAACAACATTCCAGCAATTCTATACTCCATCCTGGATCATCAGGTGTTCCCTTTCTGGTGAGTCATGCCCACAAGAATACTAAGACGCCATTTCCTCAATCTTTAAAAGCTGACTTGATTCCTCTACCACTTCCAGCTCCCATTTCAATGACCTCTAACAGGCTCTTATCCCACCACCCCACCACTCCACTGAAACAGCTCTCATCCAAGGCCGCCAATGACCTCATCACTAGACCTACTTCTCAATCTTCGTCTTCTTTGACATGTCAGTCACTTCTTCCTTGATAAACTTTCTCTGCTTCACTGTACTTACTGGTTTTCCTCCTAACTTTCCTGGCCCCTCCTTCTTAATCACTAAATGCCATTATCACTAGGCGATCACTATTATGGAAACTTATGGAAACTCCTTATCTCCCTAACTTCTAAACATCACCAGTCCTTCAGAGCACAGTCCTTTAACTTCTTCTCCTTTCTACCTACATATACTCTTTTGTTGCTCTCCTGCTATTTTATGGCTTCCAATAGCAACAGTAAGCTCTGAACCCACCAATTTTGTATCCCCAGCCTACATTTCTATACTGATTTTCAGAGTGATAAACCTCAATGCCTACTAAACATTCTTTATTTTGAAATCTAATATTTTGAATCCAGTAATTTTGAAAAGTTTAACATGCCCCAAATTGAGTCCCTGATCCTGACTCCTCTTACAAGTTTCCCTACTTTGGCCGATGCTCAGGGCAAACGCCGAGACCTCACCCTTGACAGCACTCATCTCTACCCCACATCTGTAAATTCCATTGGTTTTATCTTCAAAGCATACCTCAAATTCTACTACTTCTCCCTATCACCTCAACCTTGACTGAAAACACCAGCATCCTTTGGCAGGTTAACTACAGTAGCCTCTTTGTTTCCCTGAGACCCTGACCCCACCACAGTAGGCTATTCTTAAAGACAACCAGAGTGATGGTAAATTAGATCACAGAACTGTGGTCAAAACCCTCCGTGACAATAAGGCTTACCTTCTGACTCTGTGTTAAAGTGCCGTGACCTAAAGGCACTGTATCAGCTGCTGCTATCCCTTTTATCTGCTCCTCTCTTCCTTGTTCAGCTGGCTATACAACTGCTTCTTCAATATGCAATGTACATATCCACCTTGGGGCCTCTGCACCAGTGCCTGGAACGCTCTTCCTCAAATACGCACATGGCTTGCTCCACCACCTTCTTAAGGTCTTTGTTGACTCAAAAACCACCCTCTCAATGAGGCTCTTCTCAGCCGCACTCATCTAAAATGTCGCACACAGCCCCCACTCACTTCACCCTTCTTGCTGTTTTTCTCCATAGCGTCAGTCCGTCTCTAACAAGTATTTTATCTGTTCCTCTCACTTCCTATTTATTGGTCCGTCTCCCACTAGAATATAAGCTCCATGAGGCTGCAAGATGTGAATCAGGCTCTTTAACTTACAGTCGGCTGGGGTTTTTATGCCCTGAAAAGCACATGTGTTTTAATCATTCAAAGTGACTAGAGTGTTATGCGATCTGCCCAAGGGGAAATGAAAGGGAGATCTTAGAGCATGTTTAATGGCAGTGCAAAGAGAAAGAAAAAAGGAAAGGAGAAAGTGAAAAAGGAACTTTTTCTTTATACAGGTATCCCTTACTTTTTAAAAATTCACTTTATGCCACTTTATGCCTGCTCTTACGAAAGACCTGCCTGTCTGCATCAACTAAGAGAGACCCGAAGATCTTTGCTTTTACAAGAAAAGGTGAGAGATGCAAACAGCGACCAGTCTTCACTTGCATGTAACATGGAGGCAGCGCGTCCTGAGCAGTGAGGGCAGCACCAGCAGCCTCCTCCCGGGGGAACTACACTCTGCATCTCAGCATCAAGCCTCCATAGCTCTGGTCTGTGCATCTATGGGCATCTGTGCTTTATTTTGAGCACTGTGAGCAAGACGTGTCCTAAGGTAACTGCTTCTTCACTTGACATCATTTAGGCTTACCGAAGGTTTCCTAGGAGCACTCTACTTTCAGATAGTGGGGTAAACCTGAATTAACTTTGGAAGAAAAGGTTCATTTACTTAGTAATTTACTGATACAGCAAAAGCAAAATCCATTTCAGGTCTGAGTTGAATTATGCAAAAGCAGAGACAAAATTAACAGGAACTTTGTTTACTGAAATCTCACTATTTGCTAACACCAAAAAGAAAGATGAATTGTTAAATTCCATAATTAAGACTTAAATTCGTTTAAATACTATTAAGAAAATGAGAAGTACTTTTATTATACTGTTTTTCTCCTTTCCTCCCTTTAAATACCATGTTTCCCATAAGTTATTACATCTTCTACACAAAACAAACAAAAGTAAAAAGCAAGTAGAAAGTTAAGACAGAGTGACAAACTTGCACCTGGGAATTTTCTGTTACCAGCTGTTCTTATTTTTAACGACTGACATTATTTTATACATTAGCAGCAGAAAGACTGATCTTAGCAAAATCCATTTTCTCATCGCTTGAGTATTAATTCAGCAATTACTGTTACTACAAGGGTCATAAACACTAGTCTTTCACAGAATTGGAGTGCCCCATAAGAAATTTCAAATGCTTAATAATAGACTCAATTTTATATATATCCTTTTTTAAAAAACACAATTCTTTTATCCACACAGCTTTCTGCACTAAAATCTATATGGTTTCTATCCCTACGGCAATCTTAAAATCAGCTGAATTAAATTTAAGGAGATAAGAATATCAACAATGACAGAAGACGGATATAACTATGAAAACTAGTATAATGGTGAGCATCCCATTCTAAACCATTAAATTGCTAAAATAAATATACCTGCATGTAGTACACATTTAAAATTTTAAAATTACTAATACAAAGTTCTTACTTAAGCATGGATTTAATTTTATGTCTACAAGAATGAAAGAGCTTGAACTAAGATAACGTGTTCATATAACCTGAATAGACTTATTTGAATAGACCTTATCCACTGTGACTAAATTTTCAAATGCTACGTTAATACAAAATCTATTACAAATGCAAATAAAACCAAAACTTTAAATAAAGGGAGAATACTGTATGTTCACGGGTAAGAAAACTCAATACTGTCAAGATGTCAGTTCTTTCCATCTACAGATTCAATGCAAATCATCTAAATCCCAGCACATTACTTTGTAGACATCAACAAACTGACCATAAAGTTTACGTGACAGACAAAGACCCAGGAAAGCCAACACAGTGTCAAAGGAGAATGAAGTCAAGAGGACTGACACTATCCAACTCAAGACTTACTACACAGCAACGGCAACCCAGACACTGGGGAACTGGCGAAAGAACAGACAAATGGGCCAACTGGACAAAAACAGAAGCCGGAAACAGGCCCACGTAAAGTCGAAGGACCTTTGACAAAGGAATGAAGGTAATATAAGGCAGCAGAGATAGTTTCTTCAAAAAATGGTGCTACCAACAACTGGACATCCATATGTTAAAAAAAAATAAAATCTGGACACAAACCTTACACCCTTCACAAACATAAACTCAAAATGGATCACAGATCTAATGTAAAATGTAAAGACATCACTAGGGAATTCTAAATTAAAACAAGATACCACTACACACCTGTATGAGTGGCCCAAACCCCAAACACTGACAACCACAAATACTGGTGAAGATGTGGAGTGACAGGGACTCTTATTAACTGCTGCTGGTGGGGGTGCAGACTGGTTCAGCCTCTTCAGAAGGCAGTCTGACCAATCTCTTACAAAACTAAGCATAGACTCTTACCACACAATCCAGCAATGTGCACCTTGGTACTTAATGAGCGGAAAACTTACATCTATACAAAAACCTGCACACGGATGTTTACAGCAGCTTTATTAATAATGGCCAAAACTGTGAAGCAACCAAGATCGCCTTTAGTCAGTGAATGGACAAATAAACTGGTATTAATATATTTGGATAGTAGAACATTATTCAGTGTTCAAAAGAAGTAAGCTCTCAAGCCATGAAAAGACAGAGAGGAAATTCAAATGCATATTCTCAGTGGAAGAAGCCAATCTGACTCATACATGTTGTATGATTCCAAATATATGACACTCTGGAAAAATCAAAACTATGGAGTTTGTAAAAAGATCAGTGGTGGATAGGGCTGAATGGGAAGGATGGGATGAACACCGAGGACCTTTAGGTCAGTGTAACTATTCTGTACTGACTGGGTGTGCGCTCAGTCATGTCCAACTCTTTGTGACCCCATGGACCCCAAGGACGCCCAGAACACTGGAGCAGGTTGCCATTTCCTTCTCTAGTGATCTTCCCAACCCAGGAATTGAACCCGAGTGGCTTGTGTTTCCTGCATGGGCAGGTGGGTTCTATAACACTAGTGCCTCCAATACATGGTGAGCACATGTCATTATACGTTCATCCAAACTCACAGTGAACCCAAGAGGGAACCCGAACGCAAACTAAAGACATTGAGTGCTGCTGCTGCTGCTAAGCCGCTCAGTCGTGTCCGACTCTTCGCGACCCCGTGGACTGCAGCCCACCAGGCTCCTCTGTCCTTGGAAGAGTACTGGAGTGAGGTGCCACTGCCTTCTCCGTACTGAGTGATGACAAGCTGTCAAATGTAGGTTCATCATTAACAAATCTACCAGTGCGTTATGAGATGGTAGTGAGCAAGCTGTGTACATGGGGACAGCAGGTATGATGGGAACTCTCGGTACTTTCTACTCAATTTTGCTGTAAACCTAAAACTGCTCTAAAAATAAAGTTTATTGATTAAAAAAAATACAAAGTTAAGAACAAGTAAACGTTTCCATATTAAAGCAAGTTAGTAACCATTTCTTTAACTGTTGGTTTATGAAAAGTTTCAAACTTAAAAAGGGATACATACCCTCCAAATTTGTTTTAAAATCAGTTAATTTGGAACTTGGATCACGTTTTAACCATATTAATACAACTGGTAGTTTCAATGCTGGCTCATAGGTCAGTTTAAACAATTTCCCCATAACTTTAAATGAAGTACTATATATGTGAAGATCCCAGACTTTTACTAATGAAGACATCAAGAATATCTATTATCCCCTCCAAGTTGTTAAGGCCAACACTCACCACCCTTTCTCCTCCTAGTCTATAGAGTTCCACCTTCCCTGGGACACTGCAAAGTGGAGAAGGTCATCTCAGTGATCAATGAGTAACTACTTTAACACGGTTATCTATGGTGGTCAGGGCTTTGGGATATTCCTGGCATGTAGAAAAAATTTAATAACATTAAGTACATCAAATGCTAAATGGATATGTGTGAAGTAGACCAAGCAACCTTTGTATTAGGAAAATATGTCCCCACAGGAAGAGCTGCTGCAGCAACAACGGCAACCCCGTGCACTGACTGAGTGTTTGGACGTCGCCGATACAGCCCAGATCACTACAGTAAATGCTGTGCATCTCATTTAAGCCTCGGAACAACGCTGTGCGCTAAGACCCCAGCTACCCAAACGAGAAACCCAAGGCTCACAGCAGGCAAACAGCTCTGCCCAAATTCTCCATGGCTAGTATATAGGCTGACACAATGAGTCTATCTAGAGAGAATACAATCTTAACCATACCTTTATATTTCTTTTCAAATTTCAAACATTTGTTTTATAAGTGAACAAGCGCTATTCCTGACTGCTCTAGGAAAAGTCATATTTCTCTAGATGGAAAGTAACTATGAGTTTACTATTAGGGAGAAATGATATAAAACAATGCGAGAGGGGAAACGGCTTAGAAAACTAAAATACAGACCTAGGAGTCTGTCAGCAGTTCACAACCATCTTCCCATTCCCTATCCCCCAAAAGAACTAGATAACCAAGGACAGTTCAGTTTTCTGGATGTACAACTGAGATGAATACAGATACTAGGACAGAGACACTGGAAAGAAGATTGCTTTGGACATGCTAGGATTAAGGTGCCTTTGAGATACACAAGAAATACACAAAAAATAGACATATCACAATGTCAAAGCCTTGTCTGGGTCAAATATCTACAATTCAGAGTAGATACAAATTTCTGAGACCTGAGTACACAGGTGGTAACTAAAGTCCTGCAGCTGAGGATAAACCAGATTATGGGAAAAAACCAGGATGAGGAGATGACATTTACAATGAGAAAACCACATATAAATCATGACAATATATATTAGCAGACTAATATATAGCAGACCATACTATGTACGCAATAGAGGGACAAAAAAAGTAAGCGGAAGCAAAGCAAAAGAGATTAATTACATGAAGAGTTTATGGGGGGAAAATGTGGCTTTGAAAAGGATGTTAGACTAGAGAAGACTTCATCTGGTAAGAATATGGGGACCACACCAACTCACAGTGAGGAAAATAAAAACATAATTTGGAAAGATCTGTGAGACATGTTAAATAGGGTGGGTGGGGGAACGAAAAAGAAAACGCAAAGTACAGAACAATGGATACAAACACTATTACAGGTATAAACTACAAAAGCTATCTGCATGTGCATGTTGGCAATATAAACAGACTCTTTCTGGAAAGATATACAAGAAAATGCTAATACGGCTTCCCCTAAGAAGAATCTGGTGCTCTGCAGTAGAAAGGAAACCTACTTTTCACTGTATACTCTTTTCTATTCTATTCTTAATTGTTTCCTATGTACCCTCCCCCAAAAAAGTTTTGCTTTTTTAAATTTTACTTAATTAAAAAAATAAGGGAGTAAAGAACCACCCAGTGAATTTTATGTGACTAAAGTACCAAGACCACAGGAGAAAATCTAAACCACACAGGATTTTAAACAGGCAGAGTGAATTTGTATGACATGTTTGTTTTCCTCAATTCTAACACTTGGCCACCTGAGATACCCTAATTCTGGAATAACAAAGATTTAATATGAGTTTTTGGGCATCTTGGGGAGAAGACATACCCTAGAATTCTTAAGTAGCATCCTTTCCCCCATTCCTTGCACATTACAAAGTTTGGAGCAAAGCAAAAGAGAGATTAAAAGTCCAAAATTAATTTACATTTGTCCAAAGTTTAAGCTTTGCCAATAAACTGTAATCTGTACCATGTGTCAATCATATTTAACAGGATCATCATCGTCTTAATTTACTATCCTCTACTGAATACTTAAGGACAGACCATAAATGGGTAAAGTACAACTAACAAGTTGATAATTGTGCCAAGCTCTAGTCTAGTTAACCATGAAGTTGAATTAAGCACAGATCTATCTTTTAGTTTTTCTGTCTGTTTTGTTTTAAAGTTTGAGGGCCAAGTATGAACTGTTTGTGCTACATGCTCCATTTTTGTTCAAAACTTTATGAGGCCCACACTGAATCCCTGACCTGCAAAAATCTTTCAAAAATTAAATCTATTTCCTGCTTATTTTCCTTAGTGGATAACATAATTATAAACCTTCATGACATAGGTAGTACATGTAGATATAAAACAGTAAGCAAGGTTCTTTCAAAATTCAGTGCTAGTGGCCCACTCTTGTAACACTGAGCAGCTGCTATATGCTAGGCACTGTTAGGTACAGAAAATAGAGTGATGAACAGAAAAGACATGATCTTTGCCCTTGCAGAGGCTGTACAAATACTGCACAAATATCACAAAATTATGAACATGAAATGAAAAGTGAAAAGTGAAAGTGAAGTCGCTCAGTCATGTCCGACTCTGCAACCCCATGGAGTGCAGCCCACCAGGCTCCTCCCTCCATGGGATTTCCAGGCAAGAGTACTGGAGCGGAGTGCCATTTCCTTCTCCAGATTTTCTTGACCCAGGTCTCCCACATCGTAGGCAGACACTTTACCGTCTGAGCTACCAGGGAAGTCTTGAAATATGAAACATGAAATAATGCTGGTTAAATGCAAAGTCACTTACATAAGCAGGATTTCTCCCAAAAAGAGTACTTAACGAACTAATCCCTTGTTTTATGTTTTGTTTCATCCTAACACATCTAGGGGATGGACTGTATTCCTTTCAGTTAACACTGGTTCACTCAAGTAATAAAAGGGGAGGGAGGGGAGGAACATTGTGGACTAAATCTCCCAGGTGATTTTAATAAGCAACACTCTTAATAAATTCACCAAGGGTATTACTATATCTGAAGCCATGGGTTGCAACCTTCCCTGCCAAGTGGAATCAACCATGGAGCTTTAAAAATTACTGATCCCTAGGCTGTAGCCCGGAGAGATTTTGACTTAATCAGTGTGAAGCGTGGGGTGTGGCCTGAGCTTAAGAGAGATTTAAAAGGTCATCAGGTGATATAAAGTGTAGCCAAAAACATTCAAAAGGACTTGGGGGAGGGGGGAGAGCTGAGATGCAGGGAGAATGGGAAAATACTCAGCTATGACATAATTACCTAGGCTCTGTACTCCTATTGTGCAGACAGATGTTAACAGGCTACAGTAACTTCTTGCCAAAACTCATTATCATTTTGGATTATAGTGAATTTATGAAGGTGATGCTGCTCTGATGGGCTCAGCCAGGGGCATGATAGCCTCCCTGGACAACTCCCCCATCACCATCTCCAAAAGCTACAACGATAACCAGCAAAATGTGTGCTAGTCGCTCAGTCCTGTCCAACTTTGCGACCCCATGGACTGCCAGACTCCTCTCTCCATGGAATTCTCCAAGCAGGAATACTGGAGTGGGTTGCCATTCCCTTCTCCAGGGGATCTTCCCAACCCAGGGATCAAACCTAGGTCTCCTGCATTCCTGGAAGAATTCTTAACCGTCTGAATTACCAGGGAAGCCCAACCAGCAGAATATAATTTTTAAAAGTGTGGTCAAGTGAGAAACTGTCTCAAAAACATTCTTACTCATACAACACACAAGTAATTTTGCCTATACATTTGTCTCTAAAAAGTAAAATGTTTCATGATAGTTTAAGATCCCTGCTTCTTGCTCTCTGCTTTCTTACCATTTCCTTCTCCTTCTCTGATTACAAAGCAGAGGTAGACTTATAAGTATCAGGTAGAGCAATCATAAATGGGTAAAAGAGTATTCTAAATCCTATTTATATTTAGTAATTTCTCTCAGTTTACCTTGTAACATATAGAAAATTCCACATAATTTGGGAAAACACATTATTAATTATAATGATTATTAAATCTGGAACATTAACCAATAACATCACTAGATATTTTTATGATCATCAAGCTATAAAACACTTTTAAAACAGATCTAAATAGTTTAACACCTGTGACTATCATTCAGGGACTTTAGTAATATCATCTAAAAGAATATAAAACAGTAAAAGATTCACTAAAACAATCAAGAATACATTGATCTATGTGACACAGAACAGTTCTACTGGCATAACACCGCATACTGAAACCAGTTTAGAAATGTGAAATTACAAAAGCAGCTGCTGCAGAGTAAGCTAAAATCAAATACTCCTTAGGATAAGACCTTATAGAAACCACAACCTCCTACTGATGAACACTTGCATTTTGTCACCTTGAAAGATCCTTCTTCCCCCCCACTTCTTATTATCTGGATTTACCCTAAAGTTCAGTGTTACATACTTTTTGATATATATATATATATATATATATATACACACCACAGGTATCATTACACATACACACTCTCTCTCTCTAGCTTTGAGATAATATTTCACAGAAACTACACATAGTTTCTAAATCTAGAACTGTAGTACTGTATATTTTGCATTTACTGAACATCATAATTATCTGTCCAACTGTCGCCTCAAACTCAACAAGGTCAAAATAATCTTCCAAACAAAACCTTCTAAAGACCAAAAATTATAGTACTTGATAGCACAACTGTGGGAGGGACAGTCATGCTCACACATTACTGATGGGTGGAGAGGAGTGTAACTTTTTAAAAGCTCCTTAGCCACAAGTGTCAAGAGCCATTTGGTCAAGTAATCCCACTTCTAAGAAGCTGTTCTAAGAGAATAAACAGAGATGTGGATAAAGATTTTTGTATAAGGAGGCTCAAAGCAAATTAACAATGAAACTCAAATGTCCAACAAAATGGTAACAGTCAAATGATGAGCTTTTCAATGAACTATAAAATAGTCACTAAAAATCATGATTGTGAAGATTATTTACTGACATGGAGAAATGCTCATAACAGATTAATGTGGAGAAGTGTCACAAAACTGTAGAAGTGGTAACAAAAACATATAAAAATGTGTATATATCATATTTTAAATAAGCTAGATGAAAACATTAAAAGTGGTTATGTCCACAGTGGAATCATAGTTGACTTCTATTATGTGTATTTTTGCTTTTGTGTCTTATCAGATATACTGTAATAACTATACTTTGACAATCAGAAAATAATGTTATTTTACAACACAGCACTTTCACTTATCGATTCAGTTACACAGACTTGAGTTTTAAGCTTCCTTCTTCTCCAGGCTGCGTATCCAATCATTCAACAAACCCGTTCAAGCAATCGTTCTGATAACACAAGAATGGAAGTAGCAAATTACTACTGAAGGCTCAGAAATCCTCTGGAGTCCTTGGAAAAATTCCTAACAGCTTTGAGCATGCCATTTCTCCTACCTCCATGATCATCCCTGCTTCTTTCAATATACTTTATTAGAACTAATTAATAGAAACACTCTCCCTAATGCTACAGTGACTTCTCCCTGTTGAAGTTATCTAATACTCATTGCTATTCAGTTTTACACAGATGGGGACCAAGGAGAGGAAGAGCAGAGAAACTTGAGGTCAAGGCAGATAAAAACATTAAACAATTCCTGAAGGCACCAAATGGTAACATGTTACACAATAACAGCCTTGAGTTGACAAGACTGAGTGATGTTCAGTACATACTCTATGCTTCCTAAAATGGGTGAACGAACATTAATTTTCAAACATCTGAAAAAATTAAATTATTCTTGAAAACTGATATGACAGAACAAAGACATATGACAACTGAATGCACTGTGGTATCCTAGAATGAATCCTGGCACCAAAAAAAAAAAAAAGAGTAACAGTGTAAAAAAAATTGAATAAAGCCTACAGTTCAGTTATTATTCATCTTTTTAGCTTTGACAGATATTACAGAAGCCTTCACAAATATTTTCTCATTCCCGATTGCTTTTTCTTGCCTAAGGGATAGGCACCCAATATCAACAGTGCTAAGTCAACAGCGCTCAGGTCTGCCCAGATGAGAGATGAGGTCTTCTGCCTCACATTCCAAAGCTCTCCTAAACTACACGGCCGCACGTTCAAGTCCTGGTTGTCATTCAATCCACCGAGCAAAAGCACCAGCCGTGGAAAGAATATAGATAATAAATCTATTATATAGACAGACAAAACCCTATCACATTTTGCACTATTAAGAATCTTTGTGTTTCACGGCCCTCACAGAGAACCCTACATCTATTTTAACAACTAGTATTGAGCCATACCAATCATTGATATAAAAGATATTTTATACTAAGCTTCCATTACTATTCAGTGCCCCTATGAGGAGAGGTAAAGGCCTTTGCCTCAAGTGCTATTAAGCACTCTACAATCTACTTTAAAAAGGTAAAAAAAGCCAGTGAATCTCTGAAGCATTACTTTTCACTGTGCTTCTTTATAAAGAAAAGGAAATGTGCTGAAGCATCAAAGGGAACCTCTAAGAGTCTACTTAGGAAAATTCAAGTCTCCGTGTTCTTCCAAGGTGAAGACTATTTCATTTACTGCACAGTCCAACTCTTTTGATCAACCTAACAATGTGATAGTAAGGAGAATAGTTTTACAAAAACCTCAGAACTGTTTTGTTAAACATTTAATCTATGATTACTCTAAATATTACAGCTGCTGAAAAGCGATTTCCTTTATCATCAAACTAAATATTTTTCCAGTATTTTGACCTATGAACTAAGCGACTGAGCACACATGAAAGCACTGGTGATTACCCACCCTCATCCTTTATATCATACTTTACACTAAACAGAGGCTACACTTTCTTCTAACCTTAAAAGTTTAGATGTTACAGCATTTTTATACGTCCCAAAGCAGCTAGTACAATGCTTTCCACAGAACACTTAATAAATGCTTGCAGAGTATACGTCAAGCATGATAAAAGGCATCATGGCACAAGACTGATTCTTTACAAAAATATTTTTGTTCTATCCACCAATATTTTATTTTATGAACATCAGAAGTCAGGCACTGTAGACCGTGGTAGAGACAAAAATAAAGAGAGAAATAAAATACCATACATCTAGATTTACAGAATGGTTATATGCCGAACAGTACAATGTGCAAAACTACGTCCCATGGAAGGTTCAATGTCCCATGGAAGGATGAAGGAGGATGGCTCAACTCTGCTTAACTGTGCAGAACAGAAGGCTCTATGCATGCCTGGGTTCAAGGCAATCCACCATTTTCCCAGTACAAAGGGATATGAAGTTTTTTTGCTTCCAATCTAAACACAACAATTTTTAGCAAAGTCAAGGAAACTGTTAAATGATCATTTAAAATAAGTACTAGCTTACAGGTATTTAAATCACCTAATAAATTAATTTGCAAATAATGCTTTTCTTCACTCTCATATTTAGTTAAAATTATATTCAACTCCTTGAGGTCGGGGTCTTCATCATCACCAGAACCCTTCTCTAGAGTACAGGAACTCACTTTAATACTGGCCAAAAGTACCATCTATACGATCTTAAATGTTTTTTTCATTCAACCTAAAAAAGCATATTCACTGTATACTCAATGGAACCATTTATTATATTCCTCTTAAATGTATTAATCAGCTTTCTTGCATCGCTAAGTCGTCTCCGACTCTTTGTGACCCCATGAGCTGTAGCACACCAGGCTTCCCTGTCTACAACACCAACTCCCGGAGTTTACTCAAACTTATGTCCATTGAGTCGGTGATGCCATCCAACCATCTTGTCCTCTGTCACCCCCTTCTCCTCCCACCTTCAATCTTTCCCAGCATCAGGGTCTTTTCCAATGAGTTGGCTCTTCACATCAGGTGGCCAAAGTATTGGAGCTTCAGCTTCAGCACTAGACCTTCCAATGAACATTCAGGGTTGATTTCCTTTAGGATTGACTGGTTTGACCTTCTTGTTGTCTGTTGAGTTATAATTTACAACACAATTTTGCATTTTGAAGTGGACAACTGGTTCGGTGGCAACATACATATATATATATATATACATATATATATATATATACACATATATACATATATACATATATATATATATCCTTGTAATATCACTGCAATCACGATAGGGAATATTTCCACCACCCCAAAAAAGTTTCCTCATGTTCCTTGCAGTTAATCTCTCCTCGCCTCTATCCCCTAAGAACAACTGTTGTGGTTTCTGTTGGCACAGTTTTCCCTTTTCTAGAATGTTGTATCATAGAAATAGAGAGTACACAGCGCTTTGTGACTGGGTTCATACATTCAGCACAATCACTTCAGACTCATTCAGTTTTGGTGTGAATCAATAGTTCATTCTATTATATAGATATATCACAATTTTTATTCACTCACCCAGTTTGTAGACAATGGGTTGTTTCCAGCTTTTGGCTATTAGGACTAAAACCACTATAAATATTCAAAGTACATCTCTGTAAAAACATTTTCATTTCCCTTAAGTAAATGCCAGTAAGTGATACTGGTGGGTGAACTCGTTTCCTAGAATTGCCAAAACAAAGTATCACAAACCGAGTGGCTTAAAACAACTGAAATTTATTCTCTACCGGCTCCGGAGGCTGGAAGTGTAAAATCAAGGTGTCGGTTGGGCCATGCTCTCTTGAAGCTCCTAGGAAAGAACCTGCCCCATGTCTTCTACTTACCTGATGTGTCTTAACTGTCAGCAGTACCCCCCCTCCCCGCTCCAACTTTCCTCTGCACGCTCCCTGTCTCTCTCCTCTTCTTGGGCGAACTGCTGGATTCATACCGGATTAAGTCATATTGGATTAAGAACTCCCTACTCAAGTAATGTTCAAAATTCTTCAAGCCAGGCTTCATCAGTTCACATCAGACTGTGAACTTCCAGATATTCAAGCTGGATTTAGAAAACACAGAGGAACCAGAGATCACGTTGCCAACATCCGCTAGCTAGATCCTCGAAAAAGCAAGAGAATTCCAGAAAAATATCTACTTCTGCTTTAATGACTATGAAAAAGCCTTTGACTGTATAGATCACAACAAAGTATGGAAATTTTTTCAAGATATGGGAATACCACACCACCTTACCTCCCTCCTGGAAAATCTGTAGGCAGGTCAAGAAACAACAGTTAAAACTGGACATGGAACAACAGACTGGTTCCAAATCAGGAAAGGAGTACGCCAAGGCTGTATATTGTCACCCTGCTTATTTAACTTCTATGCAGTGTACACTTGTGAAATGCTGGGCTCGATGAAGATTGACAGGAGAAATATCAATAACCTCAATAACCTCAGATATGCAG
Organism: Antilocapra americana; assembly: GCA_007570785.1. Taxonomy (NCBI): domain Eukaryota; kingdom Metazoa; phylum Chordata; class Mammalia; order Artiodactyla; family Antilocapridae; genus Antilocapra; species Antilocapra americana. The sequence continues at coordinate 55,997,853 of ML660200.1, read as the reverse complement.
ATGACACCACCCTTACAGAAGAAAGTGAAGAGGAATTTAACCTCTTGATGAAAGTGAAAGAGGATAGTGAAGAAGTTGGCTGAAAGCTCAACATTCAGAAAACTAAGATCATGGCATCTGGTCCCATCACTTCATGGCAAATAGATGGAGAAACACTGGAAACAGTGACGGACTTTATTTTTGGGGGGCTCCAAAATCACTTCAGATGGCAACTGCAGTCATGACATTAAAAGATGTTTGCTCCTTGGAAGAAAAGTTATGACCAACCTAGACAGCATATTAAAAAGCAGAGATATTACTTTGCCAACAGAGGTCTGTCTAGTCAAGGCTATCGCTTTTCCAGTAGTCATGTATGGATGACTACTATAAAGAACTATAAAGAAACTAAAGACTACAGGACTATAAAGAAACCTGAGTGTCGAAGAAATGATGCTTTTGAACTGTGGTGCTGGAGAAGATGCTCTTGAGAGTCCCTTGGACTGCAAAGAGATCCAACCAGTCCATCCTAAAGGAAATCAGTCCTGAATATTCATTGGTCACAAAGAGTCTGACACGACTGAGCGATTGAACTGAACTGACTCAAGTGAGTCCTTGTATTAAGCTGCAATGACTATTTCTAAATAAGGTCACATTCTGAGGTACTAAGATTGAGCACTGAAACATACCTTTGGATGGGGAGGGGTGGGAGTGGGTACAATTCAAACCCCAACAACGAGTCATATGGTAAGTGTATGTTTACAACAACCAATTGCCAAACTATTACTCAAGTGGAGACACAAATTTGCCTTTCAAACAGCAATGTATGACAGCTCCTCTGACTACACATCCTCCCTGATACTTAGTGTACATTTTAATTTTAACCATTCCAGTCTGTATCTCATTCCAGCTGTATCTCATTGTGATTTTTAAAATACATATCCTTCATGATTAATAATATAAAGCATCACTGGAATTTATACAGCTTTATAGGTGATATGTCCATTCAATCTTTTGCCCATTTTTGAATTGGTTTCTTTTTTTATATAATTTAGAGTCTTTACAGGTTCTGGACTGAAATCTTTTATCAGACGTAGGCTTAACAAATATTTTCTCCCTATCTGTGGCTTGACTTTTCATTTTCTCAATAGTTTTATTTTGATGAAGTTCAATTTACCCATTTTTGTTCTTTTACTTCACGCTTTTTTGCAGCCTAAGAAATCTCTGCTTAACCCAAGGTCATAAAAACTGGGTTTTTTTCCTTGAAATTTTGTTACCTTAGCCTCTACATTCAGACAGGACCCACTCTGAGTTAATTTTTATATATGATGTGAGGCAAAGGTCAAGGCTCATTATTTTGCACATGGATGTGCAGTTATTCTAGCACCATCTGTTGAAATCCTTCCCATACTGAACTGACTTCACATGTTTGTCAAAAATCAATTGACTATTTTGGTGTTGATGTCTTCTGGGGTTCTCTATTCTGTTCCACTGATACACGTCTGTCCTCACGCCAATCCTACACTGTCTTCGTCACTGCTGCTTTCTACAGTGTCTTAGAATTAGGGAGTGGGGGGGGCCTCAAACCTTATTCTTCATTTGAGAAAATTAAAATGTCTAAAATGGTACCAGTCATACCCAGTACTTCCATCTTGTCTGTGCTAATTAAAAAATTGGTACTTCAAAGATACTACTCAAGAAAATGACGAGTATGTCTCTGCAGTTTAAGGAACGCACTGTATTGATATTAACTACTGCACTGGAGACTTACATATGTAGACAAGTATAAATACATACTTAAAAGAGTGTATATCTGCACCTAAGTGTAAATAAGTACATATACTTACTTTAATATATACAGCTCAACATCACATAAATAAATCCTGAATGTAAAGACTACTGAAGGATTAAAAAAAACACTCAATATAAGCAAATATTTCCCATCATGTGATCCTTGTCCCCATACTGCCACTGCAAGAACCCTGGGAACATATGAAAGTAAAACATCTATTAACAATAATAATTATTTTTAAATGAACTCATATTCTTTAGAAACATATTTAAAATATCAATAGGATGATGACAATTCTTGCATATAAAAAAGAAAAATCAGTAGCACTAAGAACTATTGCAACAGCAAAAACAATACCCCAGGAAAAGCAATATTTTATGAGACAGTGTGTGTTTAACAGATACATAAAAACACATTTTTAGAAGGATACACTTGTATTTTATACACACACACACACACACACACACACACACACATATCCTTATGTGACCTAAGTCAAATCCTTTACGATTACACAGTGGAAGATTCAAGAGATGCTATCTGATAGACAGATTGCCTAAAAACTACGGACAGGAGGTTCATAAAGTTGTAAAGAAATGCAAAAAGGCAAAATGGTTGTCTGAGGAGGCCTTACAAATAGCTGAGAAAACAAGAGAAGCAAAGGCAAAGTAGAAAAGGAAAGATATAACCATTTGAATGTAGAGTTCCAAAGAACAGCAAGAAGCGATAAGAAAGTGATCAATGCAAAGAACAGAGGAAAACAACAGAATGGGAAAGACTAGAGAAGTCGTTAAGAAAATTAGAGATATCAAAATTTCATGCCAAAAGGGGCACAATAAAGGACAGAAACAGTATGGACCTAACAAGCAGAAGATATTAAGAAAAGGTGGCAAGAATACACAGAAGAATTATACAAAAAAAAAGATAAAATGAGTTAAAAGATATAAAGTTAAGGACTCAGATAAACATGATGGTGTGATCACTCACCTAGAGCCAGACATCTTCAAATGCAAAGTCAAGTCGGCCTTAGGAAGAATCACTACGAATAAAGCTAAAGGTAGAGGAGGTGATGGAATTCTAGCTGAGCTATTTCACATCCTAAAAGATGATGCTGTTAAAACGCTGCACTCAATATGCCAGCAAATTTGGCCAAGGACTAGAATAAGTCAGTTTTTATCCCAATGCCAAAAATGCTCAAACTACTGCACAATTGTACTCATTTCACATGGAGCAAAGTAATGCTCAAAATTCTCCAAGCTAGGCTTCAACAACAGCACATGAACCGAGAACTTTCAGATGTTCAAGCTGGATTTAGAAAAGGCAGAGGAACCAGAGATCAAATTGTGAACATCAAACTGATCATATAAAAAGCAAGATAATTCTAGAATAACATCTGCTTCTGCTTCATTGACTATGCTAAAGCCTTTGACTGTGTGGATCACAACAAACTGTGGAAAAATTCTTCAAGAAATAGGAATACCAGACCACCTGATCTGCCTCCTGTGAAACCTGTATGCAGGTCAAGAAGCAACAGTTAGAACCAGACATGGAACAACAGACTGGTTCAAAATAGGGGAAGCAGTACGTCAAGAAAGTATATTGTCAGCCTGCTTATTTAACTTCTATGCAGAGGACATCATGCAAAATGCTGGGCTGGATGAAGCACAAGCTGGAATCAAGATTGCCGGGAGAAATATCAATAACCTCAGATATGCAGATGACACTATCCATATGGCAGAAAGTGGAGACTAACTAAAATGCTTTTTGTTGAAGGTGAAAGAGAAGAGTTTCACTCTGGCCTAAAATTCAATGTTCAAAAAACTAAGACCATGGCATCCGGTCCCATCACTTCATGGTAAATAGATGGGGAAACGACAGAAACAGTGACAGACTTGATTTTTTTGAACTCCAAAATCACTGCAGATAGTGACTGCAGCCATGAAATTAAAAGACGGTTCTGCTTGGAAGAAAAGCAATGACCAACCTAAACAGCATATTAAAAAGCAGAGACATTACTTTGCTAACAAAGGTTCATCTAGTCAAAGCGATGGTTTTTCCAGTAGTCATGTATGGATGTGAGAGTTGGACCATAAAGAAAGCTGAGCACCGAATAATTTATGCTTTTGAACTGTGATGCTGGAGAAGACTCTTGAGAGTCCTTGGATTGCAAGGAGATCAAACCAGTCAATCCTAAAGGAAATCAGTCCTAAATATTCACTGGAAGGACTGATGCTGAAACTGAAGCTCCAATACTTTGGCCACCTAATGCAAAGAAGTGACTCCTTGGAAAAGACCCTGATACTGGGAAAGACTGAAGGCAGGAGGAGAAGGGGACAACAGAGGATGAAATAGTTGGATGGCATCACTGACTCAATGGACATGAAATTGATCAACCTCTGGAGATGGCGAAGGACACCGAAGCCTGGCTTGCTGCACACCACAGGGTCACAGAGAGTTGCACATGACTGAGCGACTGAACAACAATGTATGTCTATCTCCATATATATATATATATATCCATCCTTACATCATACAAATCACAGAATAGTGGGTATCTTAGAAATTTTTCACTTGCAGGCTTCACTTTTCACTCCTGAAAATAGTTTTGTCCCTGACATAATATACACACAAATACTGAAAAGAAATAGCTCTTTTGCTATAATAAACACAATTTAAAAGTTCGAAATACTAAGTCGCAATTTTGTCATTTATCTAAATAGAATTTATTTACCTATAATAGAATTATATGAAATACTAGCGTTTTCCTACCCCTTTTTCTACCTTTCATAAATGACAAATCTCAAACCAGGTATTATTATACACTCTCTTAAGTTTAGTAAAATTTCCATGACAATGATAGAGTTGTATTTCTATTACTAAAATCATTTCACCAGTTAAAAGCCACATTTTGTCCATCTCAGTACCTGCTTTGAAACTTCAACATGAATAAAAATGAAATACAGTTCTAATACATACTAAAATTTGAAAAGGGCATAAAATAATATTGAGACATGCTACCTCCAAGAGATTACAGGTAGTGTTAGATAATCCTAAAATTACATGAAACATTTGCCTATAAATTACAGTGTTTCTGAATCATAGTTGAGAATAAGGAAGCATACTTAAAAATCATATTGTTTCAATCTCATTTCCTTTGCATGTCTAGATTACGGTAATACACTTGAAATTTTTTCTTTCACATTTTCAGAGACAAGGTAAAGAAGATTGAGAGAGTTAACAAAGAAATGCACACAAACAGAATTGAAAGAGACACGTGTACCCCAATGTTCATCGCTGCTTTATTTACAATAGCCAGGACATGGAAGCAACCTAGATGCCCATCAACTGACGAATGGATAAGAAAGCTGTGGTACATATACACAATGGAATACTACTCAGCATTAAGGAAAAATTCATTTGAATCAGTTCTACTCAGATGGACGAAACTGGAGCCCATTATCCAGAGTGAAGTAAGCCAGAAGCAAAAACAACAATACAGTATATTAACGCATATATGTGGAATTTAGAAAGACGGTAACGAGAACCCAGCATGCGAGACAGCAAAAGGAACGCAGATGTATAGAATAGACTCATGGCCTCTGTGGATGAGGGAAAGGGTGGGATGATATGGGAGAAGGGCATTGAAACATGTTAATTATCATATGTCTAAGCAATAGCCGGCCCAGGATTGATGCTTGGGACTGGTGCAATGAGATTTCCCGGCAGGAGGGAGGAGGGAGGGGGGTTCTGGAGGGGGAGCATATGTAAACCCATGGTGATATCATGTCATTGTTTGGCAAAACTAATTAAAAAAAAAAAAGATGCAAAGAACATATTCAAAAACAGCAAATGATTCCCCCTCCAATATCTTTCAGAACGTCATTATCCTACTTATATCATCTATGTTACAGAGCTTTCCTTTGTTAGAGGTCATTTGAATAAGTTAGTTAAATGGTTTTTTTCTGTAGTCTCTACGTATGAAAGAATAATATCATCTTTATCAGATAGCAGAAGCTGACTCTGCAGGGAAATAAATGTCACCAATTAAAAATTAATGTGTAATATGTTATTTCATAGGATTGCTACTAGATGAGTAAGTCGGGTCATGTTCTATCTTTCTTTTCCTTTGAAGCGAGGTTCGCTTTAGCTTTTGTAAGATATTACTTCAACAGGAGAGTTCATTTTGTCAGAGATGTCTCCCAAGGAAAACTGGACAAAGTACACGCTTGAAGCAGCACTGGAAGCTTCAGCTCCTTCAGAGAAAAGCCAAAAGACTGAGTGCCAGCAGCTTCTGGTTTCCAGATTTGCCTGATGGACTCCCTCCTGGTGCGGGTTTCCCACTGCAGAAGGTAACTCCTCGGCGGTAAGCACAGGCTACATGGCATTTGCAAAGTGGCATTTGTGAGCCTGGCAAACTCTGAGTTAGAAACAATGGAGTTTTAAAAATCTTTAAGTCTGGAACCATTTCAAATCTGAAAAGGAGCTGATAGGAGTTAAAATGTTCCACAATCCTTGTACTATATGAGAGGGTGTTTACTTCTTTAAGTAGACAAGGTAAAGTTTCAAGGAAACCACAAGAAAATAATGTGTATCTTCCAAAAATAGATAAAGAGGAAAAATATGAGGAAAACTGACTCACTGGAAAAGACCCTGATGCTAGGAAAGATTGAAGGCTCCCTGAGGGGGAGCTGCAGTCCATGGGGTTGCAGAGTCGGACACAACTGAGCAACTGAACCGAAATGATGAAGAAAAAGAGAAACTAATAAGCCTGTAAAAAACCTTCAATACATTTAAAAAGGGAGAACGAAGTGCAAGAGGTAATAGTGAGACAGGGACAGGAAAGGATAGAAAAATGGGAAGTCCTAAGTAAACGGTAGAAACAAACCCCAATACAATCAATATAAATGAATTACTTTTCAGAGATTGTCAAACTGAATCTTCTCTCTCTCTCACACACACACAGAAAAATAAGGTATTTTTATAAGACAAAACCCAAAAGCTGTAAGGATAAATGCTTCAAGGAATTCCCTGGCATGCCACAACTAACACCCGATGCAGACAAACAAATAATTTGAAGAACAAACAAACCAACCACGCTTTGGACAAGACGAGCAAAATATAAACACCTCTGATGAGACTGAAAAAAAGGGCACAAACAATAAACATGAAAAAAAAAAAAAACTTAGACAAATGGTCCTACTCCTAGAAAAACATAACTTATTGAAAGAAGCAGACTATGAGAACATAGGACGTGAATTGGTAGCTAATCTCCACCTTTCTGTTATGCCAAGCCACTCCAAATATAAAACTACCAGGTCCATATATTGCTTTACAGAAGAGTTTTATTAAATTTTGAGCAGAGTATCATTCCAACTTTAAAACTTTTTAAAGAACCAAAAACTTTTTTCTGAGGCCAATATAAACTTGATATTAAAAATAGGCTAATAAAGTAGAATTTTTTTAAAAAGTTAAAAGCTAATCTCACCAATGAACATACATGCAAAACTCCTAATAACAAACCATCTCCAAAAGTATTTATATCATGACCAAGTTGGGAATGCAAAGCTAATATGACATTAGAAAAATATACCAATGCAATTTCTCATATTAACAGATTAGAGAAAAAACACAACTTCTTTTGAAGCATAAAGCAGATAAGCATTTGATGGAAATTTTAATACCCAATGAAGAGTTTACATAAGAACACCATAAACAACAAAAATATCATCTTAGAAAATTGGAAAAAAAGATTTCATTAACTGATATGGATCAACAGTAATCTTTCAAACATACACATCAAACATCATTTTTTAATTTTTTTAATTGGAGGAAAATTGCCACACAAATGTTGTGTGGGTACTGTGATCAGTCATAATTACATATTTATGTATACAGCTTAATAATTACATATATAAATTACATATTTATTATATAGCTAAATGCCATCTTTAAAGATGAAAATTTGCAACACTTCAATGCCTCAATTAAGACAGGAAACCCACCTATGGCCTAGTGAATATAATAGTGAAATAAAGAACTAAAAGGAAAGGGAATTTTTTTAAAAGAAAGAAAATCATCCTTTAGAGATAATAAAAATGAATACATATAAAGCTTAAAAAACATAGAAGCAAATTATTAGATTTGATAAAAAGTTTAGGTATGATTACTAAATACAAGAACAGAAAAAAAACAACTTAATTTCTAAATCAAAGAACAAGAACAAATTGAAATGTTTAGATAACAGAAATCATGTAAGTTCTAAATTAACAGGGTAGTGTATAGATTAAAGGACAAAGAGAGTCAACGTTTGTAAGAATTCACTTCTAATTTGACAAATTCAACAAAATTCTAATCAAGACCTCAAAGGGAATTTTTCAATAATTTGGTAAGCAGATTCTCAAATTATATAGATCAGTCAACAGTGTCTGACAAAGAAGGTACAGATTCTTGCCGTACCAGATAAAGATTCATTAGAATTTTAGTAGTTAAAACAGTGGGGCTTTCCAGGTAGCACTCCTGGTAAAGAACCCACCTGTCCATGCAGGACACAAAGAGACATGGGTTCAAACCCTGGGTCGGGAAGATCCCCTGGAGGAGGGCACGGCAACCTACTCCAGTACTCTGGCCTGGCAGGCTACAGTCCATAGGTTTGCCAAGAGTCAGACATGACTGAAGTGACTTAGCACAGCACAGCAGAGTTAAAAAAGTACCATGTAGTATCTGTGCAGAGACAGAAAATCTCATCAAGAAAAGAGAAAAGCCCAGCCCAGAACCATGCAGAGAATCATGAAATGACAGAGGTGACACTCCAATCAATGAAGAGGTTATTCAACAAATGGGACTAGAACAGTTACCCACTTGGGGGAAAAATGCAACTGGACTAAGAACTTACACTATCCAAAGAATCAACTCCAAATAGATTTAAAATAAATATGAAAGATAAGCCTTTAAAAATAAAATATTGATCATATATTTACAATATTATATGAGGTAGAGAGTTCTTAACTATGATATTAAAAGTTCTAACTATACAAGAGAATGGTAGAAATGAACGAGGGGAAAAAAAAATCAACTCTTGCAAAGTGTCAGTACTGATAAGCATATATAGCAAAGAATCACAGGACTGTGCTGATGGGACCAGTACATAATGGTGCATGACCAATTTAGTATTATCTTGTACAGACGAACACACACATACCCTGTCATCCTAATTCCACTCCTATACACATACATGAAGAATTTACCCACACACACCAGAACACATGTTAAATAAGCATCAAATTAAAAGGGTTCATGACAAACACTGACCACCCAACACTCCCTACTACTAGCAGAATATCAAGGTGCATGTGGGTGTGCTAGGTCGCTTCAGTAGTGTCTGACTCTTTGAGACCCTATATAGACTTCTCCAGGCAAGAATACTGGAGTGGGGTCACCCTCTGGGGATCTTCCCACCCAGGGATCAAACCAACATCTCTTGTGTCTCCTGAACTGGAAGGCAGGTTCTTAATCATTAGCACCACCTGGGAAGCCCATCGAGGTATTTTTACGTAATGAAATAGTATATAAGACTGAAATTTAATGAACTATATAACTACATGACTGACTCAAATAAATCATGACACATGATTTAAGAGAAAAATGAGTTTCACCTTGAGATGGTAACATTTAAGGCCTGTACCTAAGAGACAGGCCCACAAAACATCAGCTTTGTAAGACAGTGGGACATATGGCCATGAGACCCACAAGGCTATACTGAAGTGAAAATCAGGTCTTAAACAGACTCACCAAGGCTATTCCATAGGGCCTGGCACAGAGCAGCTGACTGAAATAACTTGCTTTTCCACAGGAGAGGTCATCTGCTTATCTTGAAAGCTTCTACCTGAGGGCAAGCCTCTAATGTAAGGCACATTTAAGGGCCTACAGAAGTTCTCTCCAAACAGGAAGCCACAGGCCATCATCTTCACTCTGTTTCTACTGGACTCCAAGTTGTTGGCATCACTAGTCTACAAGGAACTTGTGCACAAATCTGGTGCCCCTCTCATGCCCTGGTTCTGATGGCCAGCAGGGCTTGGGTTCAACAGATGGTAAACGGTTCTAAATTGGCTTTCATCCCAGTGTTCAGTTCAGAGAAAGCACACAGAAACACTCAGTCTTCCTCTGAATACTTTAAAAGATACTACCTGAGAATTTAACTTCCAATTTGCCAGAACCTAGGTGCTGATTCAACCTGTTTATTTAACTTATATGAAGAATACATCATGAGAAATGCCAGGTTGGATAGAGCACAAGCTGGAATCAAGATTGCAGGGAGTAATATCAATAATCTCAGATATACAGATGACATCACCCTATGGCAGAAAGAGAAGAAGAACTAAACAGCCTCTTGATGAAGGTGAAAGAGGAGAGTGAAAAGGCTGGCTTAAAGTTCAACAAAACTAAGATCATGGCATCCTGTCCCATCACTTCACAGCAAATAGATGGGGAAACAATGGAAGTAGTGAGAGACTGTTTTTTGGGGCTCCAACATCACTAAAGATGGTGAATGCAGCCATGAAATCAAAAGACACTTGCTCCTTGGAAGAAAAGCTATGACCAACCTAGACAGCATATTAAAAAGCAGAGACATTACTTTGACAACAAAAGTCCGTTTAGTCAAAGCTATCATTTTTCCAGTGGTCATGTATGGATGTGAGAGTTGGACTATAAAGAAAGCTGAGTGCCGAAGAACTGATATTCTTGAACTGTGTTGTTGGAGAAGACTCTTCAGAGTCCCTTGGACTGAGGGAGATCAAACCAGTGAATCATAACAGAAATCAGTCCTGAATACTCATTAGAAGGACTGATGTTGAAGCTGAAACTCGAATACTTTGGCCACCTGATGTGAAGAACTGACTCACTGGAAAAGACCTTGATGCTGGGAAAGATTGAAGGTGGGAGGAGAAGGGGATGACAGGTTGGATGGCATCGCCAACTCGATGGACATGATGAGTCTGAGCAAGCTCTGGGAGTTGGTGATGGGCAGGGAAGCCTGGTGTGCTGCAGTCCATGGGGTCACGAAGATTTACACATGACTGAGCAACTGAACTGACTGAGGTGCTGATTAAGAGCCTTCCTTTTGAGACACTGACACACCCTGAAATACTTGGAGCAACTAAGAACAAAGTAGGCCTGCTGGTACTATCTCAAGGTTTAAAAGACAACTAAGACTTATGGGAGAGTTTAACAATAAACAATAAAGTTTATCTACTACACTAGGTCACTACTCCTTTAAGAGATAGCTGAATAATCTAAAGCATAGACACCAACACAAGTCAAGGAAAATGAAGAAACAAAGGAATATATTCCAAACAGAAGAGTAAGATAAAATGTCAGAAAAAGACCTTAATGAAAGAGAGGTAACTAATTTATCTGATAAAGAGTTCAAAATAGCTGACATAAAGATGCTCATGGAGGTCAGAACAATTTATAAACAAGGTAGGAATTTCAACAGAGATAGAAAATATATGAAAATATCATGCACAAATCAATTTGTAGTTCAGCCACTCAGTCATATCTGACTCTTTGTGACTCCAAGGACTGCAGCACGCCATGCTTCCCTGTCCGTCACCAGCTCCCGGAGCTTGCTCAAACTCCTGTCCATCAAGTCAGTGATGCCATCCAATCATCTCATCATCTGTTACCCCCTTCTCCTCTTGCCCTCAATCTTTTCCAGCATCAAGGTCTTTTCCAATAAGTCAGCTCTTCCAAACAGGTGGCTAAAGTACTGAAACTTCAGCTTCAGTATCGGTACTTCCAATGAATATTCAGAGTAGAGTTCCTTTAGGATTGACTGGCTTGATTTCCTTGATCTCCTTACTGTTCAGGGACTCTCACAAGTCTTCTCCAGCACCACAGTTCGAAGTCATCCATTCTCTGGCATTCAGCCTTTTTTATGGTTCAACTCTCACATCCATACAGGAATACTGGAAAAGCCTTAGTTTTGATTATACGAACCTTTGTAAGCAAAGTAATGTCTCTGCTTTTTAATACATCAAGTTTGTCATAACTTTCCTTCCAAGGAGTAAGTGTCTTTTAATTTCATGGCTGCAATCGATATCTGCAATGATTTTGGAGTCCAAGAAAATAAAGGCTGTCACTGTTTCCATTGTTCCCACATCTACTGCCATGAAGTGATGGGACTGGGTATCATGATCTTCGTTTTTTGAATGCTGAATTTCAAACCAGCTTTTTCACTCTCCTCTTTCACTTTCATCAAGAGGCTCTTTAGTTCCTCTTTCTGCCATAAGGGTGGTGTTATCTGCATATCTGAGGTTATTGATATTTCTCTCAGCAATCTTGAGTCCAGCTTGTGCTTCAACCAGCGTGCCATTTCACAATATGTGCTCTGCATATAAGTTAAATAGGCAGGGTGACGATACACAACCTTGATGTACTCCTTTCCCAATTTGAAATCGGTGTATTGTTTCATATCCCATTCTAACTGGTGCTTCTTGCCCTGCACACAAATTTCGCAGAAGGCAGACCAGGCAGTCTGGTATTTCCATCTCTTTAAGAATTTTCCACAGTTTACTGTGATCCACACAGTAAAAGGTTTTAGTGTAGTCAATGATGCAGAGGCAGATGTTTTTATGGAATTCTTTTGCTTTTTCAAAGATCCAACAGATGTTCACAATTTGATCTCTGGTTCCTTTGCCTTTTCTAAATCAAGCTTGTACATCTGGAAGTTCTTGGTTCATGTACTGCTGAAGCCTTCCTTGGAAGATTTTGAGCTTTGCTACCAGAAATCACAGAGCTGAACTGAAAAATACAACAGATGGGTTTCAACAACAGACTAAATGAAGGAGGAGGATGAGTAAACTCAAAAGGAAGCAGTGAAACCATCCAATCAGAGCAGCAGAAAGAAAAAGAAAAGAATACAAAAGAGTGAGAATATAAAATAGTAAGAGCAGCTTATGGGACTTACAGGAGATAATCAAGAGGATCACTATAAATATCACAGGGGTCCAGAAGGGAGAGAGAGAGACAAAGGGACAGAAAATTTTTTTGAAGAAATAATGGCTAACAGAAATGCTTCATTTTTATATATTATCAGGAAAAGGATATTTTTAAAAATTCATTTCAAAATTGCATCAAAAAGCATAAAATACCTAAGGATTAACTAAGGAGGTGAAGACCTGTACCATGAAATCTATAACACTAATGAAACCAACTGAAGAAACAAATAAACAGAAAGACATGCGGTGCTTATAGACTGGAAACTTAATAGTTTAAAAATCCATATAGTCCAAAGCAATGTAAAGATTCCACACAATTCCTTTTAAAATTCCAATGACATTTTTCAGAGAAACAGAACAATCCTAAGATTTGTTATGTAATCACAAAGACCCAAAACAGCTAAAACACTCTTGAGAAAGAAGAAAAAGAGCTGAAGTCATCACATGTCCTGATTTCAAACTTTATTACTAAATTACAGTAATTAAACCAGTACAGAAATGTCATAAAGACAGACACATAAAATATATGGATCAGAACAGGGAGCCAGAAATAAACCCATACATATATGGTCATTTATTATGCAACACAGGAGCCATGGGGAAAGGACAGTCTGTTCAAAATGGTGATGGGAAAACTGGAAAGTCCCATGCAAAAGAATGCAATTGGACCACTTAGTTCAGTTCAGTTGCTCAGTAGTGTCCGACTATTTGCGACCCCATGAACCCCAGCACTCCAGACCTCCCTATCCCATCACCCAAACCCTGAGTCCACCCAAACCCATGTCCATCCAGTTGGTGATGCCATCCAGCCATATCATCTTCTGTTGCCCCTTCTCCTCCTCCTCTCAATCTTTCCCAGCATCAGGGTCTTTTCAAATGAGTCAGCCCTTCGCATCAGCTGGCCAAAGTATTGCAGTTTCAGCCTCAACATCAGTCCTTTCAATAAACACCCAGGAGTGATCTCCTTTACCATGGAATTGCTGGATCTCCTTGCAGTCCAAGGGACTCTCAAGAGTTTTCTCCAACAACACAGTTCAAAAGCATCAATTCTTCAGCGCTCAACTTTCCTCACCATCCAACTCATACATCCATACATGACCACTGGAAAAACCATAGCCTTGACTAGATAGACCTTTGTTGGCAAAGTAGTGTCTCTGCTTTTTAATATGCTTTCTAGGTTAGTCATAACTTTCCCTCCAAGGAGTAAGCATCTTTTAATTTCATGGCTGCAGTCACCATCTGCAGTGATTCTGGGGCCCAAAAAAATAAAGCCAGCCACTGTTTCCCCATCTATCTGCCATGCAGTGATGGGACTGGATGCCACTATCTTAGTTTTCTGAATGTTCAGTTTTAAGCCAACTTTTTCACTCTCCTCTGTCACTTTCGTCAGGAAGCTCTTTAGTTCTTCTTCACTATCTGCCATAAGGGTGGTGTCATCTGCATATCTGATATTTCTCCTGGCCATCTTGATTCCAGCTTGGGCTTCTTCCAGCCCAGTGCTTCTCATGATGTACTCTGCATCTAAGTTAAATAATCAGGGTGACAATATACAGCCTTGACGTACTCCTTTTCCTATTTGGAACCAGTCTGTTGTTCCATGTCCAGTTCTAACTTTTGCTTCCTGACCTACATATAGGTTTTTTAAGAGACAGGTCAGATGGTCTGGTATTCCCATCTCTTTCAGAATTTTCCACAGTTTATTGTGATCCACAGAGTCAAAGGCTTTGGCATAGTCAATAAAGCAGAAATAGGTGTTTTTCTGGAACTCTTGCTTTTTCAATGATCCAGCTAATGTTGGCGATTTGATCTCTGGTTCCTCTGCTTTTTCTAAAACCAGATTGAACATCTGGAAGTTCACGGTTCGTGTATTGCTGAAACCTGGCTTGGAGAATTTTAAGCATTACTTTACTAGCGTGTGAGATGAGTGCAATTGTGCAGTAGTTTAAGCATTCTTTGGCATTGTCTTTCTTTGGGATTGGAATGAAAACTGACCTTCTCCAGTCCTGTGGCCACTGCTGAGTTTTCCAAATTTGCTGGTATATTGAGTGCAGCACTTTCACAGCGTCATCTTTTAGGATTTGAAATAGCTCAACTGGAATTCCATCATCTCCACTAGCTTTGTTCATGGTGGTGCTTCCTAAGGCCCACTTGACTTCACATTCCAGGGTGTCCGGCTCTAGGTGAGTGATCACACCATTGTGATTATCTGTTTTTTTGTATAATTCTTCTGTGTATTCTTTCCACTATCTTACACTATTTAGTGTAAGAAATTTTGGACCACTATCATACACTAAGTACAAAAATCAACTCAAAATGGATTAAAGACTTAAGAGAAGACCTTAAACCATAAAAAAACCCAGAAGAAAACATAGGCAGGAAACTCCTTGATGTGCATCACCAAAAGCAAAAACAAACAAGTGGATTTACAACAAAAGCAAAAGGAAACAAGTAGGACTACATCAAACTGAAAGGGAGTTCTGCACAAAGAAACCATCAACAAAATGAAAAGGCAATCTACAGAATGGGATAAAATATTCACCAATCACATATCTGACAAAAGGTTCATATCCAAAATGTATTTTAAAATGCATATGCTACTGCTGCTGCTAAGTCATTTTCAGTCATGTCTGACTGTGCGACCCCACAGACGGCAGTGCACCAGGTTCCCCCGTTCCTGGGACTCTCCAGGCAAGAACACTGGAGTGGGTTGTTATTTCCTTCTCCAATGCGTGAAAGTGAAGTCTTGAAAGACTCTCAGGGACCCCATGGACTACAGCCTTCCAGGCTCCTCTGTCCATGGGATTTTCCAGGCAAGAGTACCGGAGTGGGGTGCCACTGCCTTCTCCAAACACATATGATTCAATAGCCAAAAAAAAAAAAAAAGATTTAAATATAGGCAAAGAATCTAAATAAACATTTTCCCCAAGAAGTCACATACATGGCAAACAGATACATGAAAAAGCGCATACTGCCACCAATCATCAGAGAATGCAATTCAAAACTACAATAAGCTATCACCACACACCTGTTAGAACGTCTACGGTCAATAAGAGAAGGGATAACAATTGTTGGCATGGACATAAAGAAAGAGGAAGACTTATGCACCAGTGATACATAAGCCAATTGGTGCAGCAACTACAGAAAACAGTATGGCAGTCCCTCAAAAATTTAAAAATAGAACTACCATGTGACCCAGCATTTACATTTCCACATATTTATGTGAAGAAATTGAAAATACTAACTCAGAAGGATATAGGCACCACCATGTACACTGCAGCATTATTTATGGTAACCAAGATATGGAAGCACCCTAAATGTCCACTGATGGGTAAGTATATAAAGAAAACATGGTATATACATATAATGGAATACTACTCAGCCATAGACAAGAATGAAATCTTGCAATGGAGGGAACTTGAAGGTGTTCAGTCAAGTGAAATAAGTCAGACACAGAATGACAAATACTGAATGATCTCACAGGTGAAATTAAAAAAAAAGATACAGAGAACGGATTGGTTGTTGCTGGAGGCAGAAGGGATGCAGAGTAGGCTAAATGGCTGAAAGTGGTCAATAAATTCAAACTTTCAGTTATATTTAATGCATAGCATGTTGTTGCTGAGATAGTAAACCTTAAAAGTTATTATCAGGAGGAAAAAATTATGTGTAGTTACAGATGTTAACTAGACTTATTATAGTGATCATTTTATATATATATATATATACATATATATATATATATATATACACAAATCAAATTACACCCAAAGCTAGTATGTTAACCCTCAATTATATCACACTAACTTTCTTTTTCAAAATATCAACAAAACAGAAACAGAAGATTGTAGAGGTCTAATTAACTTAAATTGAAGAAAGTAGGGAAAACCACTAGAACATTCAGGTAAGATCTAAATCAAATTGCCTAGGATATACAGTGGAAGTGAGAAATAGATTTAAGGGACTACATCTGATAGAGTGCCTGATGAACTATGGACAGAGGTTCATGACATTGTACAGGAGGTAGGAATCAAGACAATCCTCAAGAAAAAGAAATCAAAAGAGCAAAATGGCTGTCTGAGGAGCCATTACAAATAGCCATGAAAAGAAAAGATATCCCATCTGAATGGAGAGTTCCAAAGAATAGCAAACAGAGATAAGAAAGTCTTCCTCAGTACACAGTGTTCAGTGCAAAGAAATAGAGGAAAACAATTGAATGGGAAAGACTAGAGATCTCTTCAAGAAAAATTTTTTCTTCAAAAATCAGAGATACCAAGAGAACTTTTCATGCAAAGATGGGCTCAATAAAGGACGGAAATGGCATGCACCTAACAGAAGCAGAAGATATTAAGAAAAGACGGCAAGAACACACAGAAGAACTGTACAGGAAAGATCTCCACAACCCAGATAATCATGACGGTGTGATCACTCACCTAGAGTCAGACATTCAGGAATGTGAAGTCAAGTGGGCCTTAGGAAGCATCATTACGAAAAAAGCTAGTGGAGGTAATGGAATCCCAGTTGAGCTATTTCAAATCCTAAATGATGATGCCGTGAAAGAGCTACAATCAATATGCCAGCAATTTGGAAAACTCAGCAGTGGCCACAGGACTGGAAAAGGTCAGTTTTCACTCCTATCCCAAAGAAAGGCAATGCCAAAGAATGCTCAAACTACCACACAATTGCACTCATCTCACACGCTAGTAAAGTAATGCTCAAAATTCTCCAAGTCGGGCTTCAACAATAGGTTACCCGTGAATTACAAGATATTCAAGCTGGTTTTAGAAAAGGCAGAGGAACTAGAGATCAAATTGGCAGCATCCACTGGATCATCGAAAAAGCAAGAGAGTTCCAGAAAAACATCTATTTCTGCTTTATTGACTACACCAAAGCCTTTGACTGTGTGGATCACAACGAACTGAAAAATTCTTAAAGAGATGGGAATACCAGAGAGTGTTTTGCCTATGTTATCCTCTAGGAGTTTTATAGTTTCTGGTCTTATGCTTAGATCTTTGATCCATTTTGAGTTTATCTTTGTGTATGGTGTTAGAAAGTGATCTAGTTTCATTCTTTTACAAGTGGCTGTCCAGTTTTCCCAGCACCACTTGTTAAAGAGGTTGTCTTTTCTCCATTGTATATTCTTGCCTCCTTTGTCAAAGATAAGGTGTCCATAGATGCGTGGATTTATCTCTGGGCTTTCTATTCTGTTCCATTGATCTATGTTTCTGTCTTTGTGCCAGTACCATACTGTCTTAATGACTGTGGATCTGTAGTATAGCCTAAAGTCAGGTAGGTTGATTCCTCCAGTTCCATTCTTCTTTCTCAAGATTGCTTTGGCTATACGAGGTTTTTTGTATTTCCATACAAATTGAGAAATTATTTGTTCTAATTCTTTGAAGAAGACCTCTGGTAGCTTGATAGGAATTGCATTGAATCTATAGATTGCTTTAGGTAGTATACTCATTTTCACTATATTGATTCTTCCAATCCATGAGCACGGTACATTTCTCCATCTGTTTGTGTCCTCCTTGATTTCTTTCATCAGTGTTCTATAGTTTTCTATATACAAGTCTTTTGATTCTTTAGGTAGAAATACTCCTAAGTATTTTATTCTTTTTGTTTCGATGGTGAATGGGATTGTTTCCTTAATTTCTCTTTCTGATTTCTCACTGTTAGTGTATAGGAATGCCAGGGATTTCTGTGTGTTGATTTTGTATCCTGAAACTTTGCTATATTCACTGATTAGCTCTAGTAATTTTCTCGTAGAGTCTTTAGGGTTTTCAATATAGAGGATCATGTCATCAGCAAACAGAGAGAGTTTTACTTCTTCTTTTCCAATCTGTATTCCTTTGATTTCTTTATCTGCTCTGATTGCTGTGGCCAAAACTTCCAAAACTATGTTGAATAGTAGTGGTGAGAGTGGGCACCCTTGTCTTGTCCCTGATTTCAGGGGGAATGCTTCCAGTTTTTCACCATTGAGGATAATGTTTGCTGTGGGTTTGTCATATATAGCTTTTATTATGTTGAGGTATGTTCCTTCTATTCCTGCTTTTTGGAGGGTTTTTATCATAAATGGATGTTGAATTTTGTCAAAGGCTTTCTCTGCATCTATTGAGATAATCATGTGATTTTTATTTTTTAATTTGTTAATGTGGTGTATTACATTGATCGATTTACGAATATTGAAGAATCCTTGCATCCCTGGGATAAAGCCTACTTGATCATGATGTATGATCTTTTTGATGTGTTGTTGGATTCTATTTGCTAGAATTTTGTTGAGGATTTTTGCGTCTAAGTTCATCAGTGATATTGGCCTGTAGTACTCCTAGAGGATAACATAGGCAAAACACTCTCTGCTATAATCCAAAGCGGGATACTCCATGACCCACCTCCCAGAATATTGGAAATAAAAACACGAATAAACAAATGGGACCTAATTAAAATTAAAAGCTTTTGCACAACAAAGGAAACTATAAGCAAGGTGAAAAGACAGCCTTCAGAATGGGAGAAAATAATAGCCAATGAAGCAACAGACAAACAATTAATCTCAAAAATTTACAAACAACTCCTGCAGCTCCATTCTAGAAAAATAAACAACCCAATTAAAAAGTGGGCCAAAGAACTTAACAGACATTTCTCCAAGGAAGATATAAAAATGGCTAACAAACACATGAAAAGATGCTCAACATCACTCATTATCAGAGAAATGCAAATCAAAACCACAATGAGGTACCACTTTACACCAGTCAGAATGGCTGCCATCCAAAAGTCTACAAGCAATAAATGCTGGAGAGGATGTGGAGAAATGGGAACCCTCTTACACTGTTGGTGGGAATGCAAACTAGTACAGCCACTATGGAAAACAGTGTGGAGGTTCCTTAAAAAGCTGCAAATAGACCTGCCATATGACCCGGCAATCCCACTGCTGGGCATATACACCGAGGAAACCAGAATTGAAAGAGCCACGTGCACCCCAATGTTCATCGCTGCATTGTTTACAATAGCCAGGACATGGAAGCAACCTAGATGCCCATCAACTGACGAATGGATAAGAAAGCTGTGGTATATATACACAATGGAATATTACTCAGCATTAAAAAAAAATTCATTTGAAGCAATTCTACTCAGATGGACGAAACTGGAGCCCATTATCCAGAGTGAAGTAAGCCAGAAGCAAAAACAACAATACAGTATATTAACACATATATATGGAATTTAGAAAGACAGTAATGAGAACCCAACATGGGAGACAACAAAAGGAACGCAGATGTATAGAATAGACTTGTGGACTTTGTGGATGAGGGTAAGGGTGGGATGAGATGGGAGAAGGGCATTGAAGCATGTTAATTGTCATGTGTCTAATCAATCGCCAGCCCAGGATCGATGCTCGGGACTGGTGCAGCGAGCTTTCCCGGGGGGGGGGAGGGAGGAGGGAGGGGGGACCCGGAGGGGAAGCATATGTAAACCCATGGTGATATCATAACAATGTATGACTAAAACAATAAATAAAAAAAAAAAAAAAAAAGAGATGGGAATACCAGACCACCTGATCTGCCTCATGATCAGGGAGCAACAGTTAGAACCAGACGTGGAACAACAGACTGGTTCCAAATAGGAAAAGGAGTATGTCAAGGCTGTATATTGTCACCCTGCTTAGTTAACTTATATGCAGAGCACATCATGAGAAACGCTGGGCTGGAGAAAGCCCAAGCTGGTATCAAGATTGCCAGGAGAAATATCAAGAATCTCAGATATGCAGATGACACCACCCTTATGGCAGAAAGTGAAGAACTAAAGAGCCTCTTGATCAAAGTGAAAGAGGAGAGTGAAAAAGTTGGCTTAAAGCTCAACATTCAGAAAACTAAGATCATGGCAACCAGTCCCATCACTTGATGGCAAACAGATGGGGAAACAGCGGCTGACTTTATTTTCTTGGTCTCCAAAATCACTGTAGATGGTGACTGCAGCCATGAAATTAAAAGACACTTACTCCTTGGAAGGAACGTTATGACCAACCTAGACAGCATATTAAAAAGCAGAGACACTACTTTGCCAACAAAGGTCTGTCTAGTCAAGGCTATGGTTTTTCCAGTGGTCATGTATGGATGTGAGAGTTGGAGTATAAAGAAATCTGAGTGCTGAAGAATTGATGGCTTTTGAAGTGTGGTGTTGGAGAAGACTCTTGAGAGTCCCTTGAACAGCAAGGAGATCCAACCAGTCCATCTGAAAGATCAGTCCTGGGTGTTCAATGGAAGGACTGATGCTGAAGCTGAAACTCCAATACTCTGGCCACCTGATGTAAAGAGCTGACTCATTTGAAAAGACTCTGATGCTGGGAATGATTGACGGTGGGAGGAGAAGGGGATGACATACGATGAGATGGTTGGATGGCATCACCAACTCAATGGACATGAGTTTGGGTAAACTCCAGGAGTTGGTGATGGACCGGGAGGCCTGGCATGCTGCAGTCCATTGGGTCGCAAAGAGTAGGACATAACTGAGTGACTGAACTGAACTGAATTATATTATGGTACCAAGTATATAACCAAAATGAGGGCAACAGAGGTTAAGATGATTGGATCCCATCACAGACTCAATGGATATAATTTTTTGAGCAAACTCTGGGAGACAGTGAAGGACAAGGAAGCTTGGTGTGCTACAATCCATAGGTCACAAAGAGATATGACTTAGTGACTGAACAGTAACAAAATTTAACGCTCAAAAATAAGTAAAAGATATATGGCTCAGTCGTGGAGAATCTGCCTGCAATACAGGAGACGTGGGTTTGATTCCTGGGTGGGGAAGACTCCCTGGAGAAGCGAATGGCTGTATTCTTGCCTGGAAAATCCCACGGACAGAGGAGCCTGACAGGCTACAGTACACAGGGTCGCAGTTGGACGTGACTGAAGCGACTGAGCACGCATACTGTTTTTAGGAATATACAGAGAACCTGTATTTTTAAGGTAGTAAGGGAATAATTTTTTAAAATCTCAGAGTAAAGGGAAATATTTTTCCATGCATTTTGTATATGAATACTCAATTACAGTATACCTAAACAAGCAAAACAGAAGAGTCAACTTTTTCTGCAGAAACAGATGACTGGGGAAGAAGAGTTACAGCAATGTTAGAGTAAGAAACTACAAACAAAACCTAGCTGAACTACATTCAGCTGCAATAATTTATTTAAAAAGTGATACTAAGAGAGAATTTGGGCTTTTAAGGCATTCTAAAAGCCTTTGAAACATATAATATGCTAAAACTTGTCTTTCATCTCATAATTATATGACACTTCCCCTCTCAGACTATATAAAAAAAAATGTGGCCTACACAATGTTCCAATGACAAAATGTTTTTTAAGTCTACCCATAAATGAACTGTTTTCTTAAGTCAAATCTCAGAATTACATGGTTTTATATCTAGGAATTCCTGGTAAGATCTTTTCATTTAATGGGTAGAATAGTTCTATTTTCAAATTTACTTGGTATTTTAAATCATGGTTAACCATGACTATCATTTCAAATAAGAGGTTTGGCTAGCCAGGAGGCATATACTAACATCTTAACCATAGAAGCAAAAGCAGGACACTATTACTATAAAATTTGCCTACACTTTTTGTTACAGTCCATCTTATATACTAAGATTTGTATATGCATGCATATATGTAAATATACATAGATATATTTGCTATATGTATGTATATTTGCTATAAATTTGAAATTAATGTGACTTATAAAAATATATGATCTTTAATTTCAAAAGTTGCAGTTAACATTTAAAGGAGTACAGATCACCTATGAAGTTCTGAATAAAGTTTTAATAAAAACAATGAAAGAATTCATAAAGAGAGATTTCTGACTGGTTGTGTGTGTCTGTGCTAAGTTGCTTTAGTCGTGTCCAACTCTTTGTGACTCTACGGACTGGATGGAGCCCACTAGGCTCCTCTGTTCATGGGCTTCTCTGGGAAAGAATACTGGCCTAGGTTGCCATGCCCTCTTCCAGGGGAATCTTACCGGCCAGGGATGGAACCTGAGACTCCTGCGTTCTCCTGCATTAGCAGGCGAGTTCTTTACCACTAGTGCCATCTGGGAAGTCCTTCTGATTGGATAGTAAAACCCAAATGAAAACATTTAAAACACAATGTCCTAGGTAACTAGTTATCAATTTTATGTTTATAATAACCACAGAAATTATACAAAATGTTACATGGTCAACAGACTCAAGTTCGACATGAATTTCAATCAATATCAAATACAAGTTCAGTGACAGTTTATTGATAGATACAACAGGTCCAATCCTAGTACTGCCACAGATTTTAATTAAACATAACCAGACTTGTCAACACAAAAGAAGATATAGGCAGTCCGGTCAAGGTAACGTTATCTACCTGAAGTGATGATGAAACAAATTTCATACACTAACATTTAAATTAATGGCTTATTAAACACAAATCTATCCCACTTAACCCCTTTGATATGCAGTTTTACCCCCTTCTCTTTCTCTTTTCTCAACTTTTGGAGGGCATTTCCCCAGGATTATCAAACAATGGTTGAAAGATCCAATATCTGCCTCACAGAAAATACATACCCACAGAGGTGCCTCTTTCTTATCTTCAGACAAACAAGATAGAGAAAGTACCAGAAACAAAAGTTCCCTATGAGAGCCCACAGGTGTCTTTTCACAGAATTTAACTGAAGCAGTTACTCAGGTGTATTCTATGTCATCCTAAATAAATTTACAAAAGACTGCCAAAACAATCTATAGAGTATATAATCTACTTCTGCTATTCTTAAAAACTTGTCTTTCTGTTTCTATGAAAACGTCTAAAGTATTAGCCTCAAATTGTTACTCACAATTTTTGACTAAATCTCGCAAAGAATTTGAATTTGCTATTTCAGTTTTTTCTGCCATTTTAATTAAAACTATTCATTATACCAACACACTTGATCCTATAGCAAAAGTCTCTTTGGTCCTACCACTTTATTAACTACTCTGTTGATCCTCTACATAAAATAAAATTACTTCCTGGTATTATTCAAATTTTAACAGTTTTGAATATTAGAAATAATTTTTATACATTTTACATAAAATTTGACTACAAGTTTAAGTACAACTTTCCTTAATCCATTTCCCGCTCTCTTGAAATATCTTAGTTTTAAAAATAAAGAGCTGTACACTGACTTTAGAGTTATTTATAGAAGACAAATTGTAAACTTGATTTTTCATTTTTTTTCTCTTTATTAAGTCTAACAGATTGTCATTAAAGTAATTCTTTACTGGTAACATATGTAGATGTGACTCTGGGAGATTATAACAGACAATAATATGACTCAAATCCAGAATTAATTTAATATGATGACCCTATGTTTCTATCATTTCTGAGACAAGTTCAGTAACATAGTCACTTAAAACTGGAAAAAAAGTGACTAGTGGCATTTAACAACTATGATTAAAGGTACCTCTTAGATAACTGTTATAAAAGAATATCTTTAAATGCATACATTCCAGGCAATTATATCTGTTTTCCCAATAAATACTGAAGGGAACTACTGAAGTTATCTTGCCCAACAAGGCTGAACAGAATTTAACATCAACTATCAGGGGCAAAAACTGGGAACATCCTCGGTGACGAAGATCAACACAATGATACCCGTGCAAACTGTACTTATTTGTAAATAAAAAACTAACAAAAATGAAAACATTTTCAAAAAGTAAACTTACTATACTATTTTATATACTATTAAGAGTAAAGTTTCTGGTCTACTTAGGAGTTGTTATTTAGTCACTCAACCATGTTCACCTCTTTGGGAACCCCATGGACCTCAGCACGCCAGGCCTTCCAGTCCTTCATCATCTCCCACAGCTTGCTCAAACTCACATCCATAGAGTCAGTGATGCCATCCAACCATCTCATCCTGTCATCCCTTTCTCCTCCTGCCTTCAGTCTGTCCCAGCATCAGAGGCTTTTCCAATGAGTCGGCTCTTTGCATCAGGTAGCCAAAGTTTTGGAGCTTCAGCTTCATCATCAGTCCTTCCAATGAATATTCAGGACTGATTTCCTTAAGACTGACAGATTTGATCTCCTTGCAGTCTAAGGGACTCTCAAGAGTCTTCTCCAACACCACAGTTCAAAAGCATCAATTCTTCGGTCCTCAGCCTTCTTTATGGTTTAACTCTCACATTTACTCTGGTGAGTGTTTAGCATATTGAGCAAAGTGGTCTGATCTCTATAGACTAATGCCTAGACCCACCCTAAAGCCAAAACTGCACCTCAAAATACTGTTGATTCTAAAAATTACCTGATGTTTTTAACTCTCTGAATACTTCCAACTTTGGTCCTAGAACCCAGCCGCATGTGACTAAAGCCACAAAAAATGCTTATACTGGACTCTAATAAAAATTTTTATTAGCAATTTTTAAAAACTGGCTATAAATGTAATCATGAGAATTATTTTGCTATTTTTCTGCTTTTACTATAAAATATGATAACACACATCAGAAAGACCTACTTTTGAAATTACTCCATCTGAATTAATACGATTTAAGCAAATTACCCTAAGTAAAAATAAATAAATAGACATCTTTAGGTGGTGGGCATACAAGAAGTTACTACAGAATTTTTAGCTTTGCTGTACTTTTAAACATTTTCATAACAAAATGCTGAGAAAAGCTGGACATAACACTGACTCATATCTACACAGCAGCATATCACAATTATAACTTTATAATATTTTATACACAATAATATTGTGTGTGTATATGTGATGTGAAGTCTGAAAATACACTGAGGAGAAAAAAATCAAAGTATAATTTATAGTTCTATAACTCTTATTTTATTGGAGCTTTACCTAATCTCGTTATTGCCTGTTCACTTCATGACTGAAACTCAGTTTCTAAAATACTTCGTTAAATGTTCCTTCCTTATTAAAAACTTCTCTGCATTATTTTTAATACAAGCTGATGACTGTAGGATGGTAGGATAGAAGGATGCAGTCTCTCAATCCTCCCTGATCAACTCTTAACGTAAGCCATTATTTGTTCACTTTAAAAGAGTCAGTATTTTACACACTGTTAACCATTTTCTAAGAACAAGTCAGTCAAAAGACTACTCTTAGGAGAAGAAAGATGAACATATTAATAAATACATATTTTAAAATTATCCTTTGGTGACTCATTGCTAAGGTCCCCATATCAACTTCTGGCTCATAATGGCGGACTGAACATACATCTTTCTCTCCTCCCCTTCCTAACCTCTCACAATAAGAGGGTAAAAGGGGAGGGAGTGACTAATCAGCTGGATGATAAACAGGAGTGCTGGGAGAGGTTACAAGTATGACAAATTATCTATAAAGGACAGGACTTTCAATTGCTTTATATCACTCATGACAGTGAGGGGCAGCAAGGAATAAAAAGGGTGTCCTTAAATTAAGGATGATAACAGTAATCATAATATGATGACAGCTAACATTTACTGAGCAGTAACTTTAGTGATAGGCACTATCTTTAAGTATGTTCTATGTGTTAGTTCGGGGCTTTCCTGGTGGCAGTAAAGAATCCGCCTGCCAGAGCAGGAGATGCAGGCTTGATCCTGGGTCAGGAAGATCCCCTGGAGAAGCAAATGGCAAGCCACTCCACTATTCTTGCCTGGGAAATCCCATGGACAAAGGAGCCTGCCGGGCTACAGTCCATGGGGTCGCAGAAGAGTTGAACACAGCTTAGAGAGTAAACAACAATAGGTACTGGTTTATTTAATTCTCACACCGAAATCAGGATTGTATTATTACTTTCATTTTAAAAAAGAAATTGAGGCACAAAACCTTAACAGAACTAAAGTCACACATCTAGTAAACGATCTTACCAACAGAGTCCAGGCTCTTAATCCCTTTGCTACAATGGATGTCTCTGATTTTTATGCCCACAATTACCCAGAGGTTGTCAGAGTGGAGCTGTTTAGCTACTGCTGAGTCAAGTAGTAGTGTAAGGGATGTAAGGGATGCCCAAGCTAGTCACGGGGCCCAGGTCCTCTGTCATCTTTCTGATACCACACAGCATCTCGTGATTCCCTGAGTAGCAGATTTAGCATCAAATGAAAAGGCCAAATATTATTTGTTACAAATACCATTGGTAATGGATATTCTGTGGCTATATTGTTTGAGAAATCAGGAGACAAAGATAGAAGATGTACTACTATTTATCATAAACATAAATTTTAGAAATTAAGGCAAATGATTTTAAATTCTTAATTTTAGCAATTAAGACACATGATTCTCATTTATTCATGGAGTCTATATTTGAATTCACCTACTACCCAAAATCAATACTAGCTGTGCTTATGCAGTCACTCAAGGCATGTGCGGTAGCAAAATCATTGTTTCAGCTAAGACAAAACAAGATAATAGCTTGCCTTCCTGTTTCAGCTCTCATACTGTAAACAAGTGCTCTTTTCATTGTCTAGTTAGCACCTATTTTTCCCATTTTTTGCGCTTTCCGGAGCGGGGGGGGGGTGTCACTTGCTGTTTGAGATGGCCCCCAAACACAGTACCAAAGTCTATCTAGTGTCTATCCCTAAACACAAGAAGCCGCTGAAATGCCCTAAGAAAATATATGTGTTACATACGCTCGCTCCAGGCGTGAGTTGCAAGGCAAGTGGCCAGGGGTTCAAGGTGAATGGATTAACACTATAGATAAGGTTACCTTTAAATAGAAATACAAAGTCATGCATTCATCTGTTGATGAAAATGTAACCAGGGGTTCGCAGGAACCTAACATCGTATTTCCTTTAGGAAGAGTGGTTCACTATTCACTAATTCAGTGTTTGTGGTAATGCTAAAGAATATAACCACTGCAAACACTGAAAACTGACAGAATTTCTTTTCAAACCATCTGATAAATCTTCCTGAAATGGATGGAACTAGTAAACTTGGTCTTAAAGACAGTCTTAATGAAAAGGTTAAAATTTCACAACCAACATGTAACTATTAAATATTCATTTTTAAAAAAAGCAGTCCATAATTCCTAGATTTACAGTATATTTGCACCATAACAAACATTAATCACAGGACATCACACAGGACATTCTCACTTAAGTTCTAATATCACTAACAACATCTTACTGTGTTATACAATTTCCAAAATGATACACAATTATTTTATTTTTACAAAAGTGGTGAGTGAGACAGGGTAGCTTTTACTCTTAACAGAAGAACTTATCAAAAGAGAAAAACTAGTGATTTCCCAATAAGGAAGACCAAGGTCATGGATTCTCAGGACTGTTACTCTGAACCTGAATATATACTTAGAAATCATTTAGGTTAAAAAAACAAAATCCAAAAACATTTCCCAACCTACATATGAACCTTGAAAAAAAAAAAAAGTCTAAACTAATAGAAGCAGATAATTAGTCTACAAGAAGAAACCCATAGCCTCAAACACTACTAAATTTAAAACAAAACATTACTGAATTACTTTATTTAGTTGCATGACCACAGATATAGTAGAAACAGCACATCTAAAAAGAAAAATTGTAACTAGGGGGTGGTTGAGGTTTGCAATTATGTGAATAATTAACTTTTAAGAACTTGAATAAGGACAGAAAAATGTACTTTAAATGAATAAATAATTTCAAGGGGGAGAACAACACTCCACTGGGATTGCCATCCTGTTTGCCAGTAGACACGCTAATCTCATGTTTTTTAAATTCTGACTATGTTATTATATGCGTAAGTCCACAAAGTGGTATACTGCTGTAGCAATTATCTACTCCATATTATTGTACCCATTAAACCACCTTTCCTGAAATAATTACTGCTTTTTATGCACAGAAGTCTATAAAATTATTGACACAGAGTATACAATAACCTTTTCATTAGTTTCAAACGCTTACACATTAAAATACTGAAACATTCCCAAATAAAATATTATGAAACAGGAAGGATAAAATTCCCCTTTTCTTTTCCACATTTTATCATTCTCTGAATCTAAAATTTTAATTAGGATTGTAATCTACCCTGTCAACCTTATCACTAGATTTTATATTCACTTCAAAGGATTCCTGATGTTATCCTTATCTGGATATGTTAAGATGAATTTAAAGCTTTCTACTTCTTATGACTACCTAATATTGTTTTCTTGTGCAGTATTTACTTCTAATTACTCACCTTCTGTTAACTTTATATGAAAACTAGTTTTAGCATTACTCTGAATCTACAGTTAAGGCTTTATTTATTCTTAGATACCAGAACCAAAGGGAATTCAGTAACATTTGCTCAGCAGATGGAAAGGTGGTAGTGGCAATGTTGAAAGATTTACGAAATAGGGAGGAGGACAACAATAATCTGGTTTTAGTAAGTTAGTACTTACAATCATACTCTTATCAACTATTATGGGTTGAACTGTGCCCCCACCCCCTATATGTTGAAGTCCTAACCTATAGTACCACAGAATTAGAAACAGAAAGCCCTCAGAGTGGGATAAAATAATAGCAAATGAAACAACTGACAAAGGATTAATTTCCAAAATATACAAGCAGCTCATATAACTCAATACCAGAAAGAGAAAAAGTGGGGAAAGGACCTAAACAGACATTTCTCCAAAGAAGACATACAGATGAAAAGATGCTCAACGTCGCTCATTATTAGAGAAATGAAAATCAAAACTACAATAAGATACCACCTCACACAAGTCAGAATGGGCATCATCAAAAAGTCTACAAACAATAAATGCTGGAGAGAGTGTGGAGAAAAGGGAATGCTCTTGCATGGCTGGTGGGAACATAAATTGATACAGCCACTATGAAAGATGGTATGGAGATTCTTTAAAAAACTAGGAATAAAACCAGCATATGCCCAGGAATCCCATTCCTAGGCATATACCCTGAGGAAACCAGAATTGAAAAAGACACATGTATCCCATTGTTCACTGCAGACCTATTTACAATACTTAGAACATGGAAGCAACCTAGAAGTCCATCAACAGATGAATGGATAGGGAAGTTGTGGTACATATACACAATGGAATATTACACAGTCATAAAAAGGAACACTTAATGAGTTCTAATGAGGCGGATGACCCTAGAATCTATTATGCAGAGTGAAGTCAGAAAGAGAAAGATAAATGTTGTATACTAACGAATATACATGGAATCTAGAAAAATGGCACTTAAAAGAAAAAAGAAACAGTCACTGTAGAAGTAATTAGTTAAGACAAAGTCATACTGGAGAATAACAGACCCTTAATTCCATATGGAAAAGAAATGCAAAAAAGCAAAATGGCTGTCTGAGGAGGTAAAATAGCTGTGAAAAGAAGAGAAGCAAAAAGCAAAGGAGAAAAGGAGAGATATTCCATTTGAATGCAGACTTCCAAAAAATAGCAAGGAGAGATAAAGCCTTCCTCAGCGATCAATGCAAAAAATAGAGGAAAATAACAAAATGGGAAAGACTAGAGATCTCTTCAAGAAAATCAGAGATACCAAGGGAACATTTCATGCAAAGATGGGCTCAAAAAGGACAGAAATTGTATGGACCTAACAGATGCAGAAGATATTAAGAAGAGGTGGCAAGAATACACAGAAGAACTGTACAAAAAAAGTCTTCATGACCCAAATAATCACGATGGTGTGGTCATTCACCTAGAGCAAGACACCCTGGAACGTGAAGTCAAGTGGGCCTTAGGAAGCATCACTACGAACAAAGTTAATAGAGGTGATGGAATTCCATTTGAGCTGTTTCAAATCCTGAAAGATGATGCTGTGAAAGTGCTGCATTCAATATGCCAGCAAATTTGGAAAACTCAGCAGTGGCCACAGGACTGGAAAAGGTCAGTTTCCATTACAATCACAAAGAAAGGCAATGCCAAAGAATGCTCAAACTACTGCACAATTGCACTCATCTCACATGCTAGTAAAGTAATGCTTAAAATTCTCCAAGCCAGGTTTCAGCAATACACGAACCGTGAACTTCCAGATGTTCAAGCTGGTTTTAGAAAAAGCAGAGGAACCAGAGATCAAATCGCCAACATTAGCTGGATCATTGAAAAAACAAAAGAGTTCCAGAAAAACACCTATTTCTGCTTTATTGACTATGCCAAAGCCTTTGACTGTGTGGATCACAACAAACTGTGGAAAATTCTGAAAGAGATGGGAATACCAGACCATCTGACCTGTCTCTTAAAAAACCTATATGTAGGTCAGGAAGCAACAGTTAGAACTGGACATGGAACAACAGACTGGTTCCAAATAGGAAAAGGAGTACGTCAAGGCTGTATATTGTCACCCTGATTATTTAACTTAGATGCAGAGTACATCATGAGAAATGCTGGGCTGGATGAAGCACAAGACCGGAATCAAGACTGCCGGGAAAAATATCAATAACCTCAGACATACAGATGACACCACCCTTATGACAGAAAGTGAAGAGGAACTAAAAAGCCTCTTGATGAAAGTGAAAAAGGAGAGTGAAATAGGTGGCTTAAAGCTCAACATTCAGAAAAAGAAGATCATGGCATCCAGTCCCATCACTTCATGGCAAATAGATGGGGAAACAGTGGAAACAGTAGCTGACTCAATTTTTCTGGGCTCCAAAATCACTGTAGATGGTGACTGCAGCCATGAAATTAAAAGACACTTACTCCTTGGAAGGAAAGTTATGACTAACCTAGAAAGCATATTAAAAAGCAGAGACATTATTTTGCCAACAAAGGTCCGTCTAGTCAAGGCTATGGTTTTTCCAGTGGTTGTGTATGGATGTGAAAGTTGGACTGTGAAGAAAGCTGAGCGCTGAAGAATTGATGCTTTTGAACTGTGTTGTTGGAGAAGACTCTTGAGAGTCCCCTGGACTGCAAGGAGATCCAACCAGTCCATCCTAAAAGAGATCAGTCCTGGGTGTTCACTGAAAGGACTGATGTTGAAGCTGAAACTCCAATACTTTGGCCACCTCATGTGAAGAGTCGGCTCATTGGCAAAGACCCTGATGCTGGGAAGGATTGAGGGCAGGAGGAGAAGGGGATGACAGAGGATGAGATGGCTGGATGGCATCACAGACTTGATGGACATGAGTTTGGGTAAACTCGGGGAGTTGGTGATGGACAGGGAGGCCTGGTGTGCTGCAATTCATGGGGTCGCAGAGTTGGGCACAACTGAGTGACTGAAATGAATTGAACTGAATTCCATATGGCTTCTAGCATTTTAAGAAGAGAAGAGACACAAAGACACTCAAGGAAAAGTTGGCCATGTGATAATGGAGGCAGAAATTGAAATGATGCATCTACAAAAACAAGGAAGACAAGGAATGCCAAGGATTGCCTGCAAACAGCAGAGACTAGGCTAGGCAAGAATCTCTCCCCCAGGTTTCAGAACATGCATGGTCTTGCCTACATCTTGTTTTCAAGAACTTCTAGTCTCTATTTTCTCTGTTAGACAATAAATCTGTGTGTAAAGTCACCCAGTTTATGATATTTTTGTTACAGCAGCCCAAGGAAACTAATATATCAACCTTTAAAAAAAAAAACAAAACACTAACAGTAACTTGACTTAAAAAAAAAAAAACTGGTATACTGCACCCTCAGATGAAAATTAATTTTGATATAATTATAAATGAAGCTCCCTATTCCAAAAAGTTCTGTAGCTACTATGATTCCTTCAAAATGCAAAAAGAAGATAAAACCCATGCTGTGCTTTCTAAAGTAACAACTTGAAACAAGTTAAAAAGGCCACTGCATAGTGTATTTTCAAAGTTTGAAAGTATATCCTGTAGACAGGAAAAAGAGATTAATGAAAAGTTAGTATGTTTCTGAGTGACATTTAAGGGGAGCAAATTTTGAGCAACAGCTGAACATGTTCCACTGATTTAATGTCTGTCAACTAAGAATTTCACAAAAACCCATATACTCATACATTTCAGATCTACAAACAAAGTTCAGAGTTTTACTATTTCCAGCCTCCTCATTTTACAGTGAAGAAATCTGAGACCAGAGAACACAGACCTCTCCCGCTCCTAGCCCAGATAACCGTCTATCCAGAAAACGATTCTCCCCTGTGCAAGAGGCATGGGCTTTTCTCGATCCTCCAGATACTGGGGGGAAAAATTATACATGTTGTATTACTACACTATGTCCATTAATTGATTACCATTGTATCAAATCAAAGATGAAGAATCCCAACAAAAGATAACATCAGAGTGAAAGAGCCCGAACTCCTGCAATTAAAAAGACTTCCTTCAAGCTGTTCAGAACCTTCCTATTAAAAAGTCTAATAAAAGAACAAACATCAAAAAACTGAAACAGAATACAGAGCTGTCAGCATGTAAGACAGGAACACAGTTTCAACTATCTACACTCCCCTGGGTCCTTCAGCACAGAAATTAATAATGAATGGATCATCCACACTGAAATATGTGCATTGTATATAGGTGTACACACATACCCACTCCAACCCCCAAAGATACACAGTATAAACACTATGTCTTCCTATAGGTCAAATATATATGTGTATAGGTGAAAATACTAACCACATGTGTAAACATGGGTACTTGTGTGTGTGTTTATAGATGCATGTACATCATGCATGTATATCATAGTCCTTTGAGGGACAGAATCTTTAAACATAAACAGTGTTCTTTAGATTTTACTGACATAAAGTACTAGTGTAATATAACCTTTTTTATTAGTTATTTAAGAATATTAATTTTAGAGGAGATAACCAAGCAATACCAAGAACAAAGCAAATCAAAGTCCAACAGGCATGAATGAAACCAAAGCAAAACCACTGTGGCAGTCTCATTACGAACAACAAAATCAACTAGGGCGATCTAGATACAAAGAAAAACCAGAAAGCACAGATACTGTTGAAAGGAAATGGAGAAAAAAGCAAACCTAGCTTGCAAGGTGGAAGATGATAGTTGACAACATGAAAGATGGGATGCCTATAACCAAGAAAATCAGCAGTCGGGAGGACAGTCCCATGGGTCAACTGCTCTTTAGCAAGGCAGCCCAGGTCCTCTACCCTCTAGCTATCAAAGCCCCATTTCTAGTTGGGAGCTAGGTGAAAGACAATGCAGGCTGAAGGAGTATCCTGGATATAAGTATTATTTAAACAAGATTTTTTAAAAAAACTTTTGTTTACTTACCACTTTTTAAATAAGTAACATATGAACCAAAGCATTAGTACTTTTATACAAAACAGACCAAGGAAGAACCCAGAGCTGAAAGGGACAGAGGACTCAAATCTAGAATCAGTCACCATTACCAAAAAGGTAGTGTATATACTACTACATATACAAGTGATCATTTTGGACAGTATACATATCAAAGAACTGATACTTTTGAACTGTTGTGTGGGAGAAGACTCTTGAGAGTCCCTTGAAGAACAAGGAGATCAAACTAATCAACCTCAAAGGAAATCAACCCTGGATAGTCATTGGAAGGACTGACACTAAAGCTGAGGCTCCAATACTCTGACCACCTGAGCTGACTCACTGGAAAAGACTCTGATGCTGGGTAAGACTGAAGGCAGGAGAAGGGGGAGACAGAGGATGGGATTTTGGATGGCATCACCGACTCAATGGGCATGAGTCTGAGCAAACTCTGGGAGACAGTGAAGGACAGGGAAGCCTAGCATGCCGCAGTCCAAGGGGTCTTAAAGAGTCAGACACGACTTAGCAACTGAACAACAACATGCCAACTATCTCCCCTTGGAGAAAACTGCCCAAACTGCAGTCCAGTCTTGGTGGAAAACTGTTGGCCTCATACAAGAGAGACTCATACTTGGTTTCCCATCCTAAGCCCCGACTTGTCCCAACCAGAGATGTACCCACCTCTAAACTTTCATTTCTGAGCTCCCCTCACTGGTCCTACCGTTACTAGTCCCACAGGCCCCCCCTTGGGCCTCAGACTTCAACTGAACAGTTCCTCAATCTCCTGAGAATCCTGGCCACTGCCCTGCTCTAATCTGGGCTCCCACTGCTATGCTTCTTCCAGATTTTCCAATCCCTTTGGCCCTTCTTTAGGCTCTATGCTCTTTCTCCTGGTCCCAGGGAGTGTTCCACCCTCAGTTCCATGTTTTCCTGTTATCAGGGTTCCATCCCTGGTTTAATTCGGTCTTCCACCCTAAGCTCTCTTTTAAATCAGACCCAGGCATTCCTCACTCTCTCCCTCATCTTCTTGTTTATGATACAGTCCTAAAATGGGATCCAAGGTGCTAGTCCCAAACTCACCTCTTCTCTAAACTGTTCTGGTATTTCCAGGCTCAGGCCTCTAACACAAAGAGATTTCTTTCTCTCTGGGCCCTTGGTTCATGCTACCTTTTATACATCTCTCTAGATTACTAAATAAACATTTAAAGTGTCAAGCCCTTTCCATTTAAAATGGAAAAATTTTAATTAAACACACACACACACACACACACACACAAACTCTTTCCTTCATTTTCCTCTACAGCTACTGGCCTCAGGCCCTCTCCTCTCCTCCTTAACCATAAAGAGCTGCCTCATCAGACATCCCCACTCTGCCCTCCCCATTCACTTCTTACACCACTTAAAACGCGTCTTCACTTCCACTCCTCTCCAAAAGCAACTGTGCTAACGTCACCTCTGAGAGGCCAAATCCAAAAAACATGTTAAAACCTCAAGTTAGCTGCCCTTTACGCACTCTTGAAATACTATCTTCCTTAACATAGTCATACGCTTCTTGTTTCCTTCCTATCTCTCAGCCAAGTCCTCTTCAGTCTATTTGCTGATGCTGTCTCTAATCAGTCATTTAAAGATGACATTCCTTAGGACCTTCCCCCCGCCTCTTTACATTTATCCAAGTGAACTTACCCATACCTTTTGCGATCTATATACCTGAAATTCTCAAGTATTTATTTCCAGCCCAGACTGCTTCTCTGAGCTAGACTAGCAGCATTCCATTCCCGATGAATGTCCCTCATCTTATCACTCAAACTTAGAATGTTTAGAAATGAACTTAGAATCTTCCCAACTCAGTCCATCACAACCACAACCACTGAAAACAAAATTTCCAAACCCCACGATGGTCTTCATACAAGACTTCCCATCCTAGAATACAGCAACACATCCCTTTGGCTGTTTGTGTCTGAACACAGGAGTCTCTAATACCCCATCTTTGCCATCCGTATCTTTTCAATCACTAGGTTCTGCCCACCATTCTGGCACATCTCTTACTCGTACTCACTTCTCCCCACCACACTGCCACTACTATCATCTCCCTCCTGGAAGAGACATGTCACTGACCTCTCAGTGTCCTCTCCTACTCTCCCTTCTGACCACATCAATGCTGTGGACCAAACACTTTTTCCAGAACCCTTCCATTCCCCATTAAGAAGTATGGTCTGTTTCTCTTTTCTTGAATTTGGGTAAGATTTTTAAACTACCTTGATGAGCAGAATGCAGCAGAAATAATCCTGTCTGACTTCTAAGACTACATCAGAAAAGGCAATGCAGCTTCCATCTAGAGTTCTCCATCTCTGCCTCTCTCTCAGAATGCTTGCTCTTGAAACTCAGCCATTATGTCTTAAGGAAGCCCAGGCCACATGGAGAAGCCGCACTCCAACTCCCCCCTGATGGCTCATTCCGCAGGCAGTGAGCTGCTAGTCATGAGGAGTTTAAGCAGCCTGCAGAGAGGCCTATGTGGTGAGGAACTGAGGCCTCCAGCCAACAGCTACATGAGTGAGCCATCTCGAAAATGGACCCTCCAATCTAATCAAGCCTGCAAATAACACAGCCTGCTGATGCTGCAACTTCATGCGAGATTTTTAACCAGCCAGAGTCACTCAGCTAATCCTCTCCAAATTCGTGACAAGAAAGTATGAGATAATCATTTTTGCTATTTTAACCACTGAGTTGTGGGTAATTTATTAAGCAGCAATACACACCTAACAAAATACCTATGGCATCTATCATATTTTTCCTTTATTGCGCTAATACATTTGCAATGAAAACTTAATATATATATATCTTCCTGACTAAACAGGAAGAAGCATATGGAAAAAGCCTGAATTGTTCACTACTATATTCTCAACATTAAGTGATGTCCAATACCATGGTAGGGACTCCAGAAATATTCAATGTAAAAAATGTCAATCTTAATCAATATCTCTAAATTCATGACTATAAATTTGTTATTCGATAATAATAAAACTTTATTCTGAAGTGTGACATCATCAAATGGCTTAAGACCTTAATTGAAAATGGAGATATTAATTACATACATATGTATATAAAACATACATACTGATACGGGCTAAGTATGTGGGGTATGTATGTTTATCAAACTATTAGTATACATAGAATATACTGCTTCTTTTTTTTTTAACTGCTCAGATCTTCCAAACTGTCTTCAGGCATAACTAAGATAAATTTTTGTGCTGTTAAACGTTGAAACTTCTGTGCGCTTATCTGACAATGTGTAGTTGTAAGACAAATGACTAAAAATCAATTATACACACATAAACATGAATCCATGACCGTGCACACACGTCTGTTTGTGTATACAAACACACACACCCCTCCCTCCACCCTAACCATGACTGTGAAGTACCGAAATATACAGTGAAGTACCTAAATATACAGAAAACTACTTAAGACATAACGTTAATCAGCAGACAATACTGATTCAAATGACAACCGTAAGGGACAAACATCTTGGCTCTCTATCTACTCAACAAGACAAAATATGTGCCTGACTTATGTCTGAAAATTCCCAGCATACACAATTATATGTAACATATATGTTAAAAACCCAATCTAACTGATGGTATTAATCTAATCAGGATTGCCTCACAAAAAACAAATACATATATTATTAAACTGTCATTCTTGGCAAAGGACAAAACAAATCTGTAGCTGGTAATCACACTGCTTTCTCTCAAAAGAAGACAGTGATTAATTTTCCCCCTCCAACCTAATAACTCAGTCTTTTACCTCACAGTGGAACAAAACAGAGCTGCCCTTACACATAAAATCAAAGTTTAATTCTGAAAATACTAAAGGGACAGGAAAACATGAGGTATTATATGGAGTCCACTTTTCCTAATAAAATTCTCTCAGGGACTTTAAAAACAAATAAATAGAAACCACTGTCCATATTGTGAAATTAAATAGTTGGAAAAAATGTTATAGCCAATCTTTATTATTTGTTCTTCCTAAAAGCAGTTAAAAGTAAGATACATGGCTCATTCACTTCAAACAAATAAAACAATAAATAATGGTATGAGCCTATTTTTATAACACTACTTGCCAGAGGATCTCAGTGATTAAACTGTTATACCTCATATAAAGCTGGCATTAAGATGAAAGCTAAAGAATGGAAGAACATTACCTGGCAACTAACACAGGGAGAAACGATGTTTCTGTATCATGCTTTCTTTGCAGCTACTGGGTTATCTTTCTAAAAGAAAATTTTGCTTGAGGAGCACTTGAAAGAACACTGGCCTGGAGCTTCTGTTCTGGCTCTGATCAAAAAATGAGACCTCACGTCCAGTCGCTAAATCAGTCCTTGATTTTATTCACTAACAATGTTGGGGGCTAACAGTAGGTAAGTCCACCAAGGCTCTGTCTGTTTTATGATGTGCAGTTGAAGCAGTTAAGTCTTCAGTAGCAAGTCCTAACTGAGGGCACTCACTAATAAAGAAATCAGCAGGCTCACTTCTACAGAGGCATCCAAGACACACAGCAGTCTGAGACAGATATGAATATTGCCAATAAGTGCATCCATGTAAAATGCAAAAGAGAATACAACAAAAACTACAAACAGGAGGTACATATATTCAATCCTCTGTAACATCACACTTCTTATAAGAAAGGATCCTTTTCCTCCTAAAACAGTAAGAGGCTGTTTTATTCTTAACTCCCACTAGAAAATACTATTTATCCAAACAGAGAAAAAGGAAAAATATAACATGATATTGAGAAAAATTCTACTAGCTACTGTTTTCCTTTTATGTCTAACTGTGAAAATCAAGTTCATATGTAACTTCTGAAACCGTTCTTAGGAGCCACAAAACAATGATCAAAATCTAACTAAAACAATGCCAATTCTAACAGAATTTTTATACCATAGTGAGATTTTCAATCCAACAGAAATATTAAAAACCTGCATAGCTCCTGCAGAGGATCTCCCTTTTAGCAGTAACAGAGTGCTATTACTGAGGAACACACAGAAAGATTCAGCGCAGGCAGGCAGGCACACCTGGAAATACGTGAACATCCCACTGACTTCTTCAACAGCCAAGAATATCAACCACTGCTCTCATCTCTTTATTTTAAAAAGAAAGCATCTAAAAGCAACCACCTCAAAACATAATCCTTCAATATTACAAAGGAAAGGACAAACAAAAAATAGCAGTATAATAATATGTGAGTAAACAGCTCTAGGGGCTTCCCTGGTGACTCAGTCGTGAAGAATCGACCTGTAATGCAGGAGACGTGGGTTTGATCCCTGGGTCATGAAGATCCCCTGGAGAAGGACACGGCAACCCAATCCAGTATTCCTGCCTGGGAAATCTCATGGACAGAGGAGCCTGATGGGCTATAATCCATGGTGTCGGAAGAATTGCACACAACTTAGCAACTAAGCGATAAACAGCTCTATGGCACTGACCCTCCTACTGATCTCTCTGAATGAAAATAAGAACTATACAGAGAAACATAATTAACAATACACAAGAATCTTGTCTACCACAAATACATATCCTCTAATTATTATACCAGCACCATGGCAGAATTAATACTTCAGGAGACTCTCCCCTTACGGTTCCCAGGTGGTAAAACATATCAAGATGCAAAAAGAATAAAACTAAAAAAAAAAAAAAAAAAAAAATGTGACTGGAACCCCATTACAACCATGTATCTGTCTAGAAGAGAACAAAAACAGTATTTACAACATGAAAATACAAACGTGTTGAAAGGACAACTGATGAACAAAAATAAAGAAACTGGAAAGTTAAATTTATTAAAAAATCATAAATTGTACTTTTATGATAAAAAAGCATTTATAAAACAGCTAAGTGCCAATTTCCTTTATGAATACCACCTTGCAAATTCTTAAAATGGTGTTTCTTACATTTCCTAAATAAATACGTATTAGCACATACTTTACAGTACTGGAGTCAGGAGAGAGAGTCACCATCAGCACTTACGTAGAAGAGAAACACTGGAAGGAAGTAATTTATATTTGTTTATGAATTCAAGCAGGTATATACCACAACAGACTAAGGCAATATGATAGTGATTTAGAGTGGCTTTGAAGATAAATGGAGGGAAAGATAATTCATTTTTCATTCACTTATTATATAATGTGCTCAAATCACTCAACATTACATGCCTAGGAAAAATATCAGGTTAGTATTAATTACTGAATAAAATCAGGAATTAGATAAAGCATTGTTTCAAAAGGAACAGATAGGTGACAAAAAGTCAAGAGTTGGCTAAAAAAGGGAATTCCCTGGTGGTCCAGCATTTTCACTGCTGAGGGCATGGGTTTCATACCGGCTACAACTAAGTTCTCACAAGCTGTGCAGAACCCACGAGGTATGGCCAAAAAAAAAAAAAAAGTTAGCTAAGAGAAATAACTTCTTCCTTCATTTTATACAAATAGTATAAAATATACTGTTGTAGAACAACCACCTTTAACACTGCCGTGGTATTTTTTTTGCATTGCCATAGTATTTAATGCATCAAGACCCAATGTTGTTCTATTCAACTAATTTTACATTTCCATTGGAAAATAAATCAAATTATAGCCTAGTGTGAGGAGGAACAAGTAACATAAGACTGATTGACTTGTCAAAGATATATGATCATAATCCATCAAGTTATTATTTCAAATTTAGCTTTCAAGAGATTAAACTGTCACCTCTCAGTAAGTATTTAATGTTTCCATGTAAGAAGCTGACTTGCCTTAAAAATGCTCAGTGCTCTTTGACCCACTTTAAGTACACTTTTCCCAACTTAAAGCCACTGAGGAATTTCCTTCCCACTCCACATGAGCCAGGCCCAAGCTACCACTTGGTCAGAGCCCAGAGCTGCCCTGGCATTCAGTCCCCTCAATGCTGAGCACTGGGATGCCTCTCCTTACACCATCAGGTTTGCAGTATACATAGCTGAACCGCAGCTGGAACTAAGAACATGGTTTCCAGCTGTACTCAGTTTCCACACATACAAACAGAACGGCTGCAGCCACTTTAACAACATACAAGACCAGTGCCACACAGCAGTTAGAGAGCACGAACTCTGCAGCGAGCATGCCTGAGTTCAAATCTGGGTTCCATCTTTCATCAACTGTGTGATCCTAGGCAATTGTTTTCTCTCTGTGCCTCAGTTTTCTTAAAGTGATAATAACATCCATAAGACTTTTATGAGACTTGGGATAATGCACAGCAATAGTAATTGTTCAAGAAATATCAGAATTATTTATTGCAAAGCATCCAGCCAAATCTCATGCTGAAAAACAAAACTCTCATATAAAGTAACTGCTTGACTGGTACAGCAATCATATGTATCTATAGAGACCCATGATGTCACAACTGGTGATTTTATCACTAAGGCCAAAGTTTAAATTGATTATATCTTGACCTGTCAACCCTTACTTTAAAAAGCCAGACTAGAGACTAAACAAACACTGTATTTTATTTTCAGGATATGCTTGGGGAACAAACACAAACTGACATGTCTATTCCTGAAGAAACTTAAGGATTTAAGACTCCATTCACTATGGTAGCGACTAGCTACATGCGGTTACTAAAATTAAAAATAAGAAAAACTAAGGGGGAATCAATTAAGAATCCGGGTTTAACAGATACACATTACCTTATATAAAAAAGATAAACAAGGCCATATTGTATAGCACAAGGAACTCTATTTAATTATCTTTTAGTAATCTATAAAAGATAAGAATCTGAAAGTTTGTGTGTGTGTATATATAAAAGAATCTCTTTGTTGTACACTGGAGACACTGTAAATCAACTACACTTCAATTAAAAAATAAAGTAAAATTCAATTACAAATTCAGTTCCTCTCTCTTACAAGTCATCTTTGAAACACAGTTTCCATATGCGGCATACTAAGGATTTCAAGCACTGCAGGAAGTTCTTCTGGACAATGCTGGCACAGCCAGAGCCCTGCAGCACTGCTTTAGAGGCCTCCGGGCACCAGTTTATGATACGCCACTCATCAGAATGGCACAAAGAACATGTTAACCTGGCGCACCTCTAGGAGAGGTGAAGCTGGAGACCAGAGCTGACCCAATGGAAGGTCCAGTGGGCTGATTAATTCCAGTTCCAATTTCCATCTCCTCATTAGAGAATAATGTTCTACAGCTATTTGCCCAAGTAGTTTCAAGCATAAGGCAAAGAGGAGACAATCAATTTTTTACTAAGTTAACAGCTTAGTACACAGTTTCACTCCACATTCCACTTCCTCTCCTTTCCCTCAGTTGAGTCTATTCTAAAATAAAGGTACTAGGAAGTTTACCAATGGCGAGTAACAGCTGGGATTTGCTAAGTAGCTGTTACTAAGCTGGCCATGGTTCTCCCCATGCTATACTGTCAAGATGAGGAAAAAGGACAAGGACTCTAGTGCTCCAACCTGACCCAAGAACTCTGAAATCCAGAAGGGTCCCTTCTTTTCTGTTTCTCATTTTATTCAAAGGTGTGGCAGGCAAATTATAATTCCACAGTTATGAAATCACCACAAACTACTAGAAAAGATAGAACTATAAACTCTCTTGCCAAATCTGGGTCAAGGGAGTCGTAACAACTTTAAAGGACTGAGCTATGAAAGAGACCTGAGAATACCTGGCTCAGAGTATTACTTATTCAGAGATGCCTCAAGCTAAATTAGTTTCACTGTTTTCTAACATGTCCAAAGCAGTATCCTGCATAACTTTTAAAGTAATTTTATTCTGCAGTTTTGAAAATGTTGAAGTACTTTTAGTAGTATCATGCATCAAACATTAGTCTTTCAAAAATCAATCTTAAGTATTAGAGGGCCCCCAAAAGGTTTCTAACTAGTATTTATTATTAGCAAAACACAACTATTTTGAGGTCAGGCTGCTTTATGACGAAAAGAGACCCAGAGAGAGTTGTCAAGATTTAGCAAATAAAAATGCAGAATGGTCTCTCAGAATTATTTTTCACAACTGCATATGAATCTACAATTATCTCAAAATAAAAAGTTTATCTGAAGAAAAACACAAGATACCCAGTTAAAACTGAATTTCACATAAACAAGAAATATTTAGTACAGCCCATGTATATTTGGGACATACTTAACTAACACGTTATTTGTTGCTTATCTTTTTTGTTGTTGTTGTTGATCTTATATTCAGATTTAATTAGGTGTCCTGCATTTTATCTGGTCACTCTAGACACCGAAGGATTAGCCTTAATGTCATCTGGAAAGGCAAAGACTGGAAGTCCTCAAATCTGAAACCACCATCAATATGGAGAGAGTAAATACAGACAATGGGTGGAGAGGTGTGCCTGTGAAACATGTAAAGGCATGCCTGAGAGCACACCTTAAGGCTCTGAGAGTGCAAGAAAATCTGGTCAGAGGAATTTTCTTCTACACTAACTGTACTCAATTCTAGACCCCAACCTGTTCATTTTAACCTGTTGACACAAATCCCACAGTACCACAGACTTGAGCCTCTCCACCCTGCTGGGTTCTGACTTGCTCTAAGTGAGGGACTCTAGAAATGCCTCTGACTCTGTTCCTACAGAAGGACTAAACTTTGAACCTCCTCCTTCCGACTGCGGCAGCCCACCCATTGTTTAGATGAGTAGTGCCTGGTTTAGTTCTATTACATAAGCCAAGACCTTGGCTATATGGTCTTCTAAAACAACTGCTATAAGCAGTTCAAGATTATCTAGTTGAGGTTTAAAAACTGGTTCTGGTAAAGTCATTTTAAAAATTTAACCCAATCCTTTGTGAACATCTTTGCCATTCCATAACTCAAATATAATTTCTTATTCAAAAAGTTTTAGTCACAGATATCTCATTAAAACTATAAAAATAGACCTGTTAAACTGAATTTCACTTAAAACTGGATTTTAAGGAATAGGGAAAAATACACATTTACATAAAATTAACATATTCTTCAATAATTTCTGATAATGGGAAGCTATAAACCAGAGGAATTAAAACCAAATACTCTCAAGTACCAAGTAGGTAATGTAAATTACTTAATGAGCCAGCAACGGTGGAAAGAGTGTTATGGTGAAGTAAATATCTACCACCCAAAACACCAGTTAAGGCTGTATACTGTCACCCTACTTATTTAACTTATATGCAGAGTACATCATGAGAAACGCTGGGCTGGAGGAAGCACAAGATGGAATCAAGACTGCCGGGAGAAATATCAATAACCT
This sequence comes from Antilocapra americana, assembly GCA_007570785.1. NCBI lineage: Eukaryota > Metazoa > Chordata > Mammalia > Artiodactyla > Antilocapridae > Antilocapra > Antilocapra americana. The sequence goes on along the minus strand of ML660200.1, from coordinate 55,953,722 downwards.
CAGATATGCAGATGACACCATCCTTATGGCAGAAAGTGAAGAACTAAAGAGCCTCTTGATGAAAGTGAAAGAGGAGAGTGAAAAAGTTGGCTTAAAGCTCAACATTCAGAAAACTAAGATCATGGTCCCATCACTTCATGGCAAATAGAGGGGGAAACAGTGGAAACAGTGGCTGACTTTATTTTGGGGGCTCCAAAATCACTGCAGATGGTGACTGCAGCAATGAAATTAAAAGATGCTTACTCCTTGGAAGGAAAGTATGACCAACCAAGACAGCATATTAAAAAGCAGAGACATTACTATGCCAACAAAGGTCCATCTAGTCAAGGCTGTTTTCCCAGTGGTCATGTATGGATGTGAGAATTGGACTATAAAGAAAGCTGAGCGTCGAAGAATTGATGCTTTTGAACTGTGGTGTTGGAGAAGACTCTTGAGAGTCCTTTGGACTGCAAGGAGATCCAACCAGTCCATCCTAAAGGAGATCAGTCCTGGGTGTTCACTGGAAGGACTGATGTTGAAGCTGAAACTCCAATACTTTGGTCACCTGATGCGAAGAGCTGACTCATTGGAAAAGACTCTGATTCTGGGAAAGATTGAGGGCAGGAAGAGAAGGGGACGACAGAGGATGAGATGGTTGGATGGCATCACCAACTCAATGGACATGAGATAAGGTAAACTCCAGGAGTTGGTGATGGACAGGGAGGCCTGGCATGCTGCGGTTCATGGGGTCACAAAGGGTCAGACATGACTGAGCGACTGAACTGAACCCCAAAACTGATACACACTGGTTTTGCAATTCAACCTCACTCCCTTGACCTGTGGTAAGCCACTTAACATTTGCAACTTTTCTCATAACCTATACACCGACCCCGATACATCAGGGATAGGCATGAACCATAAGTGCATAACATTTCACACTTACTCCACTCACCCCACTGTGACTGATTCAATGATGATTTCAATTGATTAATGAGATGCAGCTGGACCTCTGACAAAACTACTGAAGCCAGGAATTTCACTCTATTTCCTATTGCACCTGAACGTAAAGGATGAAACAGGGAGGTACTAGCAGTTATTCTATAACCACAATGAGAAAGTGTGTCCAATTACTGGAGTTAACTAAAAGGAAGCAGAGCTGGCAGATGGAGAGGTAAGTCAGATGCTGAGGTCATGCCAAGGCCAACCCTACCGTGAACTTTTCAGTTTTATGAGACGACTTATTTAGTTGTGTCATTATTCTGTTAATGCGAACAAACCAATGCTTTCTACAAGCATTAATTTTTAAAATTTTCTACTACTGCAACCAAGTGAGTCCTAATACAGGTATTCAGAGTCAGTTTTCTACATCAGTTCACACAAACACACAGTGCTACGTTTGGCTTACAGGCTGCTGGTGTACAAGCATAAGCAAAGGCCAACCCTTTGGTTTTATTTATATTCTTTACAAAATATTTTCATTGTAAGATACAGTATATCCTAATATTTATACACCAGTACTAGCCTTCAAAACTACAACTAGCAAAAGACCAAGAAGCAACAGCAGCCTTGGGTGTCACTGTGTAAGACACATAGATAAGGGAAACCGAACAAACTTTTTGCCAACCCAATACATACACTCACCCTTGCATTAAAGGCGCTAATGTAAAAAATTAAACTCATAACAAATGACATTTCAGCTTAGAAGACCAATAAAAATACATTTTAAGTCCGCTGTAACCTTCTTACTAAATAAACTCCTCCACCTAGAATCCTAATTAAACCAAATATACTTCCTGTTACAAAAGTGATATTCAAGATAAACTCCCCATTCTCAAAAAGATCCCTTCTCAAGCAAAAAGTATGCACATACTACCATAAGACAGCAATAGTGAAGAATCACAAGCAAAGAGATATATTTCAAGACAGAATCCCTTGGAAAACACCCTGAATTTCTACACTGGGTGCTGAGCTTTCTATAGGACCTTTCACATCTAATTACCTCCAGCCAAGAAGGGTTTTTAATTTTCCTTTTACAAAGTGGGGTGTGCCCCAGTTTTTGAAATCTATGCACAATAAAAAGTAGTGAGAGGAAGTAAAAGACAAGTTAATCCATGACAAGATAGAAAGACATGGCAAACACTGAATCCATGCTGCCCAATACAATAGCCATTAGCCATCGGTGGCTATGAAGTACTGACAAAGTGGCTAGTCTGAACTATGCTGCAAGTGTAAAACACAGACCAAATTTCAAAGATACAGTATATATTGTTTACATGTTGAAATAATAATTTTATATATCTGCATTACTATAAACTTTAAAATTAATTTCACATTGCTTTTTAATTATTAGCATTGCTACTAGAAAATTGAAAATTACATTTGTAGCCTGCACTACATTTTTACTGGACAGCATTGTTCTAAGTCATAGCTTTTAAATCTGAGTTTAGAGTGTTTTCTTCATTTGAAACCATTCCTAAAGGAGATAAGCATCTGCCAATTTACATAACTTACTTTTCCTGTCACACCTCCATACTTCTCATACAATCTCTTAGGACCCATTAATACCAGTGAACAATACAAATCAGAATAAACATATTAATATATAATATAGATTACACTTGAACATTATGCTGTTACTAATGCATTAGTGCTTTGTAATGCACATCATTAAAACAGAAATCCATTAATACAAATCCATTTCAAGAAGTGGTTAATAAGACAATCATAAAGTCAACCTAATTCCTAGAATTTTATTCGCCAGCTAGGTGTGGAAGGCCACATGTGGTTCCAGCTAATGACAACTGGGCTTCCATGATACTGTAATTAATGCCTGTTGCTTGTGATATTAAAGCCTTTGAATCCCCAACGTGCAACAGCCAGAAAATTACAGTTTCCTTGTAAACTTCCATTATTAAAACACAAAGACACAGACAAATATCACTTTTTCCAGTCACTGAATATACAAAAGTGAGACGAGCACTGTCCTACAAGACGGTTAAAGAGGTAAAATTATAAAATCTCCTCATTCATATTTGAAAGTAATATATTAATAGATTTGAAGGATGAACTGCATCCAGATCACTTCCCCCTAGAACTATCCATTTGTCGATTAGTTCTAAGTCTCTTTAAACACTACAATTCACATTACAGGCTCATCTGCTACACCTCTAAACACCAACCCCCACTTTCAACACTCTGCAGAGATTTCCTACTGCCATTTCAGGTCAGATCCTTACCTTCAATTTTGAGTCTCATCAGGCTAATCTCTATTTTCTTCTCTACTTTTTTGCCTAATTTGTTCCATTTTGCTTGAACAAGCCTACTTTTATCTGGTGCTCCATTAACCCATCCCTTCTCCAAATCTTCTCTTTTATTGTATTTCAACTTCCTGTTCCCCCACACATTCATAATGGGGAAAGAGATTTACACGACTCAAGACAAAACACGATTTTATTTTTCTTTTCCCCAGCTATTTAAGAAGCTCTTTAAATTCAACTTTCAACATGCAAGCTCTCAACTTTCAAAAGGGTATCCTTATTTCTCTTCCAACTATCTTTCTTGAATAAGTAACATATGTTTCTTCATACTAATTTACATTAAATGCAATAATTCATTTCTAAAACTCTAAAGTTTGGAAAGAACTTTGTGGTCCCCAAACTTCCTGACATGTTCCTCCTGAAATGTTACGCATTAAGTATTTTTCTGCAGGCTTTCAGCAAGTCTTTGAAGCAGCCCCAAAGGGCTTCCCAGGTGACTCAGTGGTAAAGAATCTGCCTGCCGACACAGGAGACACAGGAGACATGGATTTGATCCCTGGGTCAGGAAGATACCCTGGAGGAGTAAATGGCAACCACTCCAGTATTCTTGCTTGGGAAACCCCGTGGACAAAGGAGCGTGGCAGGCCAGTCCACGGGGTCATGAAGAGTTGGACACAACTGACCACAACTGAGGGACTGAGTATGCATGGGTGCCCAACGTTTCCAGTTTTTGCTTCTTTAAGAGCTTAAGTTCGTATCTTTCACCTAACCATTATAAACCTTGATTTATACCAGTGTGATTTTTATTTTTGATATTTTTATTACTGATAAGATCTCTTTATGAATAAATATATAGCCTGTAATGCTGAGGTAAAAATCTTCCCTGTGTGTTTAAAGTTTCATTCCCTTTCATAGCACAAGAGTTTTAACTTAACATACTATAATTTCAATCATCTCCTTTACGCTTTTGCTAATGGATTCAAAATTAATCCTTATAAATCAACTATACTTCTATATAAAAAAAAAAAAAGGAAGTTAATTTACAGTACAGAGTGAATGGTACCCCTGGAGTGGTACAATGTGGATGTTCTGGCTCAACCAACAATACAGATGCCCGTTTTCCAAAGTAAAAACAGTCTGACTTTTCATGATATATTTAAGATTTTTACCCATCTGGAGTGGATAAAGTTGTGACTGGCAATTTTAAAAATCACTATTCATTTATCCGAACTTCACTTAGGTAGTAATCTTAATTCTATGTTTTGGAAAGTTTAACAGATTTTTTTAAGGTATCTGTTAAATAAACTCACTGTCAATCTGAGCTTCTAGTCAACAAAACTTTAAAAAGTACATATATATCTTCCGTGTGCCAGAAACTGGGCTAAATGCTGATAATGAAGATTGCAAAAGATGACTGCTGAACACAAAAATCTTAGTCTTACCAGAGAAACAAATCAATTACCATGCTGTATATTTTCTTATTCTGTCCCACTCATCATTGCTGTTTGTGGACTAGTACTATTTTTGGTACACTAATTGGTTCTAATACTTCATTTTATCAGAATGTCCCTCCATAAACATACCTATACCTGTTTATTTTTCCATATAACTATTACTTACCATTATATGTAACATATACAAGTTATATATTATCTAGCTCACTAAAAAGAAAAAAAAAAGATGAAATTGCATTATTATCTGCATTCTGAGAGAGGAGTTAAATAAATAACTTGCTCAAAACCTCACAGTTAATTTGTGGAGCTGGGACTTGAACTGTATTTGTCTAACTGCAAAGCCCTTTATCTGGGTCAGATGGACTTCCTAGCTATACAAGGACAGTTTGAGCTTGCCTCCTCTGTGTTAGGGACAAGGGGTTGGGGCGGTGGTGATCCAGCTTGCTTTCACAGTATTAACTTTGTATTATAATCACAGTTAGTACCTAATTACAATGCAGGTATCTTGGTTCCCCCTACCCCTAAAATTAGAAGAACTGTTCACAAGTATTTTCAACAAATAGAATACTGGTTTTTTTATTAATGGGGAGTATATTTTATTTTCTTAAGGAAGAACTCTAGTCTACCTCACTGTTTGAGAATCAGTTAAAATACACCAGATGGTGCTCAACATCACAAATAAAGGCAAATCCAAACTACCATGAGATGCCACTTCACATCCACTGGAATGGCTATCATAAACAGTATGGCAAGGATGTGGAGAAATTTAAGCCCTCATACATTACTGGTAAGACAGTAAAGTGGTAAAGACTTTGTGAAAGCAGTTTGGCAAGTGTAAGACATCGCAGTTTGACTTCTAGGAATACCCTAAAGAACGCAAAACAGATATTTAAGCAAATGCCAGGACACACAAGGTCAGCAACACTATTCACAACAGGCGAAATGTTCAAACAACCAAAATGTCCATAACTGATGAATGGAGAAAATGTACCAAATGCTTTTATTTCATATTGTGTGTTTCTCTTTTAAAAAACTGAAGTACAGTTGATATACAATATTATATAAATTAAAGGTGTACGATATAGTAACTGACAATTTTTAAAGGTTATATTCTCCATGTATAGTTTTAAAATGTTGGCTGTATTCCCTGTATGTACAATATATCCTTAAAGATCATTTTACACATAATAGTTTGTACCTCTTACTCCCCCCTACCCTTGCTGCCCCCGCTCCGTAACCATTTATTTCTTCTCTATTACCAGTCAGTCTGTTTCTTTTCCTTGTTTTGGTTATATCATAGTATGCATTTGTTGAAATGCTCAATAACTTTTCTTCTTCAGCCTACTGTTGTGATGTCAGAAGGCTGGGAACATTCTTCACAGTCTTCCAACAAACTTCCTTTGTTTGAGGGGTACTGAAAGTGAAAGTGAAAGCTGCTCAACCGTGCCCGACTCTTTGTGACCCCATGGACTACATAGTCAGTCCATGGTATTCTCCAGGGCAGAATACTGAAGCCTTTTCCTTCTCCAGGGTATTCTTTTCTAATAAGCGAATTCTATTTGTTCTTATAATTTTCATACTCTGTTCAGCAATGAAATTAGAGCATTGTTATTTTGGCAGTATTGATATCATTTAGATCATATTTGCCTCCAAACATGCTTAAGATAGTTTATCATCTTTTCCTATGCTCTAACCATGGGAAACAGTTTAAAACATCTTACCTATAAATCTACAGAGAAATTTATTAAAAGTATAAAGTGTTTTTTAAGTTTCTTTTTAACAAATAATCTAATCCATGTTTTCAAATGAATCATCTCCTGTCAATTAGTTTAAGAGGTTGCTGTTGAAGTTTTTTCCTTTTTTCAAATAAAAACACCCTAGTAAGATTTAGGGGTGTCTCTGGTACTTTTAGCTCGTGCCATCTTCCTCCGAAGTTGCAACTTACTAAGTTCTGATTTACTTCTATTTCCAGCTGTTTGCATTAAAATGTCACGCCCTCATTAAGTCACTAGCTACACACACAATCAGACACATACGGGCCTGATTGTGCACATGCCTCCCACAGGCTTTACTAATCTTTTGCATTATGACACAGCAATCAAAAGTATAGAGGGTGCTTACATTAAGAAATAGCCAGTCACTAAAAATCAAGAACATGATCTTAACTGTTCTTCTCTCAAAATCAAGAACACGATCTTAATTGTTCTTCTCTAGCCTCACAGAGATTAAATGGTATTTCATTATCTCCTCTGCCCCTGCCCAATTCTCCTCATTCCAACAATGACCCTAAGCCTCAGAGAACCATTTCTCAAAAAAACCGATTAGAGTGCAGCTAGTACCTAATCCTAAGACATGCTTCTCAAAATGCACATTCTCAGAACACCCTTGGACCAAGAAATTAGAATCTCTGCTTTGGATAATGGTTGATTACAAAGAATCTGATTGATCAAGCCTAACCAGAACACTACCCACATAGATACTATCAGGGTTAAGGTAACCCTACAATTTATCATACTAACTAGGGTATCACTAACTAGAAACTGAAAGGAAATGCCATTAACAATGACACTAAGACAAAAGATAAAAATCAGGATGTATGGTCAAAATAGGTTCCTGTGTTATGCTGCACCTTTGAAAACTTGGCTAGTTTCATTACTACTTTCAACTTAGGAGTTCACTAACATTATCCTAAAATGTAGTACGAGAGTATTACACTAAGAGTTGAAAATACAAAGAAACATAAGATCCACACCCAGTCCTGGTGCCCAGTTCAGCTGGGATTCTTCCCAGGGGATGTGACAAGAGGCACGAAGTACCAGAGAATAAATACAAGTCTCTCAAAAGACAGATGTGCACCAAAAGCTTTACAAGATGTAGGATTTAAAATGGGTCTTAAAGGAGCACTATTGATTGACTGGTGGATGAAAATCATTCGAGACCTTGAGAGAAGGTAAACAAAGATGCAGAGCCTAGAAGCCCATGTTACGGCCAGCAGATGGGAAGCAGACCACTTCTGCTAGAGCATAGCTTTTACACATAACAGAAGATAAAGATGAGTTAAGAACCAAATGAAGAACATTTTTGATGGACAACCACTAAAATTCTTGAGGGAAGTCCATGATCAAAAAGCAGCTGTGGGACTTCCCTGACGGTCCAGCGACTAAAAACCTGCCTGCCAATGCAGGGGACAGGGGTTTGATCCCTGGTCTGGGACGATTTCACATGCAGCAGGGCAACTAAGCCTGTGGGCTACCACTTCTGAGCTGCAGCTCTAGAGCCAGCCAGTTGCAGCTACTGAGGACCGCATGCCCTAGAGCTTGGGCACTGCAACAAGAGAAGTTACCACAACGAGAAGCCTGCATACCGCAACCAGAGAGTAGCCCCATTCACCACAACGAGGGAAAGCAAGGAGCGCCCAGGGGAGATGAGAAGGGAAAAAGACACAAGGGTGAAAAAGAATACACCCCACATTTCTAAAAGAAAATACCAAATAGGAAAGAAGAGCAATTAGGAGAAAGAAGAAACACCTCAGGGATGTCAATAAGAAGTTGAAAGTAAAGAAATATAAGAAGGAAGGCACTTTAAAAATAAATTTAAAATAAGTCACATGAAGAAAACATTGACAGCTAGACTATCAAAACAGCTTTAGAAAATAAAACAGAAAGGGAAAAGACAGATTACAAAAAGATGAAAGGAATATAAGACAGAAAAGGGGAGATGTGGCTCAGTAAACTAAATGTAAATGGGCAGACAGACAGTGGATAAGAGAAGATGACAGAATCAAATGGGCTTAAATAAAAAAAAAACACCCCTCAGAAACAGCACAAGGTTAATAATTAGAGACATAAGACAAATGAAAAGGCCCAATTTGAGGCAATGGGCTAGCAGAAAAATCCCATTTTTATTTTCAGATTATCCTATAAATAAAACTAAACTCACTAATAATAAAAAGATCAAAAGAATATGTAAAGAAGTGTATTTGCCAGAGAGTGTGTATATGTACATGTTAAGATCATACGAAAAGCTTAAATTTAGTTAAGATTTCAGAGTTTGGGGGAAGTATAAAAAAGTAAAATGCTACAGGAAGAAAATAAGTTTTGCATAAAAGACAATTTCATACGTAGTAAAATCATACATATTTGGTCATGATAGATTTTACATAAGAAGTCTATTACAAATTATGCATTACTTGAAGCAATGCTACACAAAAATATTTTTATTAAAATATTATGATTGGATATCGTTATGATGTGGAACCTAGACGGGTAATTTGCAACTGGAAGTGTTAATCCTTTCCCACTGCTGTTGCTCAGTCTCTAAGCTGTCTCTGAGTTTTTGTGACCCCGTGAACAGCATGCAGCATGACAGGATTCCCTGTCCTTCACCATCTCTCATTTGTTCAGTCATGTCCATTGAGTTGGTGATGCCAACAACCATCTCATCCTCTGTCGCCCCCTTCTCCTCCTGCCCTCAATCCTTCCCAGCATCGAGGTCTTTTCCAATGAGTTGACTTCTTCTCATCAGGAGGCCAAAGTATCGGAGCCTCAGCATCAGTCCTTCCAATGAATATTCAGGGGTGATTTGCTTTAGGATTGACTAGTCCAAGGGACTCTCAAGAGTCTTCTCCAGCACCACAGTCCAAAAGCATGAATTATTTGGCTATCTGCCTCCTTTACGGCCCAACTCTCACATCTTTACATGACTACTGGCAAAAACATAGCTTAGACTACACAGACCTTTGTCAGCAAAGTGATGTCTCTGCTTTTTAATAAGCTGCCTAGGCATGTCATAGCTTGCCTTCCAAAGAGCAAACGTCTTTTAACTTCATGGCTGCAGTCACCCACTGGACATTTGGAAAAGGGGGCAGAGGCTGCTTCCCAGTGGCCACAATAACTGGGGGAGGCCCTACTAGCGTTGAGTCCAAAGATGCTCAGTGTCTTCTGGAGCAAAGCACATGCTGCTGTGTACCAAGTCATTTCAGTTGTGTCTAACTCTCTACGACGCCACGGACTGTAGCCCACCAAGATCTTCAGTCTATAGGATTTTCCAGGCAAGAATACTGGAGTGGGATGCCATTTCCTTCTCTAGGAGATCTTCTCAACCCAGGGATCAAACCCGTATTTCTTACATCTGCTGCATTAGCCACTAATGCCACCTGGGAAGTTCTTTGCCACTAGTGCCACCTGGGAAGTCCAAGGCAAAGCACAATGCAGTCCAAAATGCCAAAGGGGACACTGATAAGAAAAATTGTAAATGGACAAAGAACATTGCTCTTCTTGTATATTTAGATAGAATAAAGTTCATTTTTAAATTTAATTCTTGTGATAAATTTGATTCTGATAAAGGCCTTTGCATTCCACCTTAATCTATTTTAATTCAGAACTTAAAAACAGACATATAGTTCTAATACAGGAATTTTAGTTACTAAGACATTGATTATCCCTTCACAAATTAAGATATGGCCAGGAGAACATCATATGTTTAATGTAAGAGCTTCAAGAAGTCTTGTTTTCAAAATAATACCTAGGGTAATGGTTGACTTGAATAACATGCATTTGCATTACCTTACCACCAAATATGTCCACACAACTTTTATGCATGCAAAGTTTCCTAACAGTGGCCATATACTGAAGGACTGCAATGGAATGAAAGAAAACAAATACAAATACAAGTTCACCAATCAGAAAAGGATAGGTAACCAACTCACTATTTTGAAAAGGAGGAAAAAAATAAATCTGATAAACAAGAGGAAGAATTATTCCTTATTCTTATAATCCTTATTCCTTATTCTGCTTTCACTATGGAACTTACCAGACTGGTAACGAAATAGAAGATGTTGGCAAGTTTCTGTTTAGTATTCCAGTAGCTACCAGCATCACAAAAAGACAACCAGATTTTCAGGTGTTTCCTGATGAAATAGCTCACTACCACCTATGGAGCAGTTTGTCAAAAAAAAAAAAAAAAAAGCGGGGGATGGTAATCAATCCTGAATACTAACAAGCCTTCTGACCCAACTCCCAAATTTACAGGAAACGCTGAACAGAAAGATACTAAACTATGCCGTCAGAGTGCAACAAGCAAAATCCAAACTTAAACACTCAGCCCTGTTTTATTTAAGTAATCTACAAAAATGAAAAGGGGAAAATACAAAAACAAAAACAGAAAGAAACTATAGATTGGATGATATATAAAACACATCAACCCATTACAATGTGTCTATTCAGATACTGATTCAAATTATCTTTGAAGAAGGAAGGTAGACAATCCTTAAGACATTTGTAAATTTGAACATGACTGATTCAAGAATTTTTATATTTTTAGATGTGTTAGTGACACTGGGTTAAAAGTTTTTATCTTTTGGAAATGCATCTGAAATATCTATTCTTTAAAAATGCAGATTAAATGATGTCTGAGATTTGCTTCAACATGATTTAAGAGGGTGAAATGATTGGGGTTATACATGACATAAGATTGGCCAAGAGTTGTTAACAATTGAAACTAGGTGAAGGCTACATGGCTATTTATCACACTAGCCTGTTTACTTCTGTACATGTTCCAAGTTCTCCATAATAAAAGTTAATTTAAAAAAATTAAGAAACCTCAGCAGGAGGGAAAAGTGATCATTTGCAACATGTTTATTTAGGGCTTATAAAAGAAAATGAATACTTAGCATAGTCCTCTAATGGATATGGGGATATAAAGCATCTGGGAGGACATAACAGAAATGTCTTTAAAAATTTTAAACAGACACTGGTGTAAATAAAGAAAATCTAAAGGTGCACAAGTTAAAACTGCCATTGAATTCCACATGGCCACATGCATCTAAGGTTGTGTTCAAACCATTCAAATGTCGCATTTTTGCCTCTTTGTGATTTACTACACAAGTAAATCACAAGTATTTTACTACAAGTATATATATTACAAATCCAACAAATATCAGCAATCTCCTGAGAAACAAGTGTGAAACAAAAAGAAAACCGTAAAGCCAAGGCCTTAAGATGTCCTCTAAATTTTGTTGTTACTACTGTTTAAATTGAGAAGACTGCAGAAAGCAGCAGGAAGCCATAAAAAAACATGTAGCCACAATCTTCTGAGATGGATTCTCTTGGGGACCCTAAATAAATGCATTCTTGACCTACTAAAATTTAATGTAAAAAAATGATCGATTTGTAAAGGACCCATAAGATTGTAAATGGCAAACAAACTACAAATAACCACCCTTAGAAAGGGAATGAATGGTGTTTATAAAAAGCAAGTCCCATGGATGTAAAGAGAGAATCATCACGATGATTTATAAGTAAAGGAAAATAAAATAAAAAGGTAACAAAATTCATGTTTCCCTAGGCCCTTCACTCAGACCAAAACATGTGGAGCTATACTCCCAAAAGCAATTTCAGACTAGAGATGTCTTTATTTTTCCCCTAGACAAGCTAGAAGTTAAACAGAATGACAAAGTATATTTACTCTGGGACAGTGAAGCAGGAAAGAAACTTCAGACTGGCAGAACTGGTCCAAATCCCTCCAAAATAGGCAAACTAAACCTTGGACAATGAATGAATACAGCAATATTGCAACTCCTTCCAAAGCTTTATCTGTTGCAAATAACCATAAGATTAAAAAATTATTATATACACCAATGACCACACAGAGGAGGCTGAGATTTTTTTAAATTTAGTTAACTCTAGAAATTTGACCTTCTTGCTATTACTTAAGGTTAACTTCTTACTGACCATCACATCCAAAACAGGTGCTAAAAAACAAGCTTATGCCGTTTCCCTTTATACCCTTATAAAACTGATGACGTCAACTGAAAGAAAATTTTGAAAGCTTTAGAATTCAATTTTAATACAGTATTTAAACAAGATGTAATACACAGATTTGATACATAAAACTTGTTAGTTTCATCAATCTAAAATGAACTATATAAATTTAGCAGGTCACACTGAAAACATGACATCTATTTTGCTAGGTGGCTTCCCTGATAGCTCAGTTGGTAAAGAATTTGCCTGCAATGCAAGAGACCCCAGCTTGATTCCTGGGTCAGGAAGATTCACAGGAGAAAGAATAGGCTACCCACTCCAATTATTCTTGGGCTTCCCTTGTGGCTCAGCTGATAGAGAATCTGCCTGCATTGCGGGAGACCTGGGTTTGATCCCTGGGTTGGGAAGATCCCCTGGAGAAGGGAAAGGCTACCCACTCCACTATTCTGGCCTGGAAAATTCCATGGACTATATAGTCCATGGGTGGCAAAGAGTCGGACAAAACTGAGGGATTTTCACTTTCACTTTGCTAGGTAGACCAGCTCCTCTTCTAAAGAGACTCTTAGGAATAAGCAAATCCCTATACTATTATCTAGGAATATTTTTGTACAAATTCACAAGTTTATAGGAAAAATGTTGTTGTTCAGTCACTAAGTCATCTCCAGCTCTCTGTGACCACACAGACCGCAGCTCCTCTCATCCCTACTATCTTCTGGAGTTTGCCCAAATTCATGTTCACTGAGTCCATGATGCTAACCATCTCATCCTCTGCTGCTTTCCTCTCCTTCTGCCTTCAAACTTTCCCAACATCAAGGTCTTTTCCAAAGAGTAGGCTCTTCATGTCAGGCAACCAAAGTACTGGAGTTTCAGCTTCAGCATCAGTCCTTCCAATGAATATTCAGGGTTGATTTCCTTTAGGATTGATTGGTTTGATCTTCTTGCAGGCTAAGAGACTCATAAAGGTCTTCTTCAGCACCACAGTTTGAAAGCATCAAGTCTTCGGCGCTTAGCTTTCCTTATGGTCTCTCACATCTGTACATGACTACTGGAAAAACCATATCTTTGACTATATGTGCCTTTGTTGGACCAAGCAATATCTCTGCTTTTTAATATACTGCTTAGGTTTGTCACAGTTTTCCTTCCAAGGAGCAAACGTCTTTTAATTTCATAGCTGCAGTCACTGTCCACAGTGGTTTTATAACCTAAGAAAATAAAATCTGTCACTGCTTCTACTTTTTTCTCTTCCAAATGCCATGAAGTATTAGGAAAAATAGTGCTTAAATGAATTATGAAACTTATAAACAAGACAAATTAACAGAGATCTAATATAAAGCCAACTTCTACAAAAAGTCGTATCTAGTACCAGTATTAAAAAATAACAAGTACACATGTTGCTGAGAAGTCAGCATTAAAATATTCCTAAAATCCTCTATAGTTGGGACATTTCTCCATAAAGCTAGAAATTCTTTTCTGTAGAGATTTTTTCCCCCAGTTTCAAAGCAATTCATCAACACAGACTGCTTCATCATATCCCAGAGAAAAAAGGAGAGGTAGATTTAAAGTCGTTCCTTTGCTCAAAGAAAAGCCTTACATAAGGAAATACAAGTCAGAGAACAAAGATTTGCCTTTTCTGTTACGATCATATTCATCCCCTGACCTTCTTCCTTACAAGGAAAGAGAATAAAGAGAGCTGGCAACTTGGGGAATGCTCCCTAAAAAAGAAAATGATTCTGTCTGAATGATTTTAAAAAGCACTAATGCAAGCCTAGCACCCCCAAGGCAAAGAAGAAAACTCTTCTTTCTACAATTCACCAACTGAACCTCACTTGCCAGGTTCTAAAACCATAGAGTATGCTGGATCCTTCGAGATACTACAAGCAAACAAACGGGATACACTCACACTAAGAATGCACCTACAGACCATTAAACAACTCTGAATGCTTTTACCAGATTTCTCAAGCAGCAGTGCACAGAAGCAAAAAGTGCTTACATTTACGTCAAAACTAAGCCTAGATTTTTGCCCTGGAGCTGTTATGAATATATATGCACTACATGTGTGACAATTCTCAGATTACCTTTTGAAACCTTAACTAGAATAATACTTCATAGGATTGTTTTGGGAATTAAATAAAATAGCATATCAATAGGCACTATAGTATGGAAATCCAGTAGAGTGTCAAGCTCTATTGTGGGTGCTCAATTATTTCCCCTTTCCTTTTCTGAAGTGAGAACGAAAGTTGCCTATTCGTGAAGTACATATAATTTGTACAATATATAGGCAGAGAAATTTCTCTCTAAATATCCATATGCTCCCCAACATTTTCCAACCACCTTGCAGCTAGCTGAGGTCATGTGATTAAATCCCTATCCTGCTTTCAGACCGAAGCACTTACAGCCAGCACATGACCCTCTAGCTATCCTGCCTGGACATGTTCAAAATGGCAGAGCTACAAGTTAGTTGTAAGCTGCACAGATCCCAGCCAACACGTGGAAGAGCTACCCTGGAGAGTCCCTGGACCTACAGAGGACTTCTTACAAGTGAAAGAAATAAACATTTATATGTTGAAGCTAATGCAACACAAAACAGCTTAGCAAAATTTAATGTCTCTTTTTATAGCCTAACTGCACTCAAATGTGTACATAAAGATGGCAAGTCCTATGCTTAGGTATCAAGGGCTTCCCCAGCGGTTCAACGGTAAAGAATCTGCCTGCAATGCAGGAGCCCCAGGAGGCACAGGTTCGATCCCTGGCTGGGGAAAATCCCCCGGAGAAGGAATCGGTAGCCCACTCCAGTATCCTTGCCTGGGAAATCCCATGGACAGAGGAGCCTGGCAGGCTATAGTCCATGGAGTCTCAAAAGAGTTGGACACGACTGAAGCAACTTAGCATGCATGCATGCTTAGGTATTAAAGGATATCTTCCTTTCGGTGTAATTTTGTATGTCTAGAATGAACAGAATAATTAAGAGAATACTGATAGCAAAGTAGAAAAGTAATCCAATATACACACAATAACTTAGACACTGATACTTACAGCTTCACCTCAAAAGAAAAGGAGAAAAAAAACTCTAAAATCAAGAACCTAAACTCTTTTCTAGTTAATCATAGAGGTTAAACAATTAAAAAAACAAAACAAAAACAAAGCAACGATCCAAAAATAAAAGCTGAGGAACTAAAACCAGCTATGAAGAAACAGGTAAAAGAAAGAAAAGCAGAACAAGACTTTAAACATCTTTGCACCACGTAGTAAAGCAGCTGGTGTCACTTCTCACTGTCACAGTAGTAGTACAGGGCCACAACTGCTTACCCAAATTCTGAAATATCCCCAAAGCTCCAAAAATCAAAGATTGAAAAATAATTTGGCAGCAACACCAAACATGAACTAACCTGAAACGATCTGTAGTGCCGCTTTATCCCACTCAGTAAGAACATTCATGTAGTCTGGGTGTAGCAATATGAATGTGTTTGATTATGGAGTGCTGCCCCAGACCCTACTGACAGTGTTTCAGAAACTAGATCACATTCCTTTTCTAAACCCTGAAAACTTCCACATTCTGAAACATTACTGGCCCCACACATTAGAAATAAAGGACTTCCGACTTGTAACAATAGTAGGATAATCTCTGTATTGTCTTAATAATAAAAATCTAAATCAGATGAAGAGTATGGCTTTCTAAACTGTTTGCAGTTCAATGTACTGAATAAAACTGAATTTTGATGATTTCCCAATGGTTATTTACATTCAATGATACTTCTAGCAGCACACAATATAACCAACCTAAAGCTAAATCATGAAGAGGGTATAATGAACTAGTAGGAAACTAGTTAATTAATTAAAAATATTGCCATAAGTTTTTCTGGCCTCAATAGACCATAATTTAAAAGGTACTCAGCGTAGCCATTCCTGTAGGTTCCCATTAAAAAAAAAAAAAAAAAGACATGTATCAGACAATATAAGATAAACTACAGCACAAGAGTAGTGGAAGATGGGGATACCAGCTCTGAGGAAAGTATAGGAGAATGTATATTCACTAGGCATCACTACTAAGATAGGAAAATAATAATAAATGAACTATGTAAAAATTAAAGAGGCAAGGTATTGAAATTAACATCTAGAGCAGGACTTCTCAACCTCTACTGGCATTTTAGGGAAAATAAACTCTTTGTTGGAGGGGGGTGACCTAGGCATTACAGGGTATTTAAGAGCATCCCTGACCCCTATTCACTAAATTATTCATAGAAGCTACTGTTCCCCCAGTTGTGAAAAGTCTCTAGGCATTGCCAGTTGTTCCATAGGACAACTGGAGTGGGGTGTGTGAGTGAGAAGGCAAAAATCGCCCCCAGTTGAGAACTGGGGAAAGAGAAATATTTAAGGTTTAAAGATGTTTCTTCTTCTAGATTCTAAAATGCCAAATAAGCTACCCTGTTAAAGCCATATAGAAAGGGGGAAAAAAAATTTTCTAGTTCTCTAGATCTACAGGTGGTTTTATTCTGTTTTCAACCTTAATTTTGTAGGAAAGACGAGAATGGCAGATCAAGACCCACTGGAGCACCCTTGTACTCTAAGGAACAATGACTTGCTGATTGTCTTATAACTAAACATATCCATCTGTTGTTACAGCTACTCATTCAAGGAGGGAATAAGGTACCAGCTGGTTATCTGTAGAAAGGAACAAAACAATTTGAGTCTTGCATGTAGCTGCAAAGTAACCACGTAACTTTTTAAATGCACAATTTTCATCCACTTTCTGATTATATTATCTGCACTGAACTTAACAGAGCCCTAATAAAAATGTAACCTTGTTGAGGGGGAAGAATATTATTTTCAATTATATCACTCTTTTGGAAAAAATGTCCAGTCACAAAGTACTGAATTTTTCTGCTACACCAGCATGTCTGAGGGAAATAACTAGCTTTACTGCAAACCAATTTCTTTTTATAATACAAATGGTAGCCAAATATCTCTGAACAATCATATTAAAAAATGATAATTATGGGGACTTGCCCAGTGGTCCAGTGGAAAAGACTCTCTCTGCCTTCCAGTGTAGAGTGTGCAAGTTCAATCTTTGGTTGAAAAACTAAGATCTCACATGCTTCCGTGTGAAGCCAAAAATTAAAACACACACAATTATGAAAAAGTAAAGAATATATGGGCTATTTCATAGATCTCCAATCCAAAGTCATTATTTTCCCTAGAATTTTCTATTCCTGCCAATTTGACAGACCAGTTGGAAAACACCTTCAGTCAGAGTAGTTCTGTACTTATCTATTTTACAAACTGAGCATCCAACTAAGATTTAATTTTATGAAAAGGCCATTACAGGATTTTTTTTCGAGTTGAAAACAAAAGGGCTAGATGATTAATGAAACAATTTCGTTTTATGAAATAGTGTACCTTCACATAGCATGTTTTGGCTAACATAAACAATAACAATCAAATGTATACATAAAAAAGAAAAAGCAATCTATCCTAAGTGTGGGAAGATTTAAAACCAAGTATTATGTAAGCCACCAACAAAGCTATGTGGATTCACATGTCACCTTCATCACGACCTGACTTCATATGGCAACTAGAGAAAGCTTCCAAAATCTCTGCTTAGATAACAGAGAAGAAAAGAAAGCTATGTTCGGGTAACTAGCAAATTATATCAATTCAGAATCTAAATTTTACAAAATTATCAATATAATCTCATTCTCAGTAAAACTATGAATTCTTAAAATGGAATACTTAAAAGGGAAACCATATCACCACTATTTAAAAGTATTTTATTATAATCCACTGGACAGAGCATTCTCTACTGAATTAGATTTCATTAAAGAGGATATACTATTTGTTCAACCTTGCCCAGTGTTCTTAGGTTTATTTTCTTTTTTACTCAAGTTCCAAGGAACTGCTTTTAACTAGCTGCCTGACATTCCCAATAGGTGCAGAGCTGATTAAGATAAAATTATTCCGATAGTTGGATGCTGATGCACTGGAGAAAATGCCAACAAAAGTGAAGGCATACTGCTAAACTAGCTCTTTAACCACGCCTCAACCACTTTATTGACCCAATTCACATTAAGGAATTTCTAAACATATTAATTCATCTCATCTTCACAACAAATTTATAAAGGGGGCATAATTTTAATCTCTTATTATACAGATAAGAAATAGAAAGATATAAATATTCCGTAACTTATCTAAGGTAACACAGCTGTTAAGAGCCAGAGCAGGGACTTGTACTCAGTTCAGCTCAAGTACCAGTGCTTTTCAAACCATAAAATACATATTATCCATCTGGAAATCTAACTGAAATTCAGATCCTGATTCGTACTTCTGCAGGGGGCGTGGGCAAGATTCTACATTTCTAAAAAATTCTACATTTCTAAAATCTCATCTGTGATGCAAATGCTACTGGTCTGAAGACCACCCCTGAGCAGCAAAGTTCTCTTTCCTAGAAATGGCGCAAGGTGGTGGTAATCCGCAAAAAGAGGCAGAGCTTATCCACAGTTGGTTTATGAGTAAATCAGGGCTTCCCAACTACTGCTTTAGAACTTAATTGCTTTTGTTCATTTTTCAGAAAGAAGGAAATGAGCAAAATGTACAAGCATCACAGCACCCACTTTCAGGTTTTGCACATTAATACAATGACTTGATACTGTAACGCCTCCCTCTCAATAAGGCCTAACATCCAAAAACTATTGACAATTGTCCCTGAGTGTCTACTGTAATATAGGTTCAATCTGAACATATTAAAGAATGTCTTTAGAGCATATTTTTGTACTGTCTTAGATATGAAAAGAATCAAAGAGACTGAGTTAAAAATCCAGCACCTTTCTAAACTTCCACCACCTGTCAAGTCCTGTTTCCTCTGGGAAACAGATGGAACATAAAGGTCTTATGGCACATCACTCAATTCTATTTAATAACTTTCTCTAAAAACAGATAAGGAAATGGACATAATACAATCTCCCTTCATTCTCACTGGTGCATCAACTCTTCACACTCTAATCTAGAATAAAGAATATAAATTGAAGCCACTAAGTGTTATATCTGTAAATGCTTTGGCCTAAAGCATTCCAATACTTAAAAACTGAAATGCTATCAAATCACTGGAAATAGCACTTTATCACATGTTTATACTATCAGGGAAAGAAATATCAACACTACCCAAATACATTCAGACATGTTTAAAGCCACACATTTAATTCGATAATTAAGTCTATCCTATGATCACCCTGGGTGTATACATATTTGACACAGCTATACAAATAAGTAAAAAATATTTTATTAATTAAATATAGGAAAAGATTTAAGAAAAAATCTTAAATCTGAGTAATTTTGATTTTGTTGAGTTTTCTTGTATTTCATTCAAGTTTTCTTCCCTGTGTACACAGAAATACTTTACATTCTTCCCTGAAGGATTAAATGTATCACATACTTTGACAAGCTTGTAAAAATCATTTTCAAAACCATAATGGAATTCTGATTAATTAACTACACGTGAAAGTCAAAATAATTAGGTTTCACAGATTTCAGACAGTATGAATTCACATATTTTCTAGAATTTATTAAGAGTCCCACTATTAATTATAACATAAATAAAGCTAAAATTCTCACCTGTGAATTACAAGAACACCACGAATACATATTTGACGCAAAGGTAAAAATACAAATTTTAAATTAGCTGTCAAAAATCCTAAAAATGTCTCCACTAAACCTTACTATTCCAAATTCCTGCTCAAGAACAAGACCTAGACGTTCTTCCACCCAAACGAAATTGAAGACTTACAGAAAAACACACAAAAATATGTGACTATTTCACTTGTTCAGCATAGGAAAGAAGACTGTCCCCAAACTAATAAAAACAAAAACAACTTCTCCGGTCTCCTACTAAGACTGATATTTTCTGGGTTTTTTTCCCTCTATTAATCACTCACAGTCACAAAAGAACTCATACATTAAAAGGAGCAGAGAACTGAAAGGTGTCCTTTGCAGTAGTTGACTGATCACAAGCTGTGAGGAGGGAAAGCACAGATGATGCATGTATGCCAAATTACTGCTCACAAGCAAGCCCAAAGGTCCACCATTTCACTAGTCTAAGCACTAAATGTGAAGCATTATTTCATGGACTGAAAGGAAATCTGGTATATAAAGAGAAAAATAAAAGCAAATTAAACTAAACTTTCTTTCTCTAAGACAGACCATACTTCCTCTACAATAACCGTCAGTGACCTTGTGGAACCATTTCTGGGTTAAATAGGCAGAGCACAGTTCTTCAGCAACTGCAACACTATTGCTCTCAGGCCATCCAGCACGTGCCTACTCGGCTTACTAGATTCACACACGAACACTATTTAATAGTTTGTGCCATTTGCAGAGAAGCAACAAAAACCTTTAAAAGATGTCTGACCTTATATGCAATTTTAAAACAATAAAGACTTTTGAACCGATAGATCTTTACCTCTTCTGTAATGAGAAATACCAGCATACACTCTCCACGTTAAGTAATTCTTCCAGAGAGCAAATTGAACCTGACCTCCCTAAATGGCTACAGATTTGACACACCATTTAGAAGCCTGAAAGGAAATACTGATTTATTTATTCTCTAAAGCAGTGCTGTTCAACAGAAATACAACAGGAGCCACATATGTAATTTTAAACTGTCTAGTAACTGTATTAAAATGGGAAAAAATAAATTAATTTTAAAACATTTTACATACCAAAATAACCAAAACCCAACATATCAAAATATTAGTATTTCAACATGTAATAAATATTTTTTTGAAAATCAGTAAAAATATTTGGCATTCTTTTCTTCATATTGTTTTCAAAATCTGACGTGTATTTTACACCTACAGAACATCTCATTTTAGACTACATCCGAAGTGGTCAATAGCCACAAGTGGTTAGTGGCTACATTACTGGACGGCGCAGCTAGCTCCTAGGTACTACCTTGATAACCGACATACTGCTATCTGTTTAAAATTAGCTTACATTCATGTTTTCATTTTGAATTGAAATGTCTGATTACAAATACTAATATAAGCAAATAAACATGAGATCACCTTATCAGAGGACCCAGTTAACATACACAATAAGAAGCAGCTGGATTATATCCTATTATATTTCAAGTAGATTTCAGAAATGGATCTGATCACCACTAGTGAACACAACTTGTAGAAAAATACAGGTAAGACAAGAAAACACTTTCCTGTCAAACCGTAACACTGCCTCATTTCTCGTAGCCATTCTGGTTTCTGAGCACATGTCTCCATGCAAATTATCTACAAGACAGTTTTTCTAAGTTTGATGAATTTTGGAAGTCATACAGTCACAGTTGAAAAACTGAGTGCTAAGAGGAATTTAAATAATATATCAGGGAAAAAAATTACAAACCAGTTACTTTTAACACACCTTACACCAACCAACAATCTTAAATCATTCTACGTGAGTTTCACTGAAATGACTTCTTCCCACAAATTCCAACTCATTCACTGTCTTTTATACACATATTTCTAGCACCAAAAATACTAAGAATTTTCCCAAGTAATTAAACCATCTGATTAAAATGAAAATAATTCTGACAATGAATTCTCTAGAAACCAGCAGCTAAAACCATTAGCTTAGCACACAAACTCTGTCCTAAAGGCAAGTTACTGAATAAATCAAACAGAAACAACTATATTCTTGTTTACTGCATTTACATTTTTGTAACACCACATTCAGCAATTTCTAAATTTGGAAGGTCAGTTCAGATTGCACACAAGCAGCAACTTTAAAGCTTAGCAAAATTTTAGAAGTTTCTGCAATATACTTCTGAATAAACACACTACAGAACTATTACAACAGAGTAAAAATCAGCACCATTCATACTAACCCCAGCAAGAAGCAAAAATCAATATATTCATAAGTTCAAAATGTATGATACACTCTAAAAAGGTTTTTTTCCTCCCAAATTTATTTAATGCACCCAAGACAATTTTTGTTCAGTCCACTTGCAAAGCTGAAAAGAAGCAAATGTAGCCTCTTCTGCAGCACAAATATCCAAGAACGATACATGAATCTCTGGATATTTTTCCACAATTTGAAATTAAAACAACAAAATTTGTTTCTTACCTGCAGTTAGGAGGAGGATCAAGGGTTATTTCAGCTAGCTCCTTCTGAATTCTGTTAGTGAAATGAGAACAGACAAAAAGGATTTGAGAATAACCGGGGAATTACACTGCCCTCTACCACCATGCAGTTAAATGCAAGGCTGGCTTCGCCTTCAGTAATGCTAACATGGCTGCTTCCTCTTTGTTCTCAGAGGCATAACCCAAATCCCTTAACAGAAACTTTGCAGCTTTTTTTCTCACTTGCTACTGTAAATAAGTAAGACGTTCACACCTGATTTGAGAACTAGCCCTCCACTTGTACTCAGAAAAGGGTATAAAATGTATTTTAAAGCACTTTTTACCAAAGAAATTCTCTTTTCAAGCTTATATGCAAATGAGACAAGAAGGGAGGAGGGAAAGCACTAGAATATTTGACAATGACTCCAAGACACTTCACCAAGGTAAAAATTAACAAGCTACTGCAAGTGCACATTAATAATTTTGACAATATTTTATCTGTCAAAAAAAGTTTGAAATTTACAAATATTTTTACCAGTGAAAAACTTTCAAAGAATTCTGGCATTCTTGTTTCAGTAAATCTGTTTTCCCTGACCTTAAGTACAGCACTTAAATTTAATAAATTTGGGAGAAAAGATAGACAGCCTTGAGGTAAGAGGAAAAAGAGCAGTTCTTATTTTATTCAAATTTACAATGCTTTCAAAACTTAAGACATGTTTAATGTGTTCATCAACAAGATTGTAAGAAACTGAGAAGGATTTAAATTATCTCATGGACTGCTGTTATTTCATAAAATATTCTGGTTATCAACACTTGATTATGGATATAATAGAGGTGAAAATCCACAGACTATCACTACAGAGCGCCAACATTTGATCAGCTTTTATACTTTCTTTTTCTTTTGGTTGAGATCAACGAAAAAATCAATCAAATGTCAATATCGGCTAATGCTACAGGAACACCTGATGTGTAATTACTAAAATTCACATGTATTCCACTTACTACTACCATTGATTGGAGTCCCATTGACAGCATCTTTTTTTCACTATCACAGAAATATAAATCAACAGAAAACAAATGATCTTTCACTTATATCCAACAAAATATGCTTCTCCTGCTGTTGAGTATTAACATGTCAAGTACATCCACAAATTTTAGAGTGAAGAGGCATAATGACAAACTCCTCAATCACCAAGTACCATCTAACATGGAAACGGCTACTTTTCAGTTTTCCCTACTCTCTCGAGGACACAGAGGTATGACCAGAGATAGCGTAATTAGGAAAAGTAAAACCTGAGATGAATGACTTAAGCTCATGCTTGTAAAAACTGAAAACAGACTTGAAGGACAATTTTAAAATCTGCTTTCAAATACAGCCAAGGCCCCGAGTTCACACATTTTCTACCCAACATGACCATTCTGATCATCAAGTTTCATGAAGAGAGGCACTGATCTCTAGAAGTGTCACCTTCAATGAAGATGAATATAACTCATAAAAAGACAACATCCTCAAATGTACCAGCTAATCTGGGATCACCAAATTTTCCTTACCAACTCCTTAATCTGTCAGATGTTACTCCAATCTCTGCTCAAGGACACTCTCTCTGAAGTTACCAAAGCACAGAACAAGTTTGCTTAAAAGTCTAACTCTAGGGAGGTGGCTTATTCACCACCTAAAAAGAATGACAACTCATTCAAGTTGATAGCAAAGGAAATATTTCTGAACTATTGCTACTGATGTTAAACCAACAAAAGCGTCCATTTGGAACACAACCTGACAACGTGCTTAATCCTTTTTTTACATATTACCTTTTAGCACTAGTGGATAATTTAGCAGTGGTTTTGCTAGAGAGTTTGGTGTTTTTCTTCTGCTGGGTGGCAGAAGGTTTTCTTTCTTCTTGTTCTTCAGGCTCTGGAGCGGCTGGGTCTCGCTGGTCTGCATCTGAACTACCACTGCTGGTGCTGGGGCTCTCATCATCGGACCTCTGCCGATCACTGGACATCTTGGTGAAGTTATTTCTCAGAAAACTTTTAAAGAAAAAACGGGGAAAGAAAGGAAATGTAAGTCTAAGGAATAAACCAATAGCATTTTCTTCTCTTAATCTGTAGCTAAAATCGCATTTTAATGAAAACGATTCCAAAGTGTTCACACTTATCTCATCGTACAGCAAGGTTACAGGGGAGGTGATGTGTCTCACAAGGGCAGCGTTCAGGGATTTACCGAACTCAAGTTAGAAAACCCACTCACATTTTTTTCCACCCCTTGGACAATCTATCAATTGTCTACTTTCTCAGAAGGCATGAAACAGATTTGCCAGGGAACTTAGGGAAGGAGCATTAATAACATATGACACAGTGTAAATAACAGATCTCGCTGAAAAATGTTAAAAAGTCACTAATAACGTCTAAATATTTACACACTGACATTGGTCAAAGCTACCAAATTCCTTTTCCGAGAGGAAAACATACCCTGTTAATCGCCCATATGCTTATTTAAGGTGGTGATTCCTCCTCTGTGCACGTAAGCCTTTAAATACCACACTTAGGAATTTAAAAAATCAACTAACAAGCCGTTCTGGCCACGGCCAGCATGCGAAGATTCATCCGGCCAAGACCAAGCTGCCACCCTGGGAAAAGCCGAATTCAAACTGCACCTTCTGCAAAGCTCCCCGTGCCATCAA
Source organism: Antilocapra americana (assembly GCA_007570785.1). Classification (NCBI taxonomy): domain Eukaryota; kingdom Metazoa; phylum Chordata; class Mammalia; order Artiodactyla; family Antilocapridae; genus Antilocapra; species Antilocapra americana. Next base: position 55,928,494 of record ML660200.1, on the reverse strand, counting down.
GGTCCCTCGCTCAATTTTTACATCACGGACCGACATTTTGTCCAAAATAACCACCAA
>ML660200.1:55849604-55928037 GCA_007570785.1 Antilocapra americana | reverse complement strand
CGCCGGGGCGGGCGGGGGCGCGGGCGCCGTCTCGCGGGGCCGCGGGGCCGCGGGGCGGCTTCCGGCCTGCGCCCGCCCCCGGCGCGAGGCTGCCCATTGGGCCACCCGCCCCGCCGGCTGCGGCTGCGGTCGGGCCCGGCTGGCCCGCTCCCCTCTGCCGACGCGCGGGCCGGCGCCGTCCGCGGGCCCCCACGCCTGCGCCAGGGCCTGGGTCGCGTGGCCGGTGGCCCCCCGGTGCCCTGGGAGCTTGGAGACTCGGGGGTGTCGCCGACGAGGCCAAGTACGGTGGCGGGGGAAAGCTGCCACCTGCCCCTCCTGAGAGTTTGGGGGGCAACGTGCGGTCTTGGACACTGAGGGAAGAAAAAAGGGTTTCGAGACCAGGTGGCCAGCCTCTGTGTTTCTCTTTGGCCCTCGGCCTTCCAAAGAGAACGGTCCTCTGGATGCTTTCAAAACTTAAAAATTCAAAACGAGTAAAGTGAAGAGGGACCTAAGAAGGGTTCGTACCTTCGCTGGATGCTCTTCTGATGTGTATACTAGATACCAGTTCTGGAGAGTTAAATCCCTAAGTGGTGCTGGGTCAGAATGTCCACACAGAAAAGCTGCCTATGGGCGATAGTGAAGGTTAGTTTTGTTCTGTCATTCTCAGTCTCCAGGTGGACTCTGCAGTTTTTGCCCCAGGGAACAAAGTGGCCAGAAGTACAGAAACTTCCTGTTTGCAGCCCAGACCTTCTCCAGCTCCTGAGAACTTGCTCCAGTGATGGAGCCCCAAAGGAATTTGTGGATTCCTCTCCCACAAATGTCAGGGGCAGGGGTGCTGGGAGAATGTGGAGTTCACAGAGAATGGCAGAGTCATAACAGATGAACTAGAATTAAAGGAAAAAATGCTTAAGTGAGCCAATATACTTGTTTTTCCTCCAAATAGAAAAGTTTTGGTAAAGGATTGCTTACAATTCTAATGAGTAAGTTATATTTCTGTCATTTTTCCTAAGACACAACCATTCAGTGAACATCTTGGAAGTCTTATGACCCAGGTGCTGGATGCAAAATTCACTCCTTCAACTACTGCGTGACTAAAGCCACATTTCTCTACTCTGTTTGAAGCAACCTATCCAGAAGGGGAACAGGTAATTAAAGTGCACCAGGTTAGTTAGAAGGAAGGACACTAGTCAGAACGAATATGAAGTCTCATATGTTGAAGACAGAGCATAGTGTGTGTGTTGACAAGCAGTTTGATTGGGCTGGATCAAAGTGTACTTGTGGAAAGAGCTTGTTAGTGAAAATACCAGCAGAAGGTTCTCCAACTTAGACACTGTGCTAGCAAAAGCCAACCAATTTGGAGTTTGGATTTTTCTGTTTAGAATGTGAAGTTGTGAAAGGAAAGCTATATATTAAAAAAAAAAAAAAAAACGAATTGTTTTAGGAAATCTCATATCACAGAAGTAGACTGAAGGCCCAAAGGCCATTGACTGATGAGGTCTGGGTGGAGCTGGGAGATTGGGAGATAAAGATATTTAGTTATGTTTTGGTAGCATTTTCCATGATAGAAGAAACAATAGTGAACTGAAAAGCAAAGCAACTAGATTCTAATCTCATTTTACCAGATTCATGTGACCTCAGGCAAGTTACACTTTCCAGTTTAATCTTTCTCCTAAGTACAAGTGTAAATCCTCTCTTGGCTCAAAAATTTCATGATTCTTCAGTGTGTTTGAAGTCATGGAGTTCCACGCAATATTCACACAACAGAATACTTCGGAACTACCGAATGCTAAGAAATCGGAGTGAAATACAGGTGGTGCCCTTACAGAGCTCACTGTATGGTGGGACAGCCAGAAATGCAGACTACAGAATGAGAAGTGCTGCATTAAAGGAGTGAACAGAATGAGTGAGGTGTTAATAATGATCAATTAAAATTAGTCATGGAATAAATTATTAATTAAACTTGAGGTTATATATGGGTCAAAAAAAGTAACAACGAACTGGGCCTAAAAGGATCATTAAGTAATAATATAACCAGTGCTCTGGGCAAACTATCTAGGACATAGTAAGTGTTCAATAAATAGTACTCAGGAAATGGCAACCCACTCCAGTATTCTGGCTCGGAGAATTCTATGGACAGAAGAGCTTTGCGGGCTACAGTCCATGGGTTTGCAGTCAGGCAGGACTGAAGCAACTGAGCATGCATGCATGCACAAAATTGTTAAAGTCACCAGAAAGAAAAAGAATGGTTCTGACGAGGTTAGGGACATTAGGGGCATGCCCCTACAGTAGTAGGTAACCAGCTGCTTTTACCCTTGAAAATAGGAACCATGTCTTATATGCATTCATGTTGGCATACAGTGTTTGCCTAATGCAAATTATTCTACAAGATATGTAATAAAAATTTTCCCATATGACCCCTCAAAATAGTACGACAAAGTAGACTTCAGCTACTGCAAGAAGATCATTCCCTCTTGATTTGCTCTTTTTCTTTTCTTGGTATGGGGACCTGCCAGCTTCTAGCTCACAGCTCTGAGAAAGAAGTAAGAGGAAAGATACAAAATTCAGTATCACTATGAAGACCTCTTCTTCCTTTCCTCCCACAAATGCTGTGATCCAAAGTAACTGGTCATTACAAGGAGAGACAAGGCAGGTTCCAGAATCCTTTAGACTTCCCTGATTTGGGAATTGCTTTTCCCCATGCTTTTCAATAGGTCTCACTGTTATGCATGTACATAATGTGTGTGTGTGTATAACCAAGAATTCTATAGGAATACACATTTGATTTGCTTAAGTTTCTGAAGTGAGTAATTATATAAACTATAGAGGGGCCACAGATCTTTTTAAATCACCCACCACAGCCAACAACATACCTTATACACAACGGATGTAGAATACTTGTTACTTTGCTTTGTTGATTTCAGAGCACTTTCATTTATTTCCTTCCACACAACAACCTTTCTCAATATCCTTTCCTTTTACCCTTCTTTTTTTTTAGGCTGTTTCAGATGTTATCCAGTTGTGTGCATCCATTTGTCCTCTGGCTAAAAAATTATCTTTTTCTATCCAAAAACAGATTTTGGTTTATTAGGAAGTCATTTCTTGGCCCAGGCTTAGTTTAAGAAGCCAAGATTGCCATTGTTACTCTCAGTGTCTCTGGACCTCCAGAGTCCAATGAACTAATTGACATCCAGTGTGCCTCCATTGTGTCATGTGTACAAAGCCTGCCATGTGCCATACCCTGGGCTAGAACATGGAAATGGGAAGATGGCTCAAACCTCTGTTTGACTTCGGGGCACAAAGCTCAGTGATCATTTTCTGCATTTCTTCTTTGACATAAGTCTGAGGGAGAGTATATACCAAAAAGGGCTATGTCTTTATTCCATAAAAAGCTTGTACACATGACATGAAAGCATAGGCACCTTAATAAGACAAAAGGCATGAACAGATACTTTTTTTTCCTTTAGCCACACCGTGGGGCTTGTGGGATTCTAGTTTCCAGACCAGGGATCAAACCTGGGCCCCCTGTAGGGGAAGCGCAGAGTTCTGACCACTGGACCACTAGGGAATTTCCTGAACAGATAAATTTTAAAAAGAAATACATTTATTTAACCTTATTTAAAAACACACACACACAGACCACCACAACATTGTAAAGTAGTTGTCCTCCACTATAAAACGCATACACAACTCAATCTTGCTCAGTTCAGTTCAGTTGCTCAGTTGTGTCCGACTCTGTGACCCCATGGACTCAACCTTCCTAGGCAGCAAAAAAAGGGAAAATTAAAATGAAGTACCTACCAAAATAACAAAAAAATAACATTGAAAAATTGGAAGTTCCCTGGTGATTCCATTGGTAAAGAATCTGCCTGCAGTGCAGGAGACCTGGGTTCAATCATTGGATCAGGAAAATCCCCTGGAGAAGGGTATGCAACCCACTCCAGTATTCTCACCTGGAGTCTGGCAGGCTATAGTCCATGGGATTGCAAAGAGTCGGACACAACTGAGCAACTAACACACACCTATAGGAAAATAACTATAGAAACTGATTCACCCCATTAAATTTGCAGTTATTAAAGTAATACATATGAAGATTGTACAAAACTACAAAATAGATTATGATAACATCATTTATTATTATGATAATAAATGAAGGCAGGATTTGTTTATCTTGTGAAACCAGAGCTTGACTCAACGCCTATGAAGAAAACTGGCAAAATAAGTGCTCAGTAAATATCTGTGCAAAATATGACACAAAAATGAATTTGTGCCATATCTTTACAACTAGCAAGACCAAAATATCTGAAAGGAATATACTCTAAAAGGTTAACTATGCTTATGTTTTAGAGCAACTATGAATAATCTTTTTAACTCTTTTTTTATTCAGTAATTTTCTTCTTTTAAATAAGCAGGTACTACTTTTATGAGAAACCTTTATGCAGGTCAGGAAGCAACAGTTAGAACTGGACATGGAACAACAGACTGGTTCCAAATAGGAAAAGGAGTATGTCAAGGCTGTACATTGTCACCCTGTTTATTTAACTTATATGCAGAGTACATCATGAGAAACACTGGGTTGGATGAAGCACAAGCCAGGAGAAATATCAATAACCTCAGATATGCAGATGACACCACCCTTATGGCAGAAAGTGAAGAACTAAAGAGCCTCTTGATGGAAGTGAAAGAGGAGAGTGAAAAAGTTGGCTTAAAGCTCAACATTCAGAAAACTAAGATCTTGTCATCCAGTCCCATCACTTCATGGCAAATAGATGGGGAAACAGTGGAAACAGTTTCAGACTTCATTTTTGGGGGCTCCAAAAATCACTGCAGATGGTGATTGCAGCCATGAAATCAAAAGTGCTTACTCCTTGGAAGGAAAGTTATGACCAACCTAGACAGCATATTGAAAAGCAGAGACATTACTTTGCCAACAAAGTTCCATCTGGTCAAGGCTATGGTTTTTCCAGTAGTCATGTATGGGTGTGAGAGTTGGACTATAAAAAAGCTGAGCACTGAAGAATTGATGCTTTTGAACTGTGGAGAGTCCCTTGGATTGCAAGGAAATACAACCAGTTCATCCTAAAGGAGATCAATCCTGGGTGTTTATTGGAAGGATTGATGTTGAAGCTGAAACTCCAATACTTTGGCCACCTGATGCGAAGAGCTGACTCATTGGAGAAGACCCTGATGCTGGGAAAGGTTAAGAGCAGGAGGAGAAGGGGATGACAGAAGATGAGATGGATGGATGGCATCACCGACTCAATGGACATGGGTGTGGGTAGACTCCGGGAGTTGGTGATGGACAGGGAGGCCTGGAATGCTGCAGTTCATGGGGTTGCAAAGAGTCAGACACGACTGACTGAACTGAACTGAACTTTTATAATGAGAAAAAATGATGTGAATAAATACAGAGGGGGGCATTCGGTGAAAATTGATACTGTTTTAAAAGTTTTCTAATTTGTTATTTTTATAAATTAAATGAAAATTCAAGTGGGCTTTCAGATTGTCAAAAGTTTTAAGGTTGATAGAAAAATTAGGAAAGACCATTTTTAAAACTGTTAAAGGCTGTGAGAAGCATTATCATTCAATCACTAAGTTGTGTCCGATCTGTGCAAATAAGCTGGACTGAAGCCTGCCATGCTCCTCTGCCCTCCACTATTTCCATCATTAGCTGAAATTCATGTTTATTGAGTTGGTGATGCTCTCTTACCATCTTATCCTCTGCCACCTCCTTTTCCTTTTGCCGTCAAACATTCCCAGCATCAGGGACTTTTTCAGTGAGTCAACTCTTTGCATCAGGTGGCCAAAGTATTGGAACTTTGGCTTCAGCAACAGTCATTCCAGTGAATATGGTAGATTTCCTTGATTGGCTGGTTTGCTTTCCATGCAGTCCAAGGGACTCTCGAGAATCTTCTCCAGCACCACAATTTGAAAGCAACAATTCTTTGGTGCTCAGCCTTCTTTATGATCGAACTCTCACATCCTTACACGACTACTGAAAAAAACCGTTGCTTTGACTATATAGACTTTTGTTGGTGAAGCGATTTCTCTGCTTTTTAATATGCTGTCTCGGTTTGTTGTAGCGTTCCATCCAAAGAACAAGCGCCTTTTAATTTCATGGCTGCAATTACCATCTGCAGTGATTTTGGAGCCCCAAAAAATAAAGTCTCTCACTGTTTCATTGTTTCCCCATCTATGTGACATGAAGTGATGGGACCGGATGCCATGATCTTAGTTTTTGAATACTGAGTTTTGAACTAGGTTTTTCACTCTCCTCTTTCATTTTAATCACGAGGCTCTTTAGTTCCCCTAAACTTTCTGCTATTAGAGTAAGTAGCATCTGCATACCTGAGGTTGTTGATATTTCTCCTGACAATGTTGATTCCAGCTTGTAATTCATCTGGCCTGGCATTTTGCATGATGTACCCTGTATATAAGTTAAATAAGCAGGGTGACACTATATAGACTCGATGTACTCCTTTTCCAATTTTGAACCAGTCAGTTATTCCATGTCTAGTTCTAATTGTTGATTCTTGACCACATGCAGGTTTCTCAGGAGGCAGGTAAGGTAGTCTGATATTGCCATCTCTTTAAGAATTTTCCACAGTTTGTTGTGATCCACACAGTCAAAGGCTTTTAGCATAGTCAGTGAAGCAGTAGATGTTTTTCTGGAAGCCCCCTACTTTCCCCATGATCCAGCAAATGTTTGCAATCTGATCTCTAGTTCCTCTGCCTCTTCAAAACCAAGCTTGTATATCTGGAAATTCTTGGTTCAAATACTGCTTGAAGACTAGCTTAAAGGATTTTGAGCATAACCTTACTAGCATGTGACATAGATGCAAAGAGAACATTGTTTGGCATTCCCCTTCTTTGGAATTGGAATGAAAACTGAACTTTTCCAGTTGTGTGGCCACTACTGAGTTTTCCAAATTTGCTGACATATTGAGTGCAGCACTTTACAGCATCATCTTTTAGGATTTTAAATAGTTCAGCTGGAATTCCATCACCTCCACTATCTTTGTTCATAGTAATGCTTCCTAAGGCCCACTTGACTTTACATTCCAGGATGTCCAGCCCTAGGTGAATGACCACACCATTGTGGTTATCCAGGTCATTGAGACATATCTTATATAGTTCTGTGTATTCTTGCCACCTCTTCTTAATCTCTTCTGCTTCTGTTAGGTCCTTGCCATGTCTGTCCTTTATCATGGCCATCTTTGCATGAAATGTTCCCTTGGCATTTCTGATTTTCTTGAAGAGATCTCTAGTGTTTCCTATTCTATTGCTTTCCTCTATTTCTTTGCATTGTTCACTTAAGAGGGCCTTCTAATCTCTCCTTGCTATTCTTTGGAACTCTGCATTCAGTTTGGTATATCTTTCCCTTTCTCCTTTGCCTTTCAGTTCTCTTCTTTCCTCAGCTATTTAAAGCCTCCTCAGGCAACCACTTTGCTGTCTTGTATTTCTTTTTCTTTGGGATGGTTTGGTCACTTCCTCCTGTACAATGTTATGAACTTATGTCCATAGATCTTCAGGCACTCTGTCTACCAGTTCTTATCCCTTGAATCTATTTGTCACTTGCACTATATAATCAAAAGGGATTTGATTTAGGTCATACATAAATGGCCTGGTGGTTTTCCCTACATTCTTCAATTTAAGTCTGAATTTTGAAATAAAGAGCTCATGATCTGAACCACAATCAGCCCCAAGTCAGATTTTGCTGACTGTATAGAACTTTTCCATCTTTGGCTGCAAGAACACAATCAATCTGATTTCAGTACTGACCATCTAGTGATATTCATGTGTAGAATCATCCCTTGGGGTGTTGGAAAAGAGTATTTCCTATGACTAGTGTGTCATCTTGACAGAACTCTATTATAGTCTTTGCCCTGTCTCATTTTGGCCTCTTAAGCCCAAACTTGCCTGTTACTCCAGGTATTTCTTGACTTCCTACTTTGGATTTGAATCCCATATGATGCAGAGGACAGCTCTCTCTCTCTCTCTCTCTCTCTCTCTTTTTTTTTTTTTTTTTTTTTTTGGTTTTCTAGAAGGTGTTGTAAGTCTTCATAGAACTGGTCAACTTCAGTTTCTTTGGCATTAGTGGTTGGTGCATAGCCTTGGATTATTTGTGATGTTGAATGGTTTGCCTTGGAAACAAATCTAGATCATTCTGTTGTTTTTGAGGTTGCACCCAATTACTGCATTTCAGTAGCTTCCCTATTGCTTCAGATGGTAAAACATCTGTCCAAAACGTGGAGGACCCAAGTTTGATCCCAGGGTCAGGAAGATCCCCTGGAGAAGGAACTGGCAACCCACTCCAGTATTCTTGCCTGGAGAATCTCATGGATATAGGAACCTGGCTAGAGTCCAAGGGGTCACAAAGAGTCGGACATGACTAAGCAACTAACATACACACACACACTGCATTTTGGACTCACTTGTTGACTATCAGGACTACTCCATTTCTTCTAAGTTATTCTTGCCCACAGTAGTAGATATAATGGTTATCTGAGTTAAATTTGCATATTCCCATCCATTTTCGTTCACTGATTCATAAGGTGTCAATGTTCCATCTTACCGTCTCCTGCTTGACAATATCCAATTTACCTTGACTGATGGACCTAACATTCCAAGTTCCTATGTAATACTCTTCTTAAAGCTTTGGACTTTACTTGTACCACCAGACACATCCACAACTGAACATTATTTCCGCTTTGGCCCATCCATTTCATTCTTTCTTGAACTATTAATATGCCTTCCGCAATTCCCAAGTGGTATATTGGATACCTTCCAACCTGTGGGGCTCATTTTCCAATGTCATATCTTTTTGCCTTTTCATACTCTCCATGGGGTTCTCCAGACAAGAATATCAGAGTGAGTTGCTGTTTCCTCCTTCAGTGGACCCATTTTGTTAGAACTCTTCTCTTTGACCCATCTGTCTTGGATGGGTCCTGCATGGCATGGCAGTTTTACTGAATGAAGCAAATTCCTTTGCCACAACAAGGCTGTGATCCATTAAGGAGTGTGTGAAGGGGCTCTTCATATATAAAACTATAAGCCCTTGCTCAGGGACAGATCACTAAAACAGAAATAACTAAGAATTAGGTGATTTAATATATAATAAATGAGACTTCATCAAAAACATAGAAAAATGGAGGATTATTTAATTAATAATATTTAGTTAATGGTATTGAGGTACTAAGTTTCCAATATGGAAAAGATCACTTAGAATCATACCTTATATCTCAACATAAATTACAGATTAAATCAAGAGTTACATTTTATAAAGTCACTCCCTGGAAAAATTAATAATTTGATTACTTAATATAGATAGAGATGAGTTATGATATATTATGCTAAAATCTAACAGAAAAAAAATCAGAGAAGAAAAAATGTATTTAACAAGGTACAAAAATTGAATCCTCAGTATGCTTACTGACACACATACACATGCAATCACCAGGCTGAAACAGGAAAATAGATAAAGCAGTTTGTACTATGGAAACAGATTAACATAAATCAAATATAATTTTATATAGTATTATAAAAATATCAAATTATCATAGACAGTTAAAGGACATGTTACAAATGGAGATTATTAAACTATATGCTGCCCTAAGAAATACCTCTATATACATATATATATATATATGCATATACGCTGGAAAAAAATAGAGGAAAACAATAGAATAGGAAAGACTAGAGATCACTTCAAGAAAATTAGATACCGAGGGAACATTTCATGCAAAGATGGGCTCAATAAAGGACAGAAATGGTATGGACCTAACAAAGCAGAAGATGAGGTGGCAAGAATGCACAGAAGAACTGTACGAAAAAGATCTTCACAACCCAGATAATCATGACAGTGTAATCACTCACCTAGAGCCAGAACTCCTGGAATGCGAAGTCAAGTGGGTCTTAGGAAGCATCACTACGAACAAAGCTAGCAGAGGTGATAGAATTCCAGATGAGCTATTTCAGTCCAGAAAGATGATACTGTGAAAGTGCTGCACTCAATATGCCAGCAAATTTGGAAAACAGAGCAGCAGCCACAAGACTGGAAGATGTCTGTTTTTCATTCCAATCCCAAAGAAAGGCAATAACAAATAATGCTCAAACTACTGCACAGTTGCACTCATCTCACATACTAGCAAAGTAGTGTTCAAAATTCTCTAAGCCAGGCTTCAACAATACTTGAACCATGAACTTCCACATGTTCAAGCTGGATTTAGAAAAGGATTTAGAGGAACCAGAGATCAAATTGCCAACATCCATTGGATCATCAAAAAAGCAAGACAGTTGCAAAAAAACATCTACTTCTGCTTTATTGACTATGCCAAAGCCTTTGACTGTGTGGATCACAATAAACTGTGGAAAATTCTGAAAGAGCTGTGAATACTAGACCACCTTACTTGCCTCCTAAGAAATCTGTATGCAGGTCAGGAAGCAACAGTTAGAACTGGACATGGAACAACAGACTGATTCCAAATAGGAAGAGGAGTATGTTAAGGCTGTATATTGTCACCCTGCTTATTTAACTTACATGGCATGCGAAATGCTGGGCTGGATGAAGCACAAGCTGGAATCAAGATTACCAGGAGAAATATCAATAACCTCAGATATGCAGAAGGCACCACCCTTATGGCAGAAAACAAAGAACTAAAGAAACTCTTGATGAAAGTGAAAGAGGAGAGTGAAAAAGTTGGCTTAAAGCTCAAAATTCAGAAAACTAAGATCATGGCATCTGGTCCCATCACTTCATGGCAGATAGACAGGGAAAGAGTGGAAACAGTGGCTGACTTTATTTTTCTGGGCTCCAAAATCACTGCAGATGGTGACTGCAAGCATGAAATTAAAAGACACTTACTCCTTGGAAGGAAAGTTATGATCAACCTAGACAGCATATTAAAAAGCAGATACATTACTTTGCCAACAAAGGTCCGTCTAGTCAAGGCTATGTTTTTTCCAGTGGTCATGTATGGATGTGAGAGTTGGACTATAAAGAAAGCTGAGTGCTGAAGAATTGATGCTTTTGAAGTGTGGTGTTGGAGAAGACTCTTTAGAGTCCCTTGGACTGCAAGGAGATCCAACCAGTCCATCCTAAAGGAGATCAGTCCTGGGTATTCATTGAAAGGACTGATGTTGAAGCCGCAACTCCAATACTTGGGCCACCTCATGCGAAGAGTTGACTAATTGGAAAAGACCCTGATGCTGGGAAAGACTGAGAGCAGGAGGAGAAGGGAACAACAAAAGATGAGATTGCTGGATGGCATCACTGACTCGTTGGATGTGAATTTGGGTGGACTCAGGGATTTGGTGATGGACAGGGAGGCCTCGTGTGCTACAGTTCATGGGGTCACAAAGAGTTGGACACAACTAAGTGACTGAACTGAAAGTCACTGCAGATGGTGACTACAGCTATGAAATTAAAAGACGCTTGCTCCTTAGGAGAAAAGTTATGACCAACCTAGACAACATATTAAAAAGCAGATACATTACTTTGCCAACAAAGGTCTGTCTAGTGAAGGCTATTGTTTTTCCAGTAGTTATGTATGGATGTGAGAGTTGGACTATAAAAAAAGCTGAGCAGCGAAGGATTGATGCTTTTAAACTGTCGTGTTGCAGAAGACTCTGGAGAGTCCCTTGGACTGCAAGGGGATACAACCAGTCCATCCCAAGAGAAATCAGTCTTGAATATTCATTGCAAGGACTGATGTTGAAGCTGAAACCCCAGTACTTTGGCCACCTACTGCAAAGAGCTAACTCATTTGAAAAGACCCTGATCTGGGAAAGATTGAGAGCAGGAGGAGAAGGGGATGACAGAGGATGAGATGGTTGGATGCCATCACCAACTCATTGGACACGAGTTTAAGTCAGCTCCAGGAGTTGGTGATGGACAGGGAAGCCTGGTGTGCTGCAGTCCATGGAGTTGCAAGAAGTTAAGATGACTGATACACACACGGGTATATATATACACACACATTATACAAGGGTATATATGTATATAGGCTTGTATATCATATATATATACATATATACAGAGCTGTATATACATACACACATATATATACAGGGGTGTATGTATATATGGGCTTTTGAATTTAATATATATATACACATATATGCAAGAGTATGTATATATATACACACAGACACACATACAACTCTTTGCGACCCAATGAATCACAGCACACCAGGCCTCCCTGTCCATCACCAACTCCCAGAGTTTACCCAAACCCATGTCCATCAAGTTGATGATACCATCCAACCATCTCATCCTCTGTCGTCCCCTTTTCCTCCCACCCCCAATCCCTCCCAGCATCAGGGTCTTTTCCAATGAGTCAACTCTTCACATGAGTTGGCCAAAGTATTGGAGTTGCAGCTTCAACATCAGTCCTTCCAATGAACACCCAGGACTGATCTCCTTTAGGATGGACTGGTTGTATCTCCTTGCATTCCAAGGGACTCTCAAGAGTCTTCTCCAACACCACACTTCAAAAGTATCAATTCTTACATACACACATGATATATATGCTTATATACGTACATATATATGGCTTCCCTGGTGGCTCAGATGGTGAAAAAAAAATCTGCCTGCAATGCAGGGGACCAGGGTTCAATCCCTGGGTCAGGAATATTCCCTGGAGAAGAGTATGCACTCCCATTACAGAAAATACACTTTAGTATTCTTGCCTGGAGAATCCCATGGACATAGGAGCCTGGCAGGCTGTAATCCATGCCACGGGGTCACAAAGAGTGAGACATGACTGAACAACTAAGCATGGTAACACACGTGTGTGTATATATTTTCCCCAAAATTTGCAATCTAAAATCTGTATGATGCCAAATACTTCTGGGAATATTATGAGAAGGGCACTTTCCTATATTGCTGGTGGCATTGTAAATTGATATAACCTTTTTTTTGAAAAGCAATTTGGCAATGTGTTTTGAGAATCATAAAAATGTTCATACCCTTTAACCTAGTAATTCTGCTTCTGGGAATCCATCCTAAGGAAATAATCCAAAATATTAAAAAATGCTGTATGCTTGACAATGTTTATCCCAATATAATTTATACTATATAAAAATGGAAACCACTCAAATTGTCCCACGTAAAGGCTATACTTTAGTAAATTATGCTCCATTCACTCAATGGAATGTACATGAATATAAAATCGTATTATAACTATCATTTTCACTATCAATTCCTTCTCATGGTAAATCCTTTTCTGTAAGATCAGCTCATGTCCTTCTTAGTTAATAAAACTAACAAAGACGTCATTCATCATCTTTTTAACTGTTGTTTTTACTTAACATTATGTCACTTAAATTTTCTAAGATGTTTTACAGTATGTCATGTGTAAAATCAGGTTAAGTGCATACTTTCTGCTTCAGGAAACAAACTTGTATGCACAATATGATTGCCTGGAAAGTGTATACAAGAGATTTGGAAGACATATGCCAACAATTATTTTGGGTTAAGGGCCAGTTTACTTGTGATTCTGGCCATCTTTTCCATATGCACAAATAGTTATCTAATTGGAAGAGATTCAATAAGAAACATGTTTTAATTTAAGACTGCAAAGAAAGTAGCTTAAAAATGATAAACAAGTTTACATTTTATTTAAATGTCTCTATACCAAAGAAGCAAAATAATATCTTTAAATGGGGTATTAATTAAATATGTTAAGAGTTATACTTGTTTTTTTCAGGTCCAAATTCTAAAGGTTTGTCATCATTTATAAAAGATCTCAAAGGTGTGCCTAATAAAATGTCAGAATGCATTTGATTTTAACTTCTCTGAATTATAATGTCCCAAAATAGCTCAGATAAACTAAACATCACAGAGTGATGTGAGTGGGTTAAAAAAAAATGTAAAAAATACTTCTCAACAAGACTATGTACTCAATGTATGGTGGGGGTAAGTAGAAACTTGGCCTCATACTAAGGAATGACTACTTATTATCAATACTTAAATTCCAAGAAAAGGATATTGAAATACTGACTCTTAATCAATGAAACTGAGTCTCAGAGACACTTAAATTATTTTCCTCAAGTCTGCATTCTCCCCCCATTTCACTATACTGTCATATATACCAGAGCATATAGCCCATGTTTCTAAATCACTAGCTCCTGCAGTAATGTCAGAAGGACATCATCAGAAAGTTCTTATAAGTTGGAAAGTCTTTTCTCACCCTTTTCATAAGCATGAGAAAAACATCTGATATGCTGTTATAAATTTTGTAATCCTATAATAATCGCTCATAATACTCTATATGTATTATATAATACTTATCACTGTTTGTAAGCAAATATTTATTTGTGAACTTATTTCTTTAATATATCTATCTCCCTAAAAGAATAAGCGCAGTGACCATATTGGCATTCTGTGCCTAACAAAGTGCCTGGCATGAAATATTTGGTGAGGAACTCTTGAATGAATGAGTGGATACCCAAAACCCATCACACTCAAAGTCAACTGTTATAGAATAACAGGAGGAAACAACCTTTCTCTACTGTCTGACATATTTATGGACCTAAGAGGAGAGTGAAAAAGTAGGCTTAAAACTCAACATTTAGAAAACTAAGATCATGGTGTCCAGTCCCTTCACTTCATGGCAAATAGATGGGGAAACAAAGTTAACTGTGAGAGACTTTATTTTGGGGGGGCTCCAAAATCACTGCAGAAGGTGACTTCAGCCATGAAATTAAAAGATGCTTGCTCCTTGGAAGAAAAGTTATGACCAACCTAGACAGCATATTAAAAAGCAGAGACATCACTTTGCCAACAAAGGTCCATCTAGTCAAGGCTATGGTTTTTCCAGTAGTCATGTATGGGTGTGAGAGTTTGACCATAAAGAAAGCTGAGCAGCAAAGAACTGATGCTTTTGAAGTGTAATGTTGGAGAAGACACTTGAGAGTCCCTTGGATTGCAAGGAAATGCAACCAGTCCGTCCTAAAGGAAATCAGTCCTGAATATTCTTTGAAAGGACTGATGCTGAAGCTGAAATGCCAATATTTTGGCCACCTGATGCAAAGAACTGACTCATTTGAAAAGACCCTGATGTTGGAAAATTTGAAGGCGGGAGGCAAAGGGGATGACAAAGGATGAGATGGTTAGATGGCATCACTGACTCAACGGACATGAGTTTGAATAAATTCCAGGAGTCGGTGATGGACAGGGAAGCCCGGCATGCTGCAGTCCATGGGGTCACAAAGAGTCGGACACATCTGAGCAACTGAACTGAACTGAATTTTCATGAAAAGTAGCATAGGCCAAACATGTAGATGTCTAAAATTTTTTAGAGAAATTAAAGGACAATAGGTTCATACATTCAAATAAATTAAAGGTATTTGATATGTAACCCTAATCTATGAAATACATGTCAGAAGAACAATGACCACATTTTCTCACTAAACTTCTTACAGAATTATGCTCCAAAAATGAATGTTGGCTTATGTTCTTTTCTAAAAATACAGCAGGGCAGCTAAACTTTTTCTGGTCTGCTTTATACAATTTCTACATAGAGAAGATAAAGTTATGTGTTCTGTAAAGCTAAATGCTAGCAGCTAAGATTAAAATCAATCAACTTCAATCAATCTCAGGCTTATTAGCAGGGTATTTAAAAGGATGAGTGGTAAAATAAAACTGTGATATATTTGGTCCACCTTTCTTTAGCTCTTAATCAAAAGCATTGTAGTCAATGACCCTGAAACATGGCATCTTGGGTTCTGGTTCCCATTTCATTGTATCAGCCTTCTAGATGCCAGTTTCTTCATCAGCAAAATGAGTCTGAAGGTTCTTTCCAATTCTGGAATCTGTGATTTATGCTAGTATATAAGGAAGTGCTGTTAAACATACTAAATTAACTAGTATAGCTGGTAGTGATTTTTTCAACTCTAGCATTGCTCAATGGCAAGATTATGCCAGCAATGATTTAAGGCCATATATAACCACATAAGTTGATTAACCATCAAAATTCAATTTGGCTTTAGAAAATTCAAACATCCTCCTTACACAAAGGCTACCCTAATCAGCTATCCCACTTCATCCCCACCCCACCTCTACCCTAGTTATTTCGGATGTATGAGTCTATGTGTATCCAAATCAGCTATCAACTTAAGTGGAAAATATATGTATATGAGTAGTTCTTGTTTGAAGTTTTGTAAAGAAAATAGTGCAATTTCTATTAATAATAAAGTTGTTTACATCAGGTGAAATTTCCACTTCTTGGTCAGATTAATTCTATTTCTTTTAATTTAAGGTTTTACTGCCTAGTCATGTTTTTTAACGGGTGCTATCAGTATCTTTATTTTACTTGCTATTTTTGACTGCATTCTGCCCCATGTGGGGTCTTAGTTTCTTGACCAGGGATTAAACCTGCGCCCCCTGCAGTGGAAGCATTAGAAGTGCAGAATCTTAATCATTCGACTGCCTGGGACCTTCCCAGATTAATTCTAAACTTGATTATTTTCTTGTCTATGGAAAAATTTCCTAAAAAAAAGTCCATAACTTACCTATGACCATTTTTGCCATCCACACAAAAACACCGCTTGAACTTAGGGAATATAACTATTTGCACATCTAAGCCTTTATTTACTCATTTAACAAACAAATGCCTTTTTCAAGGACAAAGCACAGTGCTGGAAGATGTGAGTTAAACAGGATGTAATACCATTTCTGCACTGAAAGGTTTATAATCTAGCAGGATGGTTCAAGAGGGAGGACTTCAAGATCCAAGAACAGGCGTTTCCTGTCTAAAAAGCAACAGCAGAATTTCATTCAGCTCCTCTTCTTGTAATAAGCACGTGTGCATGCTCAGTCACGTCCAACTCTTTGCAACCCCATGAACTATAGCCCACCAGGCTCCTCTGTCCATGGGATTATACAGCAAGGATACTGGAGTGGGTTGCCACTTCCTTCTCCAGGGGATCTTCCCGACTCAGGGATTGAACCCTTGGCTCCTGCGTTAACAGGCAGATTCTTTACCACGGAGCCTTCTGGGAAGCCCTTGTAATACGCAGAATTAAGCAAAAGTGCCTTAGAATTGCACTTTTACAACCTTCAAATACATTAGAGGAGAAACCAGAGGGTGCAAAAGAGGGATTTATATTCTTATTCAACTAACATTGAGTACCTACTGAACAACTGAGAAAACTATTTTTGAATACAGATGGCATGTTTTCCAAGCACACGCACACACAGAGCAGGCTCTGAAGAAGTAGGCACTAGTAGAGTAGATGGAAAACAAATTCTATCTTTGGATAATTATATGATTAAAAAAGCAGCAGTTGAATTATTTTTTGCATCGTAACAAGTTTCTTTCTTTCTTTCTTTCTTTTTTTTTAAGGAAAACAGAGTTCAGAGTTTAACCTTCCAGCTAGGATATTTCAGATATTGGGCTCTTTTCCTGCCATCACAACTGTATCCTGTCCATGCCTAGCATATTACTGGAGCTCAATAAATATTTGTTGAATAAGAGCAAACAATTCTATAACACTTACTGTTTTTTATGCTGTATTTTACATATACTGACTCATTTAATTCTCTCAATAGCCCCCACGAGGCAAGTACTGTTATTATACATTAATGTCACAGATGAGAAAACTGAGGCACAGAAAGATAAAGCCCAAGGTCACATGACAAGTAAATGGTGGTCTCCGGCAGAGAAGCCTATGCTTTTGACTGCTATGCTATGCCACTTCTAAATATTAATAATTAGGGACATTTTGAGAGGGGGGATGGGAAGGAAGAGAAGGAACCAGCATCACTGACCCCATAGTCCCTTGAGAAAGGATTGGGCTCTTTGGGACAGGCTGGCAAGGAATAGGCAAGTTTTAGATATGCTAAAGAGGTTACTTTTGGACAGTCTTTGGATACTGGGCTTGACAGAAACTATCCAATGAGAAAGACACTTGCAAGAAAGCTCTTATAAAAACCAGAAATGATTTGTGATCTGTTTGGGCAATTTTTCTTCTGCTAACCTCTCTCTAGCTTATTCTTTTTGAATTTTTTTCAAAATAAGTTGGATCTCGTTCATTCTTTTTTGTGCCATTCTCTTTCTTTGTCCGTTTACCATTCCTTTTAACCTGTTGTAATATTGACCTAAATTTTAAATTATTGTATTTATTAAATCAAATATATATATCATTCCACTAGTCACTCCTAAAGGATATCAACCCTGAATATTCATTGGAAGAACTTATGCTGAAGTTCTAATACTTTGGCCACCTGATGCAAAGAGATGACTCATTGAAAAAGACACTGATACTGGGAAAGATGGAAGGCAAAAGAAGTAGGCAGCAGAGGATAAGATGGTTAGAGACCATTACTGACTCAAAGGACATGAATTTGAGCAAACTCTGGGAGAGAGTGAAGGACAGGGAAGCCTGGTATACTTCAGTGCATGGGGTCACAAAGAGTCGGACTAGCTTTAACAACTGAGCAATAACAACACATCATCCCACATTCATCTGCAATTCTATTAAAAAACAACTAAAGTTATTTCAAAATTATTCCTTATTAGTGTTTTATATGCAGGTTAGTGATTCTTAATAGGAAAAAAAAACCTTCAAAGTGGACTAATTGTTAAACGGTGAGAGATTCTGAAAGTATACCTTGGTAATCCATCACTTCAATATTAGAAGAGAGGGCCACTCTTAAATACAAAACACTTCATACTGAAATTTAACATTTTCTTTCAAATTTTAAAAGTATCTCCAAGTTTAAATGACATTTTAACATTGATTAGACTCTTTCATTTATGATAGGATCAAGACTTCATTTGTATCTAATGTCAGCTAAGGGATAGTTTATAGAATGCTGAAATTTCTGGGTTTCTGGAAAGAACACTAAAAGACTAAAATTGTATTTGTTCATTTAGTTATGTGAATATATAAAAATGATAGTGAATTATTTACAAGAGTTGTCTTGAGAAAACTTTCAGCATAAGTAGAAAAAACTTCCAGCAGTTTGTGCTGAGCCTGGTACAATATATGGATTAGTGACTTAATCTGAGTAAATGTAGTCTAATTAGTCAAGAGTGCAAATATGTATACATATATGAGTCTATGTGTGTGTCTGCACAGACAATTTGCTACAAGAGCAAGCACTTGTTTAAGACTAAAAATAAGAATCAACATTGCAGCAGCATTCACAACCATATAACTGGATAAACCACGTGACTCAGGTGCTGCAAATAGGGAGTAAGCAAAACTAGTGTCAGAGGCTGGCATCAGGAGCATAGACATAGGCCCTACACTGCCTAGGCTAAGTGGCTACAGTGTGGTTGAGTGTGGGATGTGGAATGCGAAATTCTAATAAAACATTTTAAAGAGATTGATTTGGGGTGAGCAAAGGTGATATGATATTCATTTCTGTATAGCTTCTTAAAACTGATTTACTGCAGTAGCTTGTAGAAGTAACAGATGTTTATTCGAATGAATATTCATTCACTGACTTGAAGTCCCAGTAGATGACACTTTCCTCTTAAGAGGTCATAGTCTTCTCTTCCCGGATGTTTGCTACTGCGGTTGCCAATTGTCTAGTTAGAAGACATAACACTAAGGAGCTACATAACGTAATGTATCGAAGTATAATGATGTAGAGTCTGAACCAGAGGTAAATATGCTAATTAGAAAAAGCAGTAATGCTCCTATAGACATCATAGTGACTTACCTTACCCTTCTTGACAGCATCATGATGACTTCTCATCAACCAATCATGGATTTTCTTTTAAATTACCTTATTAGTACATTGCTTGAGCTGTAAAAACGTTTATTTAAGAAAAAGCATTACCAAGAAGTGAGGTGACTTTAAATTGTTGGAGAAATCAGATAAACAACTTCATCGTGAAGAAGCTTAAAAAACTACAAAATCCTACATAAATAGAAATTATTATCATTTTGGGCCTGGGTGCATCTCTACCACTTGCTCTACAAAATCTTGCCTTTTTCTATGTGTATTTTTACAGAAAACAGCAACATCAGAAGTACAGATAACTTGCTACAATTGTTTTGTTTCATAAATTCATGCATTGGGGTCAGTTCATCTTACCTAAAGGTACTTTGGCTCCACAAAAGATTATTTTGGCAGAAGTTTTATTAGTGTGTCAAATTGTCTTTTAAGAAACTTGGCCAGGATTACTACCCAAGATGGTAAGTTATAAATTTTAAACCTTATTGCTACACACTCCCACTTCTGTCTCCCAAGACAGTAGTACTACTCAATTTTCTGGTACTATGATCCAAACACAAATTTGTTACAGAATTCCAGAATCAAATAAGAATTTTAGGAGCAGAGTTAACAAATGAGATAATGATCTGGTTGTATTTCTTGGTCCATGAAATGCCTAGATATTTAGCAACACAACTAATACTGCGTTTTCTGTGGTGTTAGGAGCAGATATATACATGGAAATCTGTAGCTAATTCAAAAGTATCATTGCTAAGCTGTTACAATCAGCTTTCTTTCTCAAACTCACAGATGTGTTTTCTATTACCTAACCCTTTGTATTCATGGTTTGCAACTTGGGCTTCATATTAGAATCATCTGGTAATGATTGGGGAGCTGTTAAAATTCCTGATACTCAGGTCATACTCCAAACTAATTAAATCATAAGTTCTGGGAGTGAGATCCAGACATTAGTATCAATACTTTTTTAACCCCTCTCCCCACCACGTGATGCCAATGTATGGTCAAGGTGGAAAACTACTTAGTGGTAGAGATGCTGAAAATCAGTGAGATGGAGAAACAATAAGAAAAGAACTTCTATATATTAAACTAAAACGTGAATGTCAGGGATTGTTCACATTACTGTAGACCTATATGATAATGTAGAAAGATTATTAGGCTATCTTTTTTCTGATTTCTTTGAAAATTATAACTTTAGATCCATCTGTTATATGAGAGGGTAAATTTCCAGATTATACAAATATTTATACCTACTTATTAAGATTGAAACACACCAGTGATATAAATTGCCCCTTATTTCAATATATAATAATTTTTAATTTGTGGAGTTCTTTTTCAAAGAAGTATCTTTGAATATTTAGCAAAAATAATATTAATAAAAAACTAGGCAGAATAAATAATTTTCAAATAGTAGTTGGAAATTACTACTTCACTCCCAAAGATGTCCTTGGGAGTGAAGTAGGTTTTAGCCATTCTCAGTTGAGGGAGAAAATGACAAATATATATTTTGCTCTGTTACCCATAGAAATTTATTCATTTTCATAAAGTATGCTTTCCTGAGGTATCTTATTAGTATTATCCAGATGCTAAGAAAGAAAGATGAATTATAATAGAGGCAGGAAAAGTCCCTCTAACTTTATTGTAATTTCAGTAAAATTGAAAGCAGTGATTTATTTGCTTAGATATAATTAATATAGAAAGTATTTACAGTGACTAGACTCAAACAAGCCACAGTTGAAAATCTAGCTCTGTCCCCTCCCAGCCATGTTTCCTTGAATATATCATTTATCTAGACCAGGACTCACTTTTTTTCATCTACAAAACGGGCATATTTATGTCTTCTGTACAAGGCTGTTAATTGTAGGAGATTAAGAAATGTCGACAGAGCCCTTAGTGTAGTGACTGACACATAGTAAACGCTAAATAAATGGTAGTTCTTTAGTTCTTTTTTAAATTGTTCAAGCACATTATAAAAAAATATTTTTCCCCCTAGGTAATATGTGCTGTTTTTTTAATAACTGCCTCACAGACTCAGCATTCATGAGAGTTACAGAAATTTTTGCTTAGTCTTAAATTTGGGCATAGAGTTGCAAGGCGAGTGTGAGTTGCTGCACAGGTGCATTCAAGGCCATGTGAGTCAAGTGCATAGCCCCCCACACTCATTCACAAGTGAGGTACCCTGTTCTGTGACCCGACGGGAAGCAAGCAAGATGTGTCTCAGCAAAGTTGAAATCACCTCCCGTCAGGGACCATCATAGGAACTAGTGAAGGGTGGGGATCAAGAATGTTAAATCATCATATTCCGGGAGTCACTATATATTACATTTCATTGATTCTAACGTGCACATTTTAACATCTCTGAAATCAAAATGTACCATCCAATCGATGAGGTCTTAAATCAGTCTCAGCCAGGCAGCACTTCTGATGTAGCTGCTCTGCCTGTGACTGCATGAACTTGGCCATAGCTCTTCATATTGTTGTGATGCATGATAAAATCCCAAGGCCAGGTAAGTTTAAGAAAATTCTTTATAGGACTATAAAATAAGAAGTCTAAGTGATAAAAATAGTATCATAGTTTAATTTGCAGTCATTTTTCTTCCCTAATGGCACATGAAATGATAATACATCTTAGAATCTAATCTTTATTTTAATGTAATAGTTTGTGTAATAGTTTGCCATGGTTTTTGTAAAGAAATTTGACAGTATATTTAAAAAACCTTTACAGTGTGCATATATCCACTGGTTGTAAGGCTCATAACTAATCCTAAGGAAATAACTGAAATTATACCACATTAATGCCTCTATCTCAGTTGCTGTTTGGGCTAAGTTTGTTGATGTAGTAGGCAGAATAATCTCTCTGCCCACCCACCAAAAAAAAAAAAAAATAGATATATACATCTCTTTGCCCCTGGAACCTGTTGGTATGTAAGGTTACAGGGCAAAGGGAAATTAAGGTTGCAGATGAATTAAGGTAGCTAATCAGCTGATCTTAAAATGGGGATATCAGCCTGGATTATCCAGGTGGGCCCAGTGTAGTGACAAGGATCATTGAAAGTGAAAGAGTGAGGCAAGAGAAAGAGATGCAATGAGACAGGAGGTTGGACTAACAAGCAGTATGAAATGGAATCATTCTTCTGTTGGTGACTTTGAAGATGGAGGAGAGAGCTACAAGCCAAGGCATGCTGGAGGCCTCTAGGAGCAAAGCAAAGAAGGCAAAGAGATGCTTTCTTCCCTAGAGCCTCTGGGGAAGAATGTAGCCTTCCTGACATCTTGACCCAGGTCCAATTTCTAACCTAAAGAACAGCAGCGTAATAAATTTTTGTTGCTGTAAGGCACTGTTTACAGTAATTTGTTGCATCAGGAATAAGTAATCCAGATCAAGCAGAAAAAAGTTTATGACTGCTTGCATTAAATGGTGAATAATTACTAGACTGGTGAATTTAATAGGCACTTAAAGTTCCAAAAAATGTTAGGGCCAACTGACAGCTTTCAATTTTGCTACCTGATTCTAAACTTTTAAAAATTAAAATACCAGTATATTATAACATAGTTTTACAAAGGAAAAATATTAATATAACATATAAGAGCAAATATTTAAATTTAATTGGGGGGGAAACTTCTTACATGATCCTTATGTTCCTCACTTTATCCAAAGACCAGTAAAAATATCCCATTCCAGTG
The DNA here is from genome assembly GCA_007570785.1 of Antilocapra americana. Lineage (NCBI taxonomy): Eukaryota > Metazoa > Chordata > Mammalia > Artiodactyla > Antilocapridae > Antilocapra > Antilocapra americana. The sequence goes on along the minus strand of ML660200.1, from coordinate 55,904,690 downwards.
TTATTCTGTGATCCATCATTTGGGAACCTCTGTATGAGCTGCTCTTTTGTTGATTTTAGTGTACAGATTTTAAAGTCCCTTAAAAAGAAAGAGACTGGCATAACAACAAAAATCCTTAAATTACACATTCTTAGTTCAGAATTCTCAGAGTTTTGGAGTCAGGACATCCTGATTACTTTTTGCTGTGATTTTTTTTCTCCCCACTGCCCTCCCCATCTTTTCTTGTCATATATCCAGAATATGTTATGCTAGTTTCCTATGGCTGCTACGGCCAATTACCACAAACTTGGTGTCTTAAAACAACGAACATTTATTCTCTTATGGATCTGGAGGTCAGAAGTCTGAATGAAGTCAGCTTCACTGAGCTGAATTTAAGGTGTTGGTAGGGCGCTGCTTCCTCCAGAGGCTCCAGGCCGGGGAGGAACCTGATTCCTCTCCTTACAGTTTATAGAGCTGCACTCCTCATCTCGTAGACCTTACTTTCTTGTTCAGAGCCAGGACTACTGCATTTCCAAATCTCTCTCTCTGCTGAGGTCACATGGCTTTCTCTCTTCTGTGTCAAGTCTCCCTCTGCCTCCCTCTTATAAGGACATTTGTGATTACATTTAGACTCACCCAGATATGCAGGATAATCCTCCATTTTCAAGATCCTTAATCACATTTTCAAATTCTCATAAGTAACATTCACAGATCCAGGGATTAGAACTTGAATATATTTGGGGGCCATCTTTCAGCCTACCACATATGCTTAGCTTATGTACATATGGCATAGCTGTTATGCTTATTTTAGTTTAATAGGAAAATTGTATTTGTAAGAATTTATTAAGTTAGTCATTGAAGTTGTGACATATTCTAAGATGTCTAGGTCCTAGAAAGACATTCCTATATGATTGCCAAAGAAAAGCTGGTCATAACACAATTAAACAGTTTTGATGAATATAACCTATTTCTACAGAAAGCCCTCTCTTGGTAGAAAAGTATAAACTGAATACTACACATTAATTCGGGAGCATCCTCTGAAACTCCTGGTGCACAAACGACATGCAAATTGCTGGTGAAGATAGCCCACTGAGCACCTTTTAACAGATGCTCAGCACCAAACCCCCACCTCCCGCCCCACCCTGACTTTTTAGCAGCATATTCCTAAAATCAGCTGGTGCTAAGGCACATAAAAATGTAAATTAAAAGAGCTCTGATGGCCTCTTCTCCCCTTCTAGCGAACTGCTATTAGACAACTGGAGGATCAGTTGTACTGTCAAAAAAACCAACAAAACAAGCTGGCAAACCCAACCCTGGACATAATGCCAGCTGTCTTTTTCTGGGCCTTGCTGCTGAGGTTCAGTAAACAGTATCTGAGTGGCTCCCACCCTCCAACAGTCAACTAACCACCAAAGAACTTGGATATAGGGAGGATTTGTCTCTGCATCACTTCCTAATAAATAAAACAGGCATGTTCTTGCACGCCAGGAAAAGGAGAGACACTCTTAATCAATGGTTTCAGATTCAAGTTTTGGTATTATAGGATTTCCCAGGAACCTCCAAGAGGCCTATCAGGGTACCCAGAGCAGACAGAAGAGATTCAGCTCCAGGTTATCCACTTTAGACTTATCACTTTTCTCTGTTTTATTTGTCGGGATTTTCTGTGAGCTGTTCTGTTCAAAAATAATTCAACCACCTTTTAAAAAGTAAAATGTGATGCTAAAGAAACCCTGTCTCAGTCTGTTCTGGCTGCTATAACAGAAGTAATAGAGACCCTGTGGCTTATAAACAACAGAAATCTATTTCTTATAGTTCTAGAGGCTGGGAAACCCAAGATCAAGGCACCAGAAGGCTTAGTGTCTGGTGAGAGCCAGCATCCTGGTTCTTACATGGCTGTCTTCTTGCTATGTCCTCATATGGTGAAGAGGAAGGGTTCTCTCTTGGGTTTCTCATGTAAGGGCACTAATCCTATTCACAGGGGCTCTACCCTCATGACCTAATTAACTCCCAAAGAACCTGTCATCGAATACCATTATACTGGGGTCAGGATTTCAACATATGAATTATAAAATACATGTGAAAATAACAGACAAGCATCTGAACAGATATGTCTTAAAAGAAGAAATACAAATGACCAACAGGTACATGAAAAGGTGCTCAACAGGGAAATGAAAATCAAAGTCACAATGAGATATCACCTCACATCTGTTAGAATAACTATTATCAAAAATATAAAAGTGTTGATGAGATTGTGAACAAAAGGAAATTCTTGTACATTGCCTGTAGGAATGTAAATTGGTACAGCCATATGGAAAGTAATATAGAGATTACTAAAAAAACTAAAAATAAAATCACTATATGATCCAGCAATCCTACTTCTGGACATAGAGCCAAAGGAAATGAAATCTGGGTCTTGAAATCTATGCACTTCTGTGTTCACTGCAGGATGTCCATTGATGGATGAATGAATAAAGAGAATGTGAAAAAAGTCAATCACACAGAAACTGCTGCTGCTGCAGCTAAGTTGCTTCAGTCGTGTCTGACTCTGTGTGACCCCATAGACGGCAGCCCACTGGGCTCCGCTGTCCCTGGGATTCTCCAGGCAAGAGTATTGGAGTGGGTTGCCATTGTCTTCTCTGCACACACAAACACACACACACACAAATACACTGGAATATTTAGTTCAGTCCATTCGCTTAGTCATGCCCGACTCTTTGTGATCCCATGGACTGCAGCACGCCAGGCCTCCCTGTCCATCACCAACTCCCGGAGTTTACTCAAACTCATTTCCATTGAGTCAGTGATGCCATCCAACCATCTCATCTTCTGTCATCCCCTCTTCTCCCGCCTTCAACATTTCCTAGCATTAGGGTCTTTTCAAATGAGTTCACTCTTCGCATCAGGTGGCCAAAGTTTAATGAGTTTCGGCTTCAGCATCAGTCCTTCCAATGAATATTCAGGACTGATCTCCTTTAGGATGGACTGGTTGGATCTCCTTGCAGTCCAAGGGACTCTCAAGAGTCTTCTCCAGCACCACAGTTCAAATACATCAATTCTTCAGCACTCAGCTCTCTTTATAACCCAACTCTCACATCCATACGTGACTACTGGAAAAAAGCATAGATTTGACTAGACGGACCTTTGTTGGCGAAGTAACGTCTGGGCTTTTTAACATGCTGTCCAGGTTGGTCGTACCTTTTCTTCAAGGAGCGAGCGTCTTTTAATGTCATGGCTGTAATCACCATCTGCAGTGGTTTTGAAGACCCCAAAAATAAAGTCTCTCACTGTTTCCATTGCTTCCCCCTCTATTTCCCATGAAGTGATGGGACCGGATGCCATAATATTCGTTTTCTGAATGTTGAGTTTTAAGCCAACTTTTTCACTCTCCTCTTTCACTTCATCAAGAGGCTCTTTAGTTCTTTACTTTGTGCCATAAGGTGATTTCAGCTGCATATCTGAGGTTATTGATATTTCTCCCAGCAATCTTGATTCCAGCTTGTTCTTCCTCCCGCCCAGTGTTTCTCATGATGGACTCTGCATATAAGTTAGATAAGCAGGGTGACAGTATACAGCCTTGACGTACTCCTTTCCTGACTTAGAACCAGTCTGTTGTTCCATGTCCATTTCTAACTGTTGCTTTCTGACCTGCAAACAGATTTCTCAGAAATATTATCCAACCTTAAAAAGAAGAAAATCTTGCCATTTGTGACAACATGGATGAACTTGAGGGACATTGTGCTAAGTGAAATAAATCAGTCACAGAAAGACAAGTATTGAATGATGTCAGTTATATATGAAAGCCAAAATAGACTCATGGAAGGAGAGAATAGAATGGTGATTACCATGGGCTTGGAGGTGGGGGATATGGTTAGATTTTGCTTAAAGTATACAAAGCATCAGTTATATAAGATGAATAAGTTCTGAAGGTCTACAGCAAGGTGACTATGTTAACAGTATTGTATTGTGTACTTGAAATCTGCTAGCAGGGTAGATCTTAAAGCATCCTCATGATGAAAGAAAGAATGAAAGAAGAAGGGAGGGAAGGTGAGAGGAAGAAAGAAAGAAGTAAGTAACTGTATGATATGATGAATATGTTAATCAAGGTTGATTAAGGTGATTATTTCATAATTTACTAGTAGATAAAAGTGTCAAATTGTATACTTCAAATATATACAATTTCTACTTGTCAATTATACCTTAATAAAGCTGAAAAATATGTATGAAAAAGCAGAAGGCTGGAAGAAGCCAAGACAGTTTTGAAGATGAACCTATTGAAAAGATACGTCTACCAAACAGAAAGATTTAAAGTTACATTAGGACAATGTGTCAGCAATGGGACAGACAGAGAGGCCAAGGGACATAAACAGAGGAAAACATAAGCAAGCCAATAGTTCACAGCAGTGGGAAGAAGATGAACTTCAATAAATAGATCCAAATCTCACTTATGACAGAGGTCTAGTCCTTAAGGAAAACAGCCAAACAGACTCTTGTATTGAATAGTTGTAGTTTCCAAGTTCAGTAGTTCATATGAGAAAAACTGGATTCCCTCTCATCTTATGCACAAAATTAAGCTGGTAAAGGGATAGAATTAAAGACCTGATATGAAAAGAAAAGCATTACAATTTTTTGAAGAATATTTATAAACTTAGAGTTAAAATGAAAAACTTTTAAAATCAAGAGACAGCATAAAACTTGAACAAATAACTCACCACCATTTAAAAGATGTTTGTAACACCATAATTAAAAAATGATTAACATCTATTCTCTCTAGAACTCACTACAATCAATAACAAAATGATTTGATAGAAATAAAATGAGCAAAAGTTATAAGCAGGCAATTCAACAAAGGAAGAAACACAGCTGGCTAATAAGTGGAACTTCTGCCATCTCTCTAATAATCATGCCCACTGTTATATAGCTGGAAAAATGAAACTATGAACTCTGAAGCTGATGCTTGCTTAAATAACAAAATATCTTGTATAAAAAGACATTTAACACAGTATTAGAAAGTGGTCTGATAGGTACAACCTTCCTATCTTACTGTTTCACAGGGTGATTCAGAAGAGAGAATGAGATAATAGATGTGAAAATACTGCAGGGCCTTTAAAGTGCTACACAAATCACTTACTACAATTTCCATCACAGCAGAAATGAAATTCCTGCTTGGCTGCAGTCTTAAAGGAGTATATCCAGCAGTACATTCAGAAGTTCCTGAACTCAAGGCTTAGAAGTTCTAGAGAAAGGGACTCTTAAAGGAAAACACTGAACAATTGTTCTGGTCAACCATCTCCCCTTGACTGCTGTTCCTGGGAATAATCTTATTTTAAAGTGAACTCGTTTACAAAGAGCTAGCTAAGTCCAACACCTGGAAATAACATTAGCAATGCACATGGACTAAGGCTCTTCAGTCCTTGGTGACGCTATGGACTGCATCCCACCAGGCTCCTCTGTCCATGGAATTCCCAGGCAAGAATACTGGAGTGGGTTGCTATGCCCTTCTCCAGGGGATCTTCCTGACCCAGGAATTGAACCCATGTCTCTCATGTCTCCTGCATTGGCAGGCAGCTTCTTTACCACTAGCACCACCTGGGGAGCCCTAATATTAGCCATGTGCTGTGTGTTATTCACTCAGTTGTGTCCAACTCTTTGCAAACCCATGGATTGTAGCCTGCCAGGCTCCTCTGTCCATGGAATTCTCCAGGCAAGAATACTGGAGTGGGATGCCAACTAGCCTCTGGTTGTTCAGTATGTGCGAAAGTCTACTGTTGAAAACAGAAGCCCTCACAACATTCTATGCTTTTTAAATATTAAGTCTCTTCATTCTTACAAACTTGCCAGATGAAACTTCTCAAAGCACACTGCATCCCATTAGTAACAATTTTTGTGTTTGCCAATATTATAACTTGGTGAAAATTATTTGAAATTATTTTAAAGCCCTATACTGATGTAAAAATGTAATATTCTCAGAATACAACTAATCAGTGTAGATGCTTTAAAAAAATCTACCTCTTCTTTCAATAATTAAAAATTTTTGAGATTAACCATAAGATTCATGGTTTTAACTAATGCCAGTACACTGATGAATCCCAATTCTTTAATCCTAAGGCCAGCTTGTCCTCTCTATACACTGCATTGGGACTTTTCCAAGAGGATACACCATAATTATCTAAAAAATAACTGTCTAATATAAAAATCATTTCCACCAGCAACACTGTTATATATAAATCCCCTCATAGTCTCTTAGCACTGTTTTGCCCTTTATTCTTTTCACCACAATTGGAATTCAATATTTATTTGTTCATGCATTTTCCTCCATCACTAAAGTACTAGTTCTAAGAGGGCAGGGACCATTTAGTTCACACAATATTCTCAGTGGATAGAACAATATGTGATTTGTAGTTGAAACTTAAAAAGCATTTGGTGATAAATGACTGAAAGATACACCTGTATCTCCTCCCAGATTCAATAACTTGATAAATAGCAAGACCATCCACATTCACATGGTCCAAGCCAGAAAATTTCAAGTCAGCACAGACTTACTTGTCTTCATTTCCTCTCCAGTGACAGCCCAGGTCCTTTATTTTCTCTTTGTATAAGTGCAGTAGCCTCTTTCCTGGGTCCCTTAGTGCTGGTTTCATCACATAGAACATGACAGGGCATTGTAATCTACCAAGATTGATTATGAAAATATCCACTGAAAAATTAAGCTATTTAATGATGTGATTCTCCACAGAAGACCGAATTATACTAATGAGCAGCCCCATGCTAAATACCTAATATATGACTGGACAAATTTCAGGACAGAAAGAAGACAGATTACTATACAGCACTCAATGTTATGCTGTATTAGTTACTTATTGCCATGTAACAAGTAACCCCAAAACTCAGTGGGTGGAAACAACAAACATTTATTCCTTCACACAGATTCTGTGGCTTAGGAGTCTGGGAGTGGCTTTCTATAAATGGTTCTGGCTCAGGGTTACTCCTGAGGGTGCAGCCCAGCTGTCAGCCAGGGCAGTAGCATCATCTGAAGGGGTATCCACCTCAGAGCTTCCACATGTGTCCCTTGGTCAGCCTCAGAAGATCCACTTCCAAGACTGCTCATCTCTTCATAGGACTACCTCACTTACAACAGTGGCCTTCCCCAAGCTGAATCAAGAAAAAACAAAATTCCAAATAGAATGAGTGAGAGAGCAAGAATACGTAAGAGAGAGGCCACATTCTTTTTATAATTTCATATCCAAAGGGGTATAAAATTATATTACTGCTGCCATGTTGTATTTGTTAGAAGTGCATCCCAAGTCTAGCCCACACTCAAAGGGAGATGATGCACAATTTGAATATACCAGGATGTAGAGATCATTGAGGGCCATCTCACAGGCTGCCAATCAAAAACATATTCTCTGTATACCAGATACATTTTACACATAACAAAATAGCAGCACAATATGCTGCTATTTTGTTATGTGTAAAATATATCTGGTTAACTGCATAGAAATTTGGTTGATGGTAACAAATAATAAAGCAGGAAGCCCTTAAAATAATGTTTAAACTCATTTTCCCAGTTTTATGGAGATATAATTGACTTGGAACATTAAATTAGTTTCAGGTTTATAACAAAATAATTTGAAATATGCCTACACTGCAAAATGATTACCACAATAAGTTTAGTGAACAACAATCACCTCACATAATTATATTTTCCACCTTATGATAAGAACTTTTAAGATCTACTCTCTTAGCAACTTGCACAGTACAATATTTATTAACTATAGTCATCATATTGTACATTATATCCCAAGAACTTATTTATCTTATAACTAGAAACATATATATATATATACATATATATATATTTTTTTTAATTGGAGGATAATTGTTTTACATTGTTGTGGTGGAAGTTTATATTTTCTGAATCTCTTCACCTAATTTCCCTAACCCTGCCTTTGGCAACCACTGGTCTGATCTCTATTTCTATGAGCTTGGTATTTTTCAATTCCATATAAAATCTTATCTTTATAAAGTCAATATTTAAAGTGAATTCATGTTATGTAGAGGTGGCTTCTGTGATAATATATTGTGGGCACAATCTATCTAATTGTTATTAAAATTGTTATGGTTTATGCCTATTTTGGAATTAGAGTCAGGTTAGTGCATTTGTTCTAAATATAATTCAGGTTCCTTACTATCAAATTAAAGCAAATGAGAGCAATCATTTGTTATAGATATTGTATATTCTATTTAACTATTACCGTTAGCATCATTTGACATTTCCTCTTAACTGAAGGGGAAATAATCTTCTTTTAATTACTAGGTTAACCGCATTCTGCTTACACACTATCATGTGTCTCTAGGTGGTTCAGTATGATTCCTTAAAGTAAACTAGCAGTAGATTGAAGGCAAAAGGAGAAGGAGATGAATCGGATGAGATGATAAGATAGGGTCACTGACTCAATGGACATGAATCTGAACAAACTCCAGGAGACAGTGGAGGAAAAGGGGGGCCTAGCACGCTGCAGTCTATAGGGTTGAAAAGAACTGACATGAACAGCAACATCAAAAGCTAATATAACCATGAAATATTAACTATTTTCTGTTTCTTATATGTTTTGACAAACAAATATTAGTTTAGTTAGGGACAAAAGATTTTGATTTTCATATTGCTTGAAAAAACAGCAACTGCCAAACTAACATCCATGTCTAAATCATTGTAGAAATGTCCAATCCTGTTTAAAAAGCAATTTTGGGTTATTAGCTTCATTATCTTAATTCATATTTAATAGTAGAATTAGACCTATAATAGGATACCATTATTTGTTGTATCCTTTCTTAAATTATGAATTCCTAAATTGAACATACTTTAAAATATGTAAGTCTCAGTCCTAAATTTTCTAATCCTTTTTGATGGAGGTCTACTTTTAGTTCTCCAAATCCCTGAGGTCCTTGGGAAAGGGAAGCTGGGACGATCAGAAGTAAGAGGAATGCTCAAGATGGATACTGAGAGTGAGAATGTGGGCACCTGACCCAGAGGCAAGTTAGCATCATGCTCTGCTACTACCTGGAAATCGACTAGATTGGGTTTTGCAGGCAATCAATCAGGAGCTCCTATTTCAGGCAGTCGGCTAGGATTTGTTGAACTAATTTCAGTTCAGTTCAGTTACTCAGTCGTGTCCGACTTTTTGCAACCCCATGAATCGCAGCATGCCAGGCCTCCCTGTCCATCACCAACTCCAGGAGTCCACCCAAACCCATTTCCATTAAGTCGGTGATGCCATCCAACCATCTCATCCTCTATCTTACCCTCTTCTTCCTGCCCTCAGTCTTTCCTAGCATCAGGGTCTTTTCTAATGAATCAATTCTTCGCATGAGGTGGCCCAAGTATTGGAGTTTCAGCTTCAACGTCAGTCCTTCCAATGAACATCCAGGACTGATCTCCTTTAAGATGGACTGGTTGGATGTCTTTGCAGTCAAGGGACTCTCAAGAGTCTTCTCCAATACCACACTTCAAAAGCATCAATTCCTCAGTGCTCAACTTTCTTTTTAGTCTAAATCTCACATCGATACATGACCACTGGAAAAAACATAGCCTTGACTAGACGGACCTTTGTTGACAAAGTAATGTCTCTGCTTTTTAATATGCTGTCGAGGTTGGTCATAACTTTCCTTCCAAGGAGTCTTTTAATTTCATGGCTGCAATATTCATCTACAGTGATTTTGGAGCCCAGAAAAATAAAGTCAGCCACTGTTTCCACTCTTTCCCCATCTATTTGCCATAAAGTGATGGGAATGGATGCCATGGTCTTAGTTTTCTGAATGTTGAGCTTTAAGCCAACTTTTTCACTCTCCTCTTTCACTTTCATCAAGAGGCTCTTTAGTTCTTCTTCACTTTCTGCCACAAGGGTGGTGTCATCTGCATATCTGAGGTTATTGATATTTCTCCCTGCAGTCTTGATTCCAGCTTGTGCTTCCTCCAGCCCAGCATTTCTCATGATGTACTCTGCATGTAAGTTAAATAAGTAGGGTGACAATATACAGTCTTGATGTACTCTTTTTCCTGTTTGGAACCAGTCTGTTGTTCCATGTCCAGTTCTAACTGTTGCTTCCTGACCTGCATACTGCTTTCTCAGGAGGCAGGTCAGGTGGTCTGGCCATCTGTTGAAGAATTTTCCACAGTTTATTGTGATCCACACAGTCAAAGGCTTTGGCATAGTCAATAAAGCAGAAATAGATGTTTTTCTAGAATATTCTTGCTTTTTCGATGATCCATCGAATGTTGGCAATTTGATCTCTGGTTCCTCTGTGCTTTCTAAAACCAGCTTGAACATTTGGAAGTTCATGGTTCACGTATTGCTGTAGCCTGGCTTGGAGAATTTTGAGCATTACTTTACTAGCGTGTGAGATGAGTGCAATTGTGCAGTAGTTTGAGCATTCTTTGGCATTGCCTTTCTTTGGGATTGGAATGAAAACTGACCTTTTCCAGTCCTGTGGCCACTGCTGAGTTTTCCAAATTGCTGGCATATTGAGTGCAGCACTTTCACAGCATCATCTTTCATGATTTGAAATAGCTCAACTGGAATTCCATCACCTCCGCTAGCTTTGTTCGTAGTGATGCTTCTTAAGGCCCACCTGACTTCACGTTCCCGGATGTCTAGTTCTGAACTACTCTGGGGGAATAGAAATAAGTAGAGAAAGGTCATGAAGTGCAAAATTTCATTGGAAAGAGAGGACAAATCCATAACAAGATGGCAGTACAAGGTATCATATAATAGATAATCAATAGTATCGCAGTTAGGCACCACACTATCTCTATATCTATTTATTTTACTCTAATCATCCCCCCCAACTTATTTAAGGTAGTTTCCAAAAATTGTATGATTATGACATTAAAAATAATTATCGGTTCAGTTCAGGTCAATCTGGATCTGCCTGCAATGCAGGAGATCCCAGTTCATTCCTGGCTTGGGAAGATCTGGTGGAGAAGGGATAGGCTACCCACTCCAGTATTCTTGGGCTTTCCTGTGGCTCAGTTGGTAAAGAATCCACCTGCAATGCAGGACACCTGGGTTTGATCTCTGGGGTTGGGAAGATTCCCTGAAGAAGGGAGAGGCTACCCACACCATTATTCTGGCCTGGAGAATTCCATCGACTGCATGGTCCATGGGGTCTCTAAAAGTCAAACACGACTGAGCAACTTTTAGTTTCACTTTTTCAGTTCAGTTGCTCAGTCATATCCGACTCTTGGCGACCCCGTGGACTGCAGCATGCCAGGCCTCCCTATCCATCACCAACTCCTGGAGCTTGCTCATCTCATCCTCTGTTAGTCCCTTCTCCTCCTGCCCTCAATCTTTCCCAGCATCAGGGTCTTTTCCAATGAGTCAATTCTTTGTATCAGGTGGCCAAAGTATTGAAGCTTCAGCATCAGTCCTTCCAATGAATATTCAGGACTGATTTCCTTTAGGACTGGCTGCATCTCCTTGCAGTCCAAGGGACTCTCAAGAGTCTTCTCCAACACCACAGTTAAAAAGCATCAATTCTTTGGCACTCAGCTTTCTTTATGGTCCAACTCTCACATTCATACATGACCACTGGAAAAACCATAGCTTTGACTAGATGGACCTTTGCCCATATGTTAATATATATATATAAATATGTTTTACAAATATAAAATTTTCATATTTTATTATATCTAGAATTTTACTATGTTAATATTTAATATAGCATATTTATATTTTATTATATTTATAAATTAATGTATTAATACAAAATATTTATATAAGGCTTCAAAAGAGAAGGAGCTTTTAAAAGGGTGGTTTTTAAAAGGAAGAACTGATATAGATAAGCAGAGAGCAATGGAAAGCATTGTAGTCAGGAAATAGGAAAACAAGAAAGGAGATAGTCTCCTTGTGTGTCTGAGGACAACAGTTTATTGCAAATGAAAATTAAAATGAATAACTCGTATGAGTTGCTAGAATTGCTCTAATGAAGTATCACAAACTGAGTGGCCTAAACAAAAGAAATGTACTGCCTCACATGGAGTCAGAAGTCTGAGACCAAGGTGTTGGCCTAGTCATGCTCCCTCTGAAGGGACAAGCAAAGCATCTGTTCCAGGGCTATCTTCTAGCTTCTGGTATTTCTTGGCCGGTGGGAGCATTAACTCCAATCTGTACATAGTACTCTCCTTCTGTTAATACATCTGTGTGCAAATTCCCCCTTTTTATAAGGATACCAGTTATATGGATTAGCAGTCCTTGCTGCTCCAGAATGACCTTACCTTCACTATTTCATCTGCAATGACCCTATTCTCCCTGTTTCCAAATGAGGTCACATTTTGAGATCTTAGGAGTAGAGATTTCAACATACAAATTTTGAAGGGGATACAATTCAACCCAAGTCAAAGCCCCAGGAGCCTACTGAGTCTGAAGGCAGTGGTGAGAAGCTAAGTGATATATTTTTCTTTCTTTCTGTTTTTCTTTGTGTCAGAAACTGATATGTTCCCACAGATCTTTTAGAAAGATATATCGAGTTGTAGTGGGCAATAGCAATTGAAGAGGCAATATAACCTAGAGGCAGAGACTAATTTTAGACTGTTCAAGGGTTACAATCTAGTACATAGCCTACAAGGGGCAGCATGATCTGGTTATCCTACCTTGCCAAGCCTCAGGGCAGACTGCTTCTCTTTGTCCTTTACCCAAATGGTTTTGCCCCCCCAGTATTCTAAATGACCCAGGTTCCTTTTACCTCACGTTCTTTGAACATCTTGTTCTTTATGCCTAGTTTCCTCCTCTGTTCCTTGAATAACTGGATCTTAATAGGTGGCTCATTGGTGAAGAATCCACCTACAATGCAGGAGATGCAGGAGATGCAGACTTGATCTCTGGGTCAGGAAGATCCCCTGCAGGAGGAAACGGCAACCCACTCCAGTATTCTTGCCTGAAAAATTCCATGGACAGAGGAGCCTGGTGGGCTACAGTTCATAGGGTTGCAAAGAGCTGGACATGAACGATCGAGCAGCAGCAGCAATCTAAGCAAAGAAGGAGAAAGTCAAAGCTAGTTCAAATGGTTTCAAGCGTGAAAGAAGGATAGTACCATTGGTGGAAACAAAGTTAGTGGCAGCTACATTTGGAGTCTCATTTTTGGTACTTTGAATGTCAGATGGATGGTGATACACTTAAATACAAAAATCTACCATAAAGCAAGGAAGGCAGATAGATATTTGAGGCTGATGCTATGAGTCTCATGCTGGTTCCAAGAAACTAACAAACACTGCTGAGGGATGTGAGCTCATATTAATTTCCTATTTGATCCTCATTTCTAATATTCTATCTTCATAACCACTTTTCTAATGTGTATAAGTATTTCTTATTGTTAAAATACCATTGTTTAGTTCAGGTAATTTTGACAATAAATAAAAATATAAAAGAGACCTGATAAACTAGGTGCACATGTTGAAACTGACTTGCTTGCAATGAAAATACATAAATTGGTATAAAATTTCTCTGGATGGCTGTTTGAAAATGCTACGTAAAAAGCTTACAAACAATATATCTCATATTTCCATGTTTAGGCATTTATTCAAAATAATCAAATATGTGTATAACATTTGTATAGAAGGATGCAATCTCTTTACATAGATACAACTGCTACATGGTTGAATTTCCTTTCAGTAATTTTTTAATATTGAGTCTAATTGTATGAATAATTTAAAAATTCAGGTCATATATACATATACTGCCTCAAACTCTACATTTTTCACGCTATCTTTGATTATAACCATGTATTATGTTGGTGCTGCTGCTGCTGTTGCTAAGTCGCTTCAGTCGTGTCCGGCTCTGTGCAACCCCATAGACGGCAGCCCACCAGGCTCCCCCGTCCCTGGGAGTCTCCAGGCAAGAACACTGGAGTGGGTTGCCATTTTTTCCTCCAATGCATGAAAGTGAAAAGTGAAAGCGAAGTCGCTCAGTCATGTCCAACTTGTAGCTGATCTCATGGACTGCAGCTTATCAGGCTCCCCTGTCCATGGGATTTTCCAGGCAAGAGTATTGGAGTGGGGTGCCATTGCCTTCTCTGATGTATTAGGTTATGTCTTAACAATTTAATAATTAGGGCATTTACATTTTCCTTTTATAAAGATGCTATAACATCACTTTATATAAATCTACTTTATCTAAAGGAGATGATCAGAAGTGACCACAAAGTAGAATTTGTGCTTTTAAAAATTCTTGATACATTATTAGTATCTTCTCTGACCACAACGCTATGAGACTAGATATCAACTAAAGGAAAAAAAATGGCAGAAAACACAAACTCATGGAGATTAAACAATATATTACCAAATAACAAAGATGTTACTGAAGAAAGAAGAAAAGAGATCAAAAGATTCCTAGGAACAAATGAAAATGAAAACCTATGGGACTCAGCAAAAGCAGTTCTAAGAGGGAGGTTTACAGCGATACAATCATACCTATAGAAGCAAGGAAAGCAGTGAATAGACAGCCTAACTCTACATCTAAAGCAGCTGGAGAAAGAAGAACAAAAAATCCCCAAAGTAGGCAGAAAGAAGGAGATCATAAAAATCAGAGCAGAAATAAGTGAAAAATAAATGAAGGCAAAGATTAAATGAAACTAAAAGCTGATTCTTTGGGAAGATAAACAACACTGACAAACCACTAGCCAGACTCATCAAGAAAAAAAAGGGAGAAAAATCAAATCAATCCAATTAGAAATGAAAAATGAGAGGTTACAACAGACAACACAGAAATACAAAAGATCATAGGAAAATATTTTGAGCAACTGTATGCTATCAAAATGGACAACCTAGAGGAAATGGACAGATACTTAGAGTAGATTAGCCTACCAAGACTGAACCAAGAAAAAATAGAAATGAACAACTCAAGTGCAAACACTGGAATTGAAACCGTGATAAAAAATCTCCCCCAAAACAAAAGCCCAGGACCAGATGGCTTCACAGGGGAATTCTATTCAACATTTAGAGAAGAGATAATGCCTATTTTTCTGAAATTTTTCCAAAAAAATTCAGAGGAAGGAACACTTTCAAACTGATTCTACGAAGCCACAATTGCCCTGATACCAAAATCAGAAAAAGACAACATGAAAAAAGAAAATTAGAGGCCAATATCACTGATGAACAGATGCAAAAATCCTCAACAAAATTCTAGCAAACAGAATCCAATACCACTTTAAAAAGCTTGTACACAATGATAAAGTCACGTTTATTCAATATACACAATGCAAGGATTCTTCAATATACACAAATCAATCAATGTGGTACACCATATCAACAAATTGGAAGATAAAACCATATGATCATCTCAATAGATGCAGAAAACACCTTTGACAAAATCCAGCACCCATTTATGATGGGTGCTTCAAAAAATAGGCATAGAAGGAACCTACTTCAACATAGTAAAGGCCATATATGAAAAGTCCACAGCAAACATTATTCTCAATGGTGAAAAACTAAAAGCTTTCCCTCTGAGATCAGGAAAAAGACAAGGGGGTCCACTTTCATCACTATTATGCAACATAGTTTTGGAAGTCCTAGCTATGGCAATTAGAGAAGAAAAAGAAATAAAAGGAATCCAGATTAGAAAATAAAAGGAATCCAGATTGGAAAAGAAGAAGTGAAACTCTCACTATTTGCAGATGACATGATACTACACATAGAAAACCCAAAAGAAACTATCAGAAAAGTACTAGAGCTAATCAACAAATTCAGCAAAGTCATGGGATTACAAGATCAATAAACAGAAATCACTTGCACTCCTATATACTAAGAATGAAAAATCAGAAAGAGAAATTAAGGAATCAATATCATTCACTATTGTAACAGAAAGAAAAAAACATTAGGAAACAAAAGACCTGTATATGGAAAACTATAAGACACTGATGAAAGAAATCAAAGATGACATAAACAGATGGAGAGATATTCCATGTTCCTGGGTAGGAAGAATCAATATTGCAAAAATGACTATACTACCAAATGCAATCTACAGATTCAATGCAATCCTTATCAAATTACCAATGGCTTTTTTCACAGAACTAGAACAAAAAATTTCACAATTCGTATGGAAACCCAAAAGACCCCAAATAGCCAAAGCAGTCTTGAGAAGGAAGAATGGAGCTGGAGGTATAAACCTTCCAATTCAGACTATACCAGAAAGCTACAGTCATCAAGACTGTATGGTACTGGCACAAAAACAGAAATATAGACTAGTGGAACAAGATAGAGAACCCAGAGATAAACCCACACACCTATTGATACCTTATTTTTGACAAAGGAGGCAACAATATACAGTGGGTCAAAGACAGATCTTCAGTAAGTGGTACTGGGAAAACTAGACAGCTATGTGCAAAAGAATGAAATTAGATCACTACCTTATGCCATACAGAAAGATAAACTCAAAATGGATTCAAGACCTAAATGTAAGAACAGAACCTATTAAACTCTTAGAGGAGAGCATAGGCAGAACAATTGATGACAAAAATCAAAGCAAGATCTTCTATGACCCACCTTCTAGAGTAATGGAAATAAAAGCAAAAATAAACAAGTGGGAACTAATTAAACTTAAAACCTTTTGCACAGCAAAAGAAACTACAAACAATGTGAAAAGACAACCCTCAGAATGGAAGAAAATAATAGTAAGGCAAAAAGCTGATAAAGAATTAATTTCCAAAATACACAAGCAGCTCATACAACTCAATACCAGAAAAGCAAACAACCCAATCAAAAGTGGGAAACGGACCTGAAGAGACATTTCTCCAAAGAAAATCTGCAGATGGCTAATGAGCACATGAAAAGATGCTCAACATCACTCATTATTAGAGAAATACAAATTAAAACTACAATGGGATATCACCTCACACCAGTCAGAATGGCTATCATCCAAAAGTCTATAAACAATAAATGCTGGAGAGTTCAGTTCAGTTCAGTTCAGTTGCTCAGTCGTGTTTGATGCCTCATGACCCCACGGACTGCAGCACAGCAGGCCTCCCTGTCTATCACCAATTCCCAGAGTTTACTCAAACTCATGTCCATTGAGTCTGTGATGCCTTCCAACCACCTCATGCTCTGTCATCCCCTTCGCCTCCCACCTTCAATCTTTCCTAGCATCAGGTCTTTTCAGATAAGTCAGTTCTTCGATCAGGTAGCCAAAGGATTGGAGTTTCAGCTTCAGCATCAGTTCTTCCAATGAATATTTGGGATTAATTTCCTTTAGGATGGACTGGTTGGATCTCCTTGCAGTCCAAGGGACTCTCAAGAGTCTTCTCCAACATCACAGTTCAAAAACATTGATCTTTGGTGCTCAGCTTTCTTTATAGACCACCTCTCACATCCATACATGACAACTGGAAAAAACCATAGCTTTGACTAGACAAACCTTTGTTGGCAAAGTAATGTCTCTGCTTTTTAATATGCTGTCTAGGTTGATAACAGCTTTTCTTTCAAGGAACAAGTGTCTTCTAATTTCATGGCTGCAGTCACCATCTGCAGTGACTTTGGAGCCCCCCAAAATAAAGTCTGTCACTGTTTCCATTGCTTGCCCATCTATTTGCTATGAAGTGATGGGACCCAATGCCATGATCTTCATTTTCTGAATGTTGAGTTTTCAGCTAATTTTTTCACTCTCCTCTTTCACTTTCATCAAGAGGCTCTTTAGTTCTTCTTCACATTTTGCCATAAGGGTGGTTGCCGGGGTCCAGTCCCAGCGGGTCCCGGGGTCTTGAGGGATGAGTGGCATCGGTGGAAGAACTGAGCTGAGTCGATGTGTGGTGATGGAGCAGTCTCTCTTTATTGCTGTTAGTTTTGTGGGGTGATGGAGCAGTCTCTCACTTTATTCTTGTTAGTTTACAGTTTTATAGCCAAAAAAAATCCCCATTACATCACAACTATTCTATACAATCTTTTGTTTTCTGCCTACCATCAGCAACTTTAACATTAAGCTTATTTTCCTTGCAAAAGGTCAGATTTCTGCATAATTAGACTTACAATAGTATGTTTACCATTTGAATGTCTCCAGCATACTTCGGATAAGTACATCAATCTAAGTAGAAAGGTTACACTTCTCTTATTAGGTGCAACTATGTAGAAGCTAGAGAGAGGGGCTTAAGCTTGAAACTGTTTTATTCTATTAACCTATTTTGGTTCTTACAAGGAAAGAGAAAAGAGGACAAAGAGACAGTTTAGCAGCACTGCTTTAACAATAAAACCCTATTAACCTTATAACTACTAAAATGAATTCCTATGTCTACACTATCCTAAAGCACAGTTATGCTGGCCACAGTTATGAGCATTCCTAACTGGAGTCCCATTCCCTTGGTCTCTTCAAGGAAGGGAGCCTCCTCCGTGGAGAGGTCGGGGGAGTGGGATGTGGAAAGGTGACCCAAGTACGAGCCCTTCTGGTGGTGGCTTTGCCATGACCCCCAGAAAACTCTTGGTAAACTCCTCAGTAACTAGTAGGAGGTATAGTAATCTATTTAAATGTCCCTTATTCCTCCTTAGTCCTCGGGAAAGGGAATCTGCCTTCCCAGATTCTCTGAGGGAAATAAGGTCTGAGGGAATTATCTCAGGACGAATTTTTTCTAACTGGGACTGACCTACCGAGATGAGCTAATGTTCAGAGCATAAACAGAACTTCCCAAGAAAAATACCAGGAGGGGCCTTGCCTTGGGATGCCAAGAAGGAAAATCTGCTTTGCAGTTTCCTTCTCAGTCTCATGGCTTTGTCATCCAAGTGAGGGGGCATCCTGACGGCTCTGGCATCGGTGGTGTCATCTGCATATCTGAGGTTAGTAATATTTCTCCTGGCAAACTTGATTCCAGCTTATGCTTCATCCAGCCCAGAGTTTTTCATGACGGATTCTGCCTATAAGTTAAATAAGTAGGGTGACAATATACAGCCTTGATGTACTCCTTTCCTGATTTGGAACCAGTCTGTTGTTCCATGTCCAGTTCTAACTGTTGATTCCTGACCGGCATACAGATTTCTCAGGAGGCAAGTCAGATGGTCTGGTAGTCCCATCTCTTGAAGAGTTTATTGTGATCCACACAGTCAGAGACTTTGGCATAGTCAGTAAAGCAGAAATAGATGTTTTTCAAGAACTCTCTGGCTTTTTTGATGATCCAATGGATGTTGGCAATTTGATTGCTGTTTTTTCTGCATTTTCTAAGTCCAGCTTGAACATTTGGAAGTTCATGGTTCACATACTGTTGAATCCTGGCTTGGAGAATTTTGAGCATTACTTTGCTAGCTTGTGAGATGCCTGCAATTGTGCAGGAGTGTGAGCATTCTTTTGCATTGCCTTTGGGATTGGAATGAAAACTGACCTTTTCCAGTTCTGTGGCCACTGCTGAGTTTTCCAAATCTGCTGGCATATTGAGTGCAGCACTTTCTTTTTTTTTTTTAAATTTATTTTTTTTACTTATTTTTGCCATACAATGTCATGATATCACCATGGGTTTACATATGCTTCCCCTCCGGAACCCCCCTCCCTCCTCCCTCCCCCCGGGGAAATCTCGCTGCACCAGTCCCGAGCATCAATCCTGGGCTGGCGATTGATTAGACACATGACAATTAACATGCTTCAATGCCCTTCAGCACTTTCACAGCATCATCTTTTAGAATTTGAAATAGTTCAACTGGAATTCCATGACCTCTGCTAGCTTTGTTCATAATGATGCTTCCTAAGGCCTACTTGACTTTGCATTCCAGGATGTCTGGCTCTAGGTGAGTGATCACACCATCGTGATTATCTGGGTCATGAAGATCTTTTTTGTATAGTTCTTCTGTGTATTCTTGCCACCTCTTCTTAATATCTTCTGCTTCTGTTAGGTCCATAAAATTTCTGTTCTTTATTATGCCCATCTTTGCATGAAAATTTCCCTTGGTATGTCTAATTTTCTTGAAGAGATCTCTAGTTGTTTCCATTCTTTTATTTCCTCTATTTCTTTGCATTGATCACTGAGGAAGGCTTTTTATCTCTCCTTGCTGTTCTTTAGAACTCTACATTCAAGTGGGCTTATCTTTCCTTTTCTCCTTTTCCTTTCACTTCTCTTCTTTTCATAGCTATTTGTAAGGCCTCTTCAGACAACCATTTTGCCTTTTTGCATTTCTTTTTCTTGGGGATGGTCTTTTTTTTTTTTAATTTTCTTTACTTTATTGTGTTGGTTTTGCCATACAATGACATGAAACCACCATGGGTATACATATGCTCCCCCTCCAGACCCCCCCTTCCTCCTCCCTCCCGATTCCCTCCCCCTGGGTCATCTCGGTGCACCAGCCCCGAGCATCAACCCTGGGCTGGCATTTGATTTCACATATGATAATTAACATGTTTCAATGCCATTCTCCCATATCATCCCACCCTTGCCCTCTTCCACAGAGTCCATGAGTCTGTTCTATACATCTGCGTTTCTTTTGCTGTCTTGCATGCAGGGTTCTCCTTACCATCTTTCTAAATTCCATATATATGCGTTAGTATACTGTATTGTTGTTTTTCCTTCTGGCTTACTTCACTCTGGATAATAGGTTCCAGTTCTGTCCACCTGAGTAGAACTGATTCAAATGAATTTTATTTTTAATGCTGAGTAATATTCCATTGTGTATATGTACCACAGCTTTCTTATCCATTCGTCAGTTGATGGTCATCTAGGTTGCTTCCATGTCCTGGCTATTGTAAACAGATGGTCTTGATCCCTGCCTCCTTTACAGTGTCACAAACCTCCCTCCATAGTTCATCAGGCACTCTGTCTATCAGATCTAATTCCTTCAATCTGTTTCTCACTTCCACTGTATAATCACAAGGGGTTTGATTTAGGTCATACCTGAATGGTCTAGTGGTTTTCCCTACTTTCTTCAATTTAAGTCTGAATTTGGCCATAAGGAGTTCATGACCTGAGCCACAGTCAGCTCCTGGTCTTGTTTTTGCTGACTGTATAGAGCTTCTCCATCTTTGATTGCAAAGAATATCAGTCAGTCAGTTCAGCCACTCAGTCATGTCCAGCTCTTTGCCATCCCATGAACTGCAGCACACCAGGCCTCCCTGTCCATCATGAACTCCTGGAGTCCACCCAAACCCCTGGCCATCAAGTCAATGAAGCCATCCAGCCATCTCGTTCTCTTTTGGCCCCTTCTCCTGCCCTCGATCTTTCCTAGCATCAGGGTCTTTTCCAATGAGTCAACTCGCATGAGGTGGCCAAAGTATTGGAGTTTCAGCTTCAACAGCAGTCCTTCCAATGAACACCCAGGACTGATCTCCTTTAGGATGGACTGGTTGGATCTCCTTGCAGTCCAAGGGACTCTCAAGAGTCTTCTCCAACAGCACACTTCAAAAGCATCAATTCTTCAGCACTCAGCTTTCTTCATAGTCCAACTCTCACATCCGTACATGACCACTGGAAAAACCATAGCCTTGACTAGATGGACCTTTGTTGGCAAAGTAATATCTCTACCTTTTAATATGCTGTCAAGGTTGGTCATAACTTTCCTTCCAAGGAGTAAGTGTCTTTTAATTTCATGGCTGCAGTCACCATCTGCAGTGATTTTGGAGCCCAGAAAAAGAAAGTCAGCCACTGTTTCCACTGTTTCCTCATCTATCTGCCATGAGGATATCAATATGATTTCGGTGTTGACCATCTGGTGATGTCCATGTGTAGAGCCTTCTCTTGTGTTGTTGGAAGAGCGTGTTTGCTATGACCAGTGCATTCTCCGGTCAGAACTCTGTTAGCCTTTGCCCTGCTTCGTTCTGTACTCCAAGGCCAAATTTGCCTGTTATTCCAGCTATCTCTTGACTACCTACTTTGCATTCCAGTTCCCTATAATGAAAAGGACATCTTTTTTGGGTGTTAGTTCTCAAAGGTCTTATAGATAATCATAGAATTGTTCAACTTCAGCTTCTTCAGCATTACTGGTTGGGGCATAAACTTGGATTACTGTGATATTGAACGGTATGCCTTGTAAATGAACAGAAGTGATTCTGTTGTTTTTGAGATTGCATCCAAGTACTGCATTTCAAAGTCTTTTTTTGACTGTGATGGCTACCGAATTTCTTCTAAGGGATTCTTGCCCATAGTAGTATATATAATGATCATCTGAATTATGCTGGAGAGGGTGGGGATAAAAGGGAAATACTCTTGCATTGCTGGTAGGAATGTAAACTGATATAGCCACTATGGAAGATGGTGTGGAGACTGCTTAAAAAGCTAAGAATAGAACCACCATATGACCCAGAAATCCCACTCCTAGGCATATACCCTGAGGAAATCAAAACTGAAAAATACACATGTACCCCAATATTCACTGCAGCACTATTTACAATAGCTAGAACATGGAAGAAACTTAGATATCTATCGACACTATAATGGATAAAGAAGCTGTGATGCAGATATACAATGGAATACTACTCAGCCATAAAAAATAACACACTTGAATCTGTTGTAGTGAGGTGGATGAAATTAGAGCCCATTATGCAGAGTGAAGTAAGTCAGAAGAGAAATATAAATATCATATACTGATACAAATGTATGGAATCTGAAGAGATGGTACTGATGAATTTATTTTCAGCATTGTAATGGAGAAACAGGCATAGAGAACAGACCTATGGACAAGGTAGGAGGAGAGGAGGAAGAAGGGGAGATGTATGGAGAGAGTAACAGAAGTTTACAAATCCATGTGTAAAACAGATAGGCAATGGAAATTTGCTGTATGACTAAGGGAACTCAAATAGGGGCTCTGTGACAGGCTGAATGCTGGGGTGAGGAGGGAGACGGGATGGAGGCTTGGGAGGGAGAGGACTTGGGTGTACCTATGGCTGATTCTTACTGATGTATGTCAGAAAACCACCAAATTCTGTAAAGCAATTATCATTCAATTAAAAAATTTTTAAAAATTTGAAGCATTATCAAATATTCTTCCAAAAAGTTGAACCAACTTATATTCTCACTACCAGGATATAACATTTTACAGTGATATCTAATTCTGGTGAAGTTTAAAGCTTCCTCTGATTAGATCTAGGTGACTCATCAGGTCCATTTAATGCCAGGCAGGCATTTGTCTAGGCTTCATAAAAGAGACAAGGAAAGGAGGTCCTCATTACTTATCGGTGTTTAGTGACACAAATTTTAGGGTAAATCGATTTAAACTAATGTAATGAGTATTTCAGTCTATTTACATTGAGTTAATTTGAATTGCTATTCAAATTAACTTTAATTAATTAAATTATTAATTTGAATTGAATTTCCTTGATGCTGGGAAAGATTGAGAGCAGAAAGAGAAGAGGGCATCAGAGGATGATATGCCTGGACAGCATCACTGATATAATGGACATGAACTTGGGCAAACTTTGAAGATGGTGAGGGACAGAGAGGCCTGGTGTGCTGCAGTCCAGTGGGCTGCAAAGAACTGGACAAACTGTAACAATTTGAATTACACATAAATTACATATATAATTGCATATATAAATATAGAACTAACATCTATATTGGAAATGTCTTATTACCCTCCACTTTTATTTTTTAGGGTATCATTAAGTTTTTTGTTTTGACATTTTATTTATTCATTTTCAGATGTTTTGGGTCTTTGTTGCAGTGCATGCTTTTCTCAGACTGCAGAGAGCTGAGGGCTACTCCTTAACTATGGTGTGTGGGCTTCTCACTGTGGTGGCTTCACTTGTTGCGGTGCACAGGCTTAGCAATTGCAGCTCCCACGCTCTAGAGCACAGGCTCAGCAGTTATGGCTCACAGGCTTAGCTGCTCAGCAACATGCGGGATCTTTCCATATCAGGGGTAGAACTTGAGTCTCCCACATTGGCAGACAGACTCTTAACCACTGAGCCTTCAAGGAAGCCCATCGTTTAGCTTTTGATTGAGACCTTACAGTGCTATATGTGTGATATGTGAATATCAGCATCTTAACCACATAGTCATCCCTTGATATCTGTGGGAGATAAGTTCCAGGACTCAGTCATCCCAAGGATACCAAAGTCTGAGGATACTCAAGTCCCTTATATAAAATGGTGTAGTATTTGTGTATAATCCACACACATCCTCCTATATACCTAATCATTTCTAGCTAATACAATGTAAATTCTATGTCAATATTTATAAATACAATGTAAATGCTATGTAAATAATTGTTGGCATCGGACAAATTTAAGTTTTGCCTTTTGGAATTTTTCAGATTTTTTTTCCTTAATATTTTTAATTCATGGTTGGTTGAATTCTCAGATGTGAAGCTTGGGCATTCGGAGGGCTGACTGTACATGCTGGGCTCTCCTTGATTCCCTTTTCTGGTGTGTATAGAGGTGGATTCACCAGTATTAACAGTTATGAAAAGGAAACTATTCTGAGAACATTTTTCTTCCTAAACAGGGATTCAGGCTAAATAAGCCATGCTCAAACATATTATGCAAGGGCTGTTCTCCAATGACTCTTACATTTTATATCATAGATGTTTTTAAACTGGGAGTATAACTTATTGCATTGCATTTGCTGCACTAGAAACTACGAAAAGCCTCTTTGCAGAGACAGATGAAGATCCCATTTTCTAGAGTAGAGATAAGTAATGTTGGGCAATTTGGAGAAAAGCTCTCTACTGCTCTTGTAAAAATTCTGTCCTGAAATGGAGAAAAAACATTAAAAGGCAAACAAAAATAGACAAAAACAGAATGGAAACTGAAGATCACCGTAGAAAAGCAGCAGAACCAGGAAGAGCAAAATGTAATTACCTCAAAGTGGCAGGTAACTCTGAAATTCAAATGTTTATGTTGAAAATTCCTTTATATTTGATTGCTTCAACTAAGATAGTTTCACAGTTTTTAAATTATGTCTTTTCTTTCTCCCCAGACACTACAAAACTAATACTACATTGACAAAAAGCTTTTATGTGATCATCAATGAGGAGTGCTTTTTTCCTGTGTGGATGAAGAAATTTGATTAGTCATACATGTTTGGAAGCAGCTTATATGTAATACAATGGTTTCCACTTAAACATGAGGTTGTGATTATATACATCTTTGTAGACGTGAAATTTAAATTTAACAACATTTACCAAGTGGCATAATACATTATTTAAAAACTCTTAGCAGAGTGAACTGTACTTTGCTATTTTAAGACTTTTTCATAAATATTAAGATTTCATCAGCAGAGCCAATTCTCTCCTTTTTTTTTTTTTTGCCTTTTGGCTGTGCTGTGTGGCATGTGGGATCTTACTTCCCCAACCAGGGATCGAACCCATGCCTCTGAAGTGGAAGCATGGAGTCTTAACCACTGGACTGCCAGGGAAATCTCCTCTATCCAGTTTTTGATACAGCCTTTAAATGAGTGGAGTAAGGGCTACTTTTTGCCCAAACAATATTTATTTTCCCCCTTCACCCTTACTAACAAATTCTCATTTTTCTCAAAGCAACAAAGTGCATCCCTAAAAACACTGGCCTCCTGATGTTGCCTGGTATCCACAGTAGGTAATGTGACATACCTCTGGCCAAAGGCAAACAGAAGTCTGCTGAAACAGTGCTCTCTTAAGACAGATACCACTCCTTCATCCTTTCATCTTATTCTTTCCTGAAACTCAGAAGTGAAGTATGGGGTGCAAGAACCATCTTACAACCATGAGGCAACCAGTATGATGAGGATGGTTAGATGGTAGAAGACAAAAATGGAAGGAGACTGGGTCCTTGACAATGTCACTGTGTACACCATGTCCTAGCCCTAAACTGCTCAAAGCTAGCCTGTTTTATCATGACATGAAAAAACTCTTCCATTAAAGCCACTGTAGTAGAGCTGTCTATTATTTGCAGCCATGCACATTTTAAACCTCATGTAGTGACCATTTCTTTTGAAAATCCTTTTCCCTTTTCTGCTGAGGTGAGTAATGCCAAGTACTTAGAGACTAGGAGGAAAGGAAAGCAGGGAGGGAGGGAAGGAAAGAGAGAGAGAGAAGTATTTTAGCGAAATACTTCCTTACAGTTTGTAAATAGGCACTGCCCCAAGCCCTCCAAGTGCCAGATCCTTGCCCCAGTGGTCTTGGTTATTCCCCTGAGACCTACTGTACTTCCCAAAACCCAGCACAAACCCCAGGAAAATGTCAGGCACAGCAAGAGGCCTCTAGAACCTTGCTCCCTAGAGGCCCTGCATCCTTCCAAATAGGTCTTTCTCATGCTTTAAGGTTGATAATATTGAATGTCATCTCAGATAAACCATTACTTATTCATAAGGATGGTATCAATATTTTATATACCTTAAATGATAATAGTACATACTACATTATTCCCATTTACTCATTTTTCTTATAGAAAACTTTAACATGTCCCCGCTCTTTCAGTTTTAACTAGATATCCATGAAATCTTCTTTATGGCAGATAATCTGGATAATAAGAGTCTTTTGTTCAGTTCTGAATTTATCAATGTTTTTCTGATTTTCTGTATCCAAGGTTATTTAATCTTATGCTCCAGAGACCTGTATCTTGGTCAGGCTTCTTGATCTCCTGTCTTCCTTACTGCTTCAGCTAAAGGACAGAAAGGAACTTGGGTATTTGGACTGGAAAAAACCATGAGTCATCTGTATTTAATATACTCACCATCATAAAGCAGGTATTTCTTACTCTTTCCAAATACTCAATTTTAAAGTCTCGGTTATTTCTATGAACACTCAAGCCAAAGAACATGTATTTGGCTTCCTTCCTGTCTCCTTACAGATGTCACAAGAAGGCATTCTTAAGGTCTACATTTACTTTTCCCCCTCTTATTCTTTTAAAATCTTATATCCCTCTGTAGAGAAAAAAAAAGCCCTATTTTTACTTCACCTCTATTTCATTTATATTTTCTGTTTTCCTCTCCCAAATATTACTTTTCCTAATTAGATGCAATGGGAGGGGCTCACCATTGTCTTATATTAGAGCTGAAATTCTCATAGTCCTTGAAAATATAAACAGAAGGAAATTTCATGGTTGTACAGGGTAAGGGAGAGATTACTGAATTCAGTGAGCTACTGTTAAGCAACAATTTTCAAAATAATTTTAAATTATTCTATATATACATGGGTTAAAGGATAGATTTTTTTAAGGTAAAATTGTAACTCATACAAATATGAAATGAACATATGTTAAAGCTTTTATTTAACTCACTATTAATTAGGGAACCAGTAGATTTTACAAGCAGTTCAAAGACAACTTACAATCAGATGAGGAATGCTGAAATGAATCAGTTCAGTTCAGTTGCTCAGCCGTGTCCAGCTCTTTGAGACCCCATGGACTGCAGCACGGCACGTCTCCCGGTCCATCACCAACTCCCAGAGCTTACTCAGACTCATGTCCATTGAGTTGGTGATGCCATCCAACCATTGCATCCTCCATCATCCCCTTCTCCTCCCACCTTCAATATTTCCCAGCATAAGGGTCTTTTCAAATGAGTCAGCTCTTTGAATCAGGTGGCCAAAGTATTGGAGTTTCAGCTTCAACATCAGCCTTCCAATGAATAGTCAGGACTGATTTCCTTTAGGATGGACTGGTTGGATCTCCTTGCAGTCCAAGGGACTCTCAAGAGTCTTCTCCAACACCACAGTTCAAAAGCATCAATTCTTCTGCACTCAGTTTTCTTCTTAGTCCAACTCTCACATCCATACATGACTACTGGAAAAACCATAGCCTTGACTAGACAGACCTTTGTTGGCAAAGTAAAGTCTCTGCTTTTTAATATGCTATCTAGATTGGTCATAACTTGTCTTTCAAGGAACAAGTGTCTTCTAATTTCATGGCTGCAGTCACCATCTGCAGTGATTTTGGAGCCCCCCAAAATAAAGTCTGTAACTGTTTCCATTGCTTGTCCATCTATTTGCCATGAAGTGATGGGACCCAATGCCATGATCTTCGTTTTCTGAATGCTGAGTTTTCAGCAAACTTTTTCACTCTCCTCTTTCACTTTCAGCAAGAGGCTTTTTAGTTCTTCTTCTCTTTCTGCCATAAGGGTGGTGTCATCTGCACATCTGAGGTTATTGATATTTCTCCCAGCAATCTTTATTCCAGCTTGGGCTTAATCCAGCCCAGTGTTTTTCATGATGTACTCTGCATAAAAGTTAAATAAGTAGGGTGACAATATACAGCCTTGATGTACTACTTTCCTGATTTAGAACCAGTCTGTTTTTCCATGTCCAGTTCTAACTGTTGCTTCCTGACCTGTGTACAGATTTATCAGGAGGTATTCCCATCTCTCAAAGAATTTTCCACAGTTTATTGTGATTCACACAGTCAAAGGCTTTGACATAGTCAATAAAGCAGAAATAGATGTTTTTCTGGAACTCTCTTGCTTTTTTGATGATCCAGTGGATGCTGGCAATTTGATGGCTGGTTTTTCTGCCTTTTCTAAATCCAGCTTGAACATTTGGAAGTTCACGGTTCACGTACAGTTGAAGCTTGGCTTGGAGAATTTTGAGCATTACTTTGCTAGTGTGTAAGATGAGTGCAATTGTGCAGGAGTGTGAGCATTCTTTGGCATTGCCTTTCTTTGGGATTGGAATGAAAGTTTACATTTTCCAGTCCTGTGGCCACTGCTGAGATTTCCAAATTTGCTGGCATATTGAGTGCAGCACTTTCACAGCATTATCTTTTAGGATTTGAAATCGCTCAATTGGAATTCCATCACCTTCACTAGCTTTGTTCATAGTGATGCTTCTTAAGGCCTACTTGACTTCACATTCCAGAATGTCTGGCTCTAGGTGAGTGATCACACCATCATGATTATCTGGGTCATGAAGATCTTTTCTGTATAGTTCTTCTGTGTATTCTTGCCACCTCTTCTTAATATCTTCTGCTTCTGTTAGGTCCCTACCATTTCTGTCCTTTATTGTGCCCATCTTTGCATGAAAATTTCCCTTGGTATGTCTAATTTTCTTGAAGAGATCTCCAGTCTTTTCTGTTCTATTGTTTTCCTCCATTTCTTTGCATTGATCTCTGAGGAAGGCTTTCTTATCTCTCCTTGCTATTCTTTGGAACTCTACATTCAAATGGGTATATCTTTCCTTTTCTCCTTTGCCTTTTGGTTCTCCTCTTTTCACAGCTATTTGTAAGGCCTCCTAAGACAACCACTTAACCTTTTTGCATTTCTTTTTCTTGGGGATGGTCTTCATCTATCAGATCTAATCCCTTCAATTTATTTCTCACTTCCACTGTATAATCACAAGGGGTTTGATTTATGTCATACCTGAATGGTCTAGTGGTTTTCCCTACTTTCTTCAATTTAAGTCTAAATTTGGCAATAAGGAGTTCATGATCTGAGCTACAGTCAGTTCCCAGTCTTGTTTTTGCTGACTGTATAGAGCTTCTCCATCTTTGGCTGCAAAAAAATATAATCAATCTGATTTCAGTATTGACCATCTGATGATGTCCACAAATAGAGTCTTCTCTTGTGTTGTTGGAAGAGGGTTTGCTATGACCAGAGCATTCTCTTGGCAAAACTCTATTAGCCTTTGCCTTGCTTCGTTCTGTACTCCAAGGCCAAATTTGCCTGTTATTCCAGGTATCTTTTGACTTCCTACTTTTGCATTCCAGTCCCCCTAATGAAAAGGGCATCTTTGTTGGCTGTTCTAGACGGTCTTGTAGGTGCCCATAGAACTGTTCACCTTCAGCTTCTTCAGCATTACTGGTTTTGGCATAGACTTGGATTGCTGTTTGGGTCATAGCCCTGAAACTGTATTACTTTAATATGGAATTGGTGGTATTGAATCGGTTTGCCTTGGAAACAGAGATCATTCTGTTGTTTTTGAGATTGCATCCAAGCACTGAATTTCGAACTCTTTTGTTGACCATGATGGCTACTCCATTTCTTCTAAGGGATTCCTGCCCACAGTAGAAGATATAATGGTCATCTGAGTTAAATTCACCCATTGCAGTCCATTTTAGTTCACTGATTCCTAAGATGTCGATGTTCACTCTCGCCATCTCCTGTTTGACCACTTCCAATTTGCCTTGATTCATGGACCTAACATTCCAGGTTCATCTGCAATATTGCTCTTAACAACATCGGACTTTACTTCCATCCCCAGTCACATTCACAACTGGGTGTTGGTTTTTCTTTGGCTCTGTCTCTTCATTCTTCCTGGAGTTATTTCTCCTCTCATCTCCAGTAGCATATTGGGCACCTAATGACCTGAAGAGTTCATTTTTCAGTGTCCTATCTTTTTGTCTTTTCATACTGTTCATGGGGTTCTCATGGCAAGAATACTGAAGTGGTTTGCCATTCCCTTCTACAGCTGAAATAAACATATAAATGGATAAAACAGTGGCCAAAAGAAGCTATTTTCCACAGGGCAGTAATCAAGTATTCCCACTAAACACAATTTGTGTTTCTATAAGTAGGAATTATTTGCATTGCCATAAAGTTTCTATGAGTTAATTTCTATCTCTATAAAGTTTTCAAATAGCTCAAAAACAAGCAAAGGTGGTCACTAGTTGCATAGACTAGCAAAGACATCCCATAATTTCTAAGTCTCTCACACTGTTTCCTTATACATTGAAGCCAGTGCAGTGCATCCAAAAGGCAGTTCTCTTTCTTGACTCCCACTCTGGGAATTGTCTTATTAGTCTTTATCAGGAGATAAAAATGAGGCTGAGGGAGAGTGGGGAGAGAGGATGGTTTCAAAGTCAAGACTAGGAAACTGAGTAAAAGTGAGGCAAATTGTCCTTTTTAACTCAACTTGGAATGGTATTAAGAGCTTGGGCCCTAGAACCACAGCATATGGTTCAAATTCTATTTTTGTCACTTAGTAGTACATGAGTCACCTATTGGGCAATTTATTTAATCCTTTGAGCTCCAGTTTCTTTATGTAGATAACAGAGTTATTATCTAAAGTACCTACTGGTAAACTTGTTGATGGCGATCAAGTGAGATGACCTAAGTAGAATGCTTACATAACTGGCTTGGCAAAGTGTCGGATAAATGTTAGCTACCATCATCAATATTTTTTTCAATATTATAATGAAACTAATATGACCAAGCTAAACAAGCTCAGATATAATAATATCACATTAACTTTTAAAACAGCTTTATAAATAAATTATTAGTATATAATAAACTGGATATACTTCAAATGTACAATTGGTGTTAAGCATCCATGTATGAGGGCCCTAGAGCGTGGGCTCAGTAGTTGTGGTGCAGCAGTTTAGTTGTTCCATCGCATGCGGAATCTTCCCAGACCAGGAATTGAACCTGTGTCCCCTGCACTGGCAGGCAGACTCCTATCCACTGTACTAGCAGCATCACCTCCAACACCTCCAGCTCTTTCCTTATCTGTGGGATAATGTGATCCAAGATACCTAGTGGATGTCCGAAACTTTAGATAGTTCTGAACCCTATATGTAATGTTTTTTCCTATACATACATACCCATGATAAAGTTTACTTTATAAATTAGGTGCACTAGAAGATTAATGATAGTTTAATAATAATAAAATAGAAAAATGATAGCAATGAACTGGAATAAAACTTATGTAAATGTGGTCTCTCTCAAAATACCTTTACTGTGCAAACTTAATGCCTTTGACATCTTAACTAAGCACTTGTCACACACTGTGGCTTTAATATTTGCAGTTTGAAGTGCAACAGCAAAACTAGCATGAATTTCTTTTTCTCTCTTCATAAATCAATGGATAGAATATTGGTAGATCTTAGCAACTTCAGATTTGATCATTTTCTTATTAAATACAGATTTTTCACCTTTTCACTTAATGAAGGCACTATGATTTCTTTTAGGCACACTGGAATTGCCAACATCTTTACTCTGGGCGTTGGAGCCTTTATGAAGTAAAGTAAAAGTTATTTGAACAGAATCACTGTGATAGGCAACAGTTGATCTGATACCTGAGGTGGTTACTAAGTGACTAACAGGTTATGCAGGACAAAGGGACGATTCACATTCTGCGTGGACTGGAGTGGGACAGCATGAAATTTCATCATGAAACTCAGATCAGCACACAATTTAAAATTTATGAATTGTTTATTTCTGGACTTTTCCCTTTAATAGTTTCAGACCCCAGTGGCCTCAGGTAACTGAAACTGCAAAAAGCAGAACTGCAGATAGAGGGGAACTACTGGGTTGTAACCATCACTGTAATGAATATAGCCATCACCTCCAACAGCTCCCGAACTCTCTAATTTCTCTCTCTCACCTTCCCCACCCCCCAGACAACTACTGATCTACTTTTTGACACTATAAATTAGTTTATATTTTCTAGAATGTTTGCAAAGGATATGTAGTATATATTCTTTTTTGTTTGGCTTCTTTCACTGAGCTTTATTTTGAGATTAATCATGCTGATGTTTATATTAATAGTTCATTCTTTTTAATTGCCAAGTAGCATTGCCTTGTATGTATATACCATAGTTTATTTACCCACCCAGCTGTTGATGGAATTTGGATTGTTTCCCATTTTTGGCTGTTACAAATAAAGCTGTCATAAACATTCACGTACAAGTGTCTATATGTAGAAATGTTTTAACTGGATAAATAACAAAGAGTGAACTGGCTAAATCATACCATAGTTATATGTTTAGCTTAAAAATCTGCCAATCTATTTTCCAAATTGGTTGCATAAATTTTCATTCTCACCAGTGAGAATGTCTGTCAAGCCCCCTTTTCTTTTAGGAATTAACCCTCTCACAAGCCACATGGTTTTGACTGTCTTTACATCACAAGCCCTCAAGCCCAGCACCAGTATTACAGGGAGGGCAAATGAATCGATATTCCAAACAGTGTGTTGTCTCCTAGGAATTTTCCATTTCAGATAAATTCATTACAAACGTGCCATACATTCTCGTATTGCACACTTACAGCATATTTTTCTTACATTTCTAAGGATTTGGGAAATAAAGATGAGGCACACACATGTACTCAATCCACTGTTTTGATCTAATCTTTTGTAGGTGTTCTTATTCTGCTCCATTTTTCAAAATAGTGGCAGATAAGCAGCAAATTTAATACCAGGAAAAAGACTGCTAGAGATAGACTTATTAACAGCATGGAAGAATGACAGACTGGATTCTGACAGTAAGGAAGAAAACTGAAAAACTTTAGAAAGGAGACACTACTAGTCAAAACACATATCAGTGGGATGCTAATGTAGGGCTATATATATACATGCTTCAGCAGATTCTGAGGGCATCAATATAAGTTAAGTATAGACTGATAATTGTGAGGGTCAGGAAGGCATTTAAAATATATATATATATATATATATACATATATATATATATATATATTGTAGTGTCTATTTAACAAAGCAAAGAAGTGGCTGTGCTGATGCATTTGTAAAAAGTTTTCTATCAAAACAAAACTTTTAATTTTTAAAGGCATAAATACTCACATGTAAAATTTATTCTCCAGGACTTGAGATTTTACTCCATTAGTTAAACTCTGATGGTTTGTAAATGTATCAACATTTTTTTTTGCACTTTGTCATGCTTGTTTACATAGAAAGCATTCTATCATACCATGATGATAAAAATACAACATTTTTCTTTCCTTGAGATGGTATGCAATGTTTTAAATATTACCCAAGGGAAACTTCTCTTTGTGTAATTCTGAGTAGTTCTATTTTTCAAAAGGGAACTATGTGTCCTATTAGGTTGTTTATATTTAGTATATTGACTACTGATTGTTCTGAGTAACAAAAAGATCAGGACTTACATATTTTTGCTTGAAATAATTCAATAATTATTTAATTAAAATAAACTAAAAGGTGGTGAATATTGCTTTTTCCAAATATCTTCTTTCAGATGTGTTTTGAGTTATGTTTAAAAGTGTGGTGTGTGCCAGTCAGAATGGCTGCCATCCAAAAGTCTACAAGCAATAAATCCTGGAGAGGATGTGGAGAAAAGGGAACCCTATTACACTGTTGGGGGAAATGGAAACTAATAAAGCCACTATGGAGAACAGTGTGGAGAGTCCTTAAAAAACTGGAACTAGAACTACCATATGACCCAGCAATCCCACTGCTGGGCATACACACCAAGGAAACCAGAATTGAAAGAGACACGTGTACCCCAACGTTCATCGCCACACTGTTTACAATAGCCATGATGTGGAAGCAACCTAGATGTCCATCAGCAGATGAACGGATAAGGAACCAGTGGTACATATACACAATGGAATATTACTCAGCCATTAAAAAGAATACATTTGAATCAGTTCTACTGAGGTGGACAAAACTGGAGCCTATTATACAGAGTGAAGTAAGCCAGAAGGAAAAACAATACAGTATACTAACGCATATATATGGAATTTAGAAAGATGGTAACTATAACCCAGTTTGTGAGACAGCAAAACAGATGCAGATGTATAGAAAAGTCTTTTGGACTCTATGGGAGAGGGTGAGAGTGGGATGATATGGGAGAATGGCATTAAAGCATGTAAATTCTCATATGTGAAATGAATCGCCAGCCCAGGTTTGATGCATGATACAGGGTGCACAGGGCTGGTGCACCGGGATGACCCAGAGGGGTGGAATAAGGAGGGAGGTGGGAGGGGGGTTCTGGAAGGGGAACACGTGTATACCCATGGTGGATTCATGTCAATGTATGGCAAAACCAACACAATATTGTAAAGAAAAAAGTCTTTATTGAATTTGTTACCAAAAAAAAAAAAAAAGAAGTGTGGTGTATGAAGACTAATTTATCATATTAGGAAATAAAAAGATAAAAGCCCAGGGTTCCCAAGTTAGTCACCCATCAGATTAACTAATTTAGTTGTCATTTGGTACTACCTTTCTTTCAAAATAGGAATGAATATTCTGTCATTCTAGTCTCTGCTTGAATGCTTGCAGTTACAAGGAGTTCATAACTTTATAAGGCATCCCATTTTACCTTTAGACAGTTCACATTTTTAAAAACACTATCATTGCTTATGCTGAAGAAAAAAATGTCTCTCTGTACCTTATATCATTGAATTCAAAATAAGTTCTTTTAGTGTTTCTATATATGGGTCTTTAATCTTTTGAAGACAAAGATCATCACTCCCTTTCTGTTTTTATTTGTGTAAAATAAATCTCACTAATATCTTATAGTGGTTTAGCTGCTAAATCATGTCCAATTCTTACAGTCCTATGAACTCTAGTCTGCCAGTCTCCCCCGTCCATGGGATTCTCCAGGCAAGCATACTGGAGTGGGTTGCCATTTCCTTCTCCAGGGAATCTTCCTGACCTAAGAAATGAACCTAGGTCTCCTGCATTGAAGGCAGACTCTTTATCAACTGAGATACAAGAGAAGCCCAAATTCTTATATACTCCTCTCTAAAAAAATAAATGAAAACAAAGCTTTCTTCCCTACTCTCTCCCTATGTTCATCCCTCCCCCCCTTCCAGTCTTTCCTCCTTCCTTTTTTCTTAATTCAGTCCAAAAGCTATGAAATGGAGCTACATGAAGTAAGGGTGTAAGTGGTGGGGAGAGGAGTGATGTCACAGTATGGGGAACTGGAGCCTGAGTGAGGTAAGGACAGCAGGCTTTACTGGAAGTTTGTGGAATTCCAGCTGAGCGATTTCAAATCCTAAAGAAGATGCTGTTAAAGTGCTGCACTCAATATGTCAGCAAATTTGGAAAACTCAGCAGTAGCCACAGAACTGGAAAAGGTCAATTTTCATTCCAATCCCAAAGAAGGGAAATGCCAAAGAGTGTTCAAACTACCACACAATGGCATTCATTTCACATTCTAGCAAAATAATACTCAAAATTCTCCAAGCTAGGCTTCAACAGCAAATGAACCAAGAACTTCGAGATGTTCATACTGGATTTAAAACAGGCAGAGGAAGCAGTGATCAAATTGCAAACATCCAATGGATCATAGAAAAAGCTAGAGAACTCCAGAATAACATCTACTTCTGCTTCATTGACTATGCCAAACCCTTTGACTATATGGATCACAACAAACTGTGGAAAATTCTTAAAGATATGGGAATACCAGACCACCTTACCTGCCTCCTGTGAAACTGGTATGCAGGTCAAGAAGCAACTGGACTTGGGAACTGTTAGAACTGGACTTGGGACAATAGTCTGGTTCAAAATTGGGAAAGGAGTACGTCAAGGCTGTATATTGTCACCCTGCTTATTTAACTCATATGCAGAATACATCATGCAAAATGCTGGACTGGATGAAACACAAGTTGGGATCAGGACTGCGGGGAGAAAAATCAAAAGCCTCAGATATATAGATGACACCACCATAATGGCAGAAAGCAAAGAGGAACTAAAGAGCCTCTTGATGAAGGTGAAAGAAGAGAGTGATAAAGCTGGCTTAAAACTCAACATTCAAAAAATTAAGATCAAGGCATCTGGTCCCATCACTTCATGGTAAATAGATGAGGAAACAATGGAAACAGTGACAGATTTTATTTTCTTGGGCTACAAAATCATTGCAGATGGTAACTCAGTTCAGTTCAGTCGCTCAGTCATGTCGTCCAACTCTTTGCGACCCCATGGACTGCAGCACACCAGGCCTCCCTGTCCATCACCAACTCCCGGAGTTTAGTAAAACTCATGTCCATTGAGTCGGTGATGCCATCCAACCATCTAATCCTCGGGCATCCCCTTCTCCTGCCCTCAACCTTTCCCAGCATCACAGTCTTTTCCAATGAGTCAGCTCTTTGCATCAGGTGGCCAAAGTATTGGAGTTTCAGCTTCAACATCAATCCTTCCAGTGAACACCCAGGACTGATCTTTAGGATGAACTGGTTGGATCTCCTTGCAAGTTCAAGGGATTCTCAAGAGTCTTCTCCAACACCACAGTTCAAAAGCATCAATTCTTCGGTGATCAGGTTTCTTTACAATGCAACTCTCACATCCATACATGACTACTAGAAAAACCAAAGTATTGACTAGACAGACCTTTGTTGACAAAGTGCAGCCATGAAATTAAAAGACACTTTCTCCTTGGAACAAAAGCTATGACAAACCTAGACATCATATTAAAAAGCAGAGACATTACTTTGCTGACAAAGGTCTGTCTAGAAGTCAAAGCTATGGTTTTTCCAGTTGCCATAAATGAATGTGAGAGTTTGGCCATAAAGAAACTTGAGCTCTGAAGAACTGATGCTTTTGAATTGAGTGTCCCTTGGACTGAAAGGAGATTAAACCAGTCAATTGTAAAGGAAATCAGTCCTGAATATTCATTGGAAGGACTGATGCTGAAGCTCCAGAGCTTTGGCCACCTGATCTGAAGAACTGACTCATTTGAGAAGACCCTGATGCTGGTAAAGATTGAAGGCAGGAGGAGAAGGGGACAACAGAAGATGAGATGGTTGGATGGTATCACCAGCTCAATAGACATGAATTTGAGCCAGTTCTTGGAGATGGTGAAGGACAGGGAAGTCTGGCATGCTGCAGTGCATAGGATCTCAAAGAGTCGGACATGACTGAGTGACTGAACAACAACAGCAACAAGATCAAATTATTTCATCACATGTACCCCCATCTCTTGGCTCCCAAGCAGTGGGAACATGGCCATCTTAGCTCCAGACATATTCAAACAAAAGTCTGGGGCATGACTCAGTCTCATCCCTCAGTCAGTATCTATTATGGGCTGGGAATA
The DNA here is from genome assembly GCA_007570785.1 of Antilocapra americana. Taxonomy (NCBI): domain Eukaryota; kingdom Metazoa; phylum Chordata; class Mammalia; order Artiodactyla; family Antilocapridae; genus Antilocapra; species Antilocapra americana. Next base: position 55,867,134 of record ML660200.1, on the reverse strand, counting down.
CAATGATTGGCTTAGATTAGGTCTCATGCCTACTCCTTTTGCTGAGCTTGGGTTTGAATTAATTCTACCCAGTCACTGGGTAGGAGATAAGAAAGGGATAATTGGAAAGCCTAGGTCTTGTTGGGTGAAGGAGAAATGGGTCCTGTATAAGCTAAAACAACAGATGTTCACACTAGCATAGCTATTCACAGTTTGAATAATAACATCTACACATATAATATAAACATATATTTCTTACAGTGGGATCATTCTATGGAAACTCTATTTCATGACTTGTTTTCATTTTACTTAGAACCAATAATAAAAATCTTTCAATGTTAATGAATATTCTTTAGCAAATCATTTTGACAGCTACAAAATATCAATTTTACTTAACAATCTGTTACTTTTTTATTTTTGGCTGTGCTGATAGACTTGTGGGATCTTAGTTTCCTGACCAGGGATCAAGTCTGGGCCCTCAGTAGTAAAAACACAGAACTCTAACTACTGGAGCACCAAGGAATTCACAACAATCCTTTACTTTTGAACAAATTAAGTTCTCTGCATGTTTTTCTTTGCTAAACAACATAGTGAAGACTCTTTGAACACATTTCTATGTGCACTTATCCAGGTATTTTCTCAGGATAAATCCTTCAAGATATGATAATCAAAGAATCATATCAAATCATATCATATCAAGAATCAAGTCAAAGAAAAAAAGATTTTTCAACCATTTTTAAGTACCATCCTTCATTTGGTATTTGAAAAACACTCAACAATGTTTGTTGACTATTATCTTGCCTACCTACTCTGCTTTGTCAGTGCCTTTTTATATAAATGCCAGAAAGGAACAAACAGCTCCCAGTATGTGTACAGATATTATTGGGGAAAATAATTCCTTTTTAAAAAGTATATATTTTCCACTGCTTATGAGTCTATTAATTTGTGCATTTAGCAGTCCTGGTATTCACACCAATAGAATCAATAGACCTCAACAGAAATTATGGGCATGTTACTTCTGAGATTTGCTTTAAAAGACAGCATGGGATATTCTCTCTTTCTCTCTCTTTCTCCATACACACACACACACACACACACACACACACACACACACACAATTATTATTTGTATCAATCACTCTGAGGTAAATCAGCTGCCATATTGCGAGGACAGTGAGGTAGCCTATGAAGAAGCCCACAAGGGGAGGATTCTTGGGAAAGATTGAGGGCAGGAGGAGAAGGGGGCAACCGATGTTTGGATGGCATCAGCAACCCAATGGACATGAGTTTGAGAAAACTCCAGGAAATAGTGAAGGACAGGGAAGCCTGGCATGTTGCAGTCCATGGGGTGGCAAAGAGTCAGACATGACAGAGTGACTGAATGACAACAATAGGGGAGGAACTGTGGTTACGATGACCAGCAAGGCATGAGGCTCCCAAAACCCACGTGAGTGAGCTTGAGGTAGACTTTCCTCCAGCTGAGTCTTCAGATGATGGCAGCTTAGATTAATAGTTTGACTGAAATTTCTTGAGGGATTCAGAGCTGGAAGCTCCCAGTTATGCTTCTCCCTGATTTTTGACCCATAGAAACTATGAGATAATAAATGTTTGTTCTTTCAAGCTGTTAAGTTTTAGGGATAATTTGTTACACAGGAATAAAAGCCAAGATACCCCATAATGTTAATGAGATTGAACTTCTAATAAAAACCTTTTCACAAAGAAAACTCCAGGCCCAGATATCTTCAGTGGTGAGTTTTGTCAAATATTTAATTAAGAAATAATAATATTGAACTTACACAAAGTCTTTCAGAAAATAGAGGAGAAAAAGACAATTCTCATTTTGTAAGGCCAGCATAATGCCTTTACCAAAACCATATAAAAATACTACAAGAAAAAATGGCTAACATTTCTCATAACCATAGTGGTAGGAGATCTTAATAAAAGCACATCAAATTAAGTAATATATATTAAAGCCATAACATATCAGGACTACATGGGGTTTAGACATAAATGCAAGATTCTTTTAACTTTCAACATTTTACATTTAAAGTCATTCACTCTTTGCCACTCTATCGACTATACAGTCCATGGAATTCTCCAGGCCAGAATACTGGAGTGGGTAGGCTTTCCCTTCTCCACGGGATCTTCCTGACCTGGGAATTGAATCAGGGTCTCCTGCATTGCAGGGGGATTTTTTACCAACTGAGCTATCAGGGCAGCCAATAAGTTTCAAAAATCAACACAATTCAGATTACATTGCAGTAGTTTATTAGGGTAGGAAAACTCTCACAATCATTACATGAAATGCAGAAATAATACTTGGCAAAATCTGGCACCTATTCATAACAAAAATTCATACCAACTCAGAGACAGATGGAAATTTCACCCATCTGACAGAATGCCCTTAAGAACAGCCTACTACTCAGTGTTGAAATTTTGTTTTCCCCCACTTCTGTACAAATACTGCACTAGATATACATTCTAGCCAATACAGTAAGAAAAAGAGACAAGATTTTAAGAGAAATGCAAAACTATTTTATTTGTAGGTAATATGGTTGTATACAGAAAAGCCTAAAACATCTCCAAATACTTACTGAACTTATTATATTGACAATCCAGTCAGTATACAAAACCCAATTATTTTTCTCTACAGTAGTGATGAACAATTGAAAAAAAATTAAATCAGCATTTCCAGCAACAATCAAAAATCTAAAATACTTAGAAATACATTTAACAATATATAGAACTTCTACCCTGCAAACTACAAAACATTGCTGAGAGCAGCCAAACTAAACTTAAATAAATAAAAAGATATACCATATTCTTGGATGGGAAAACTCAATATTTTTAACACATAAATTCTTTCCAAATTGATCTGCATATTCAATGAAATCTTAATAAAAACAACTGCAAGATTTTTGAAAAATTGACAAGCTGATTCTGGAACTTATATGGAAGGTTTGGTCAAATCTCTAGTAACCAAACTAATCTTAAAAGTTGGAGGGCTTACATTACTTAATTTCAAAACTTGTATAAAGGCTTAGTAATCAAAATAGTGTGCTACTGGTCAAATATAGGTAGACAAATAGATCAATGGCATAGAATAAAAAGTGCTCCAGCTGACGTATGTATATATATCTATCCAATGGCCAAATGACTTAATACAGAGTTACTAAAGTAGTTTTATGACAAAGGAAGGCTTTCAATAGTACGTGAACTGAGAATTTCCATATGTACAAGCTGGATTTATAAAGGCAGAAGAACAAGAGATCAAATGGCCAATATACATTGGATTATAGAAAAAGCATGGCTTCCCTGAGAGCTCAGTTGATAAAGAATCCGCCTGCAATATGTTACACCTCGATTCAATTTCTGGGTTGGGAAGATCCCCTGGAGAAGTGATAGGCTACCCACTCCAGTATTCTTAGGCTTCGCTTGGGGCTCAGCTGGTAAAGAATCTGCCTGCAATGCAGGAGATCTGGGTTTAATCCATGGGTTGGGAAGATCCCCTGGAGAAGGGAAAGGCTACCCACTCCAGTATTCTGGCCTGGAGAATTCCATGGACAGTCTGGGGTTGCAAAGAGTCATACACAACTGAGTGGTTTTCACTTTCACTTTCATAGAAAAAGCAAGAGAATTCCAGAAAAACATCTATTTCTGCTAAAGTCTTTATATAGATCACAACAATCTAGGGAAAATTCTTAAAGTGATAGGAATACTAGACCAACTTATCTGACCCCTGAGAAACCTGTACAGACGTCAAGAAGCAGCAGTTAGAACTAGATATGAAACAACAGACTGGTTCAAAATAGGGAAAGTAGTATATCAAGGCTGTTATTTAACTAATATTCAGAGGGCATCATGAGAGATGCCAGGCTAGTTGAAGCACAAGCTGGAGTCAAGATTGCTGGGAGAAAGATCAATAACCTCAGAGATGCAGATGACACCACCCTAGTGGCAGAAAAAAAAGAACTAAAAAGCCTCTTGATGAAGGTGAAAGAAGAGAATTAAAAGCTGGCTTGAAGCTCAACATTCAGAAAACTAAGATCATGGCATCTGGTCCCATTACTTCATGGCCAATAGATGGGGAAAAATGGAAACAGTGAGAGACTTTTTTTTCTTGGGCTCCAAAATCACTGTGGATGGTGACTGCAGCCATGAAATTAAAAGACGCTTGCTCCTTAGAAGAAAAGCTATGACAAATCTAGACAAGGTATTAAAAAACAGACATATCAGTTTGCTGTCAAAAGTCTTTATAGTTAAAGCTATGGTTTTTCTAGCAGTCATTTAAAGATGTGGGAGTTGGACCATAAAGAAAGCTGAGCACCGAAGAATTGATTCTTTTGAACTGTGGTGTTGGAGAAGACTTTTGAGAGTCCCTTGGACTGCAAGGAGATCCAACCAGTTCCTCCTAAAGGAGATCAGTCCTGAGTGTTCACTGGAAGGACTGATGCTGAAGCTGAAGCTCCAGAGCTTTGGCCACCTGATGTGAATAATTGACTCATTTGAAAAGACCCTGATGCTGGGAAAGATTGAAGGCAGGAGGAGAACAGGACAACAGAGGATGAGATGGTTGGATGGCATCACCTAGTCAATGGACATGAGTCAGAGTAAACTCTGGGAGAGAGTGAAGGACAGGGAAGCCTGGCATGCTGCATTCCATGAGGTTGCAAAGAGACACACAGAGTGACTGAACAACAACTACCTAGAGCAAAATGAAAATTTCTTAACAATGTCACAGACAGCATTAAGCATACAAGTAAAAAATGTTGTTAATTGAAGTTGATCAAAATCAAAACTTATTTTTCCAAATATACCACCAGGAAATGAATAGTCAATTCAAAAACTAGGAGAAAATATTCACAACATATATCTGACAAAGAACTTATTGCTCAGTATCATCGAGCACAGGAGAAAGCAGATTAAAACCAGTAGATATCTCTTATTAGAAAGTTTAAAATTTAAAACAAAAAGCAATGTGTAACATAAATGCTATCAAGAATATGGAGCTTTCAAAATTCTCATACTGCTTGTGGAATAAATTTGGTAAACCACTTTGGGAAATAGTGTTGTAGTTTCTTACAGAGTTAAAGTTAAAATTCATATATTTACATAGGATTGTATTTCCTAATGTTTATCCAAAGGAAATGAAAATATTTATTAACAGAAAGCCAGCAGAAAAATCTTTATAGCAGCTCTATTTGTAATATTAAAATCTGGAAACCACCAAAGTGTTTGTCCATTAGTTGGAGAACAAATAAACTGGTGTATTCATACAATGGATTACTATTCAACAAACAAAAGGGTCAAGATAGTGGCACACTCTGCTGTATGAATGCATCTCAAAAATATTATGCTAAGTGAAAGAGTCCAGAATCCAGAAATTACATATTGAATGATTTCACTTATATAAAGTTCTCAACTATCCAAAATTAAGTTTTGTGTATGATAGGAATCAGAACAGAGTAATTTTGTAGGTGGGAGCGAGTGTCTGGGAAAAGGGGCACAGGGAACTTCCTGAAGAGAGAAATGTCCTATACCTTGAGAGATGAGTGGGTTACATCAATGGTTGTATTTGTTGAAAGCGAAAGATACCTTGAGATTTGTGCATTTGTATGTGTCTTAATCATTTATCAATAACTCTTAAAAAGCACGTATCAATAACATTTTAATTATTATTCTCCATTAGCCCCTCCCCTCCCTCAATCCATTAATCAGCACATGTTGGGCAGGGCAATTCAATTGTCATTGAATCAATCTATGCAAATCTTATGCAGTCAGTATTTGTCCATTGTCTCTAAGGATAACAGGAGTAACTTGATCATGTTAAATAAAGTTATATTTGTAATACTCCTTAATACAGAATTAGGTCCAGTAATTCTAACCACTGATGAAATTAGACACAGAAGTCTGTTTTAAGGTTTCATAATTATTTATTTTTGCATTTATTTTCTCTTTGCTTATTATATCTTGTTCTATACTTATTTAACTTACTGTGATATTTAGCTCCTTTAATATTTCATAGAGCATCTATTTCCTAGCAACTTGGTTTCTGTTCCAAAATGTGAGATACACAGTACATAAAAAAGGCAGAATGACAGAATAGGAGTAATATAAAATCCTTCTAAATTGAAAGGTGGTGGTGGAGTGGCTGGGAAGAGGAATATTCTCATGAGGGATTGAATAAGAGGGAGAATGAAAGGAGTTAGGGAGTCACAGGATGAGAATTTAGGGTTTGTGCAAGGAGCTGTCCAAGGTGTAAATCATAGAGAGGTCAGGCAGCCACCTTTTCCAGAATGGTCCAAAAGTGGTAGAAGACATTGAGTGAAAGAAGCCTTACTTTATCAGCAGCAAGTCCGTTACAAGTGTCTTCAGTTAGAGAAGCAATTATGGTAAAATGTTATTATCCAAAAATGAGCAATGTACTTTGTAGAGGCTCAACTTGACTAAAGCAACATTATTAGAAATATTCTAGTTTGCAACTGCTGTAGTTTCTTTATTTTAAAGTTCATGAGTTAATGAGAAGCTTTTGGTCTCATCATCTGTCAATTTGCAGTAGAAGGGCATTTGTGTATTATATATAATACTATTAAGGATTAAATATGTCATGTTATTATAGAATCTAATTATTTTAGATAGTTATTATTGCAATGTATTAGGATTATTTATAGCCATGATTATGATGACAATAACTAATGCTCTTTGGATTCTTAATATGTACCAAGTAGTATTCAAATATTGTTCATGGATTTATCTAAATATATCTCACAACAGCACTAGGACACATTATTTTTGTTATTTCTATTTTACAGAGAAGGTAAGTGAAACTACAAGTGTGTATAACACATATTCAATGTTACTTAGCTAGCAATGACTAAATGTAAAGTTTTCCTCTTAACCAAAGTAGATTCAAACATGCCAATTTCCATGTAATTGAATGCTTATATAGATGTTCTTTTCTTTTTAAAGTATTTTACTCATAACATGTTGCTAGTTATAAAGTCATTTTTTCTTCAGGTTGTTTACTGTTTATTTGTGACAGCATCCTCAAAGAACAAGGACAGGAATCTTATTTCTACGTTCTTTCATGTAAAAATGGAGCTTTTACCCAGCATGAAAATATTAATACAATCTTTTCTCAGAGAGATGGATTATCAGTGAAAGTAAACGACAACATACTCTGGCAATAAAAATAACGAGACAGACAGGACAAAAATAATGACATCCTCTAGCATAATCTCAGCAGAAAATAACTAAATCACCTTGAAGGAGATAAATTGTTACAAAACACCATCCTAGTCTAATGTGGATTGACAGGAAATGACAGGACCCTTCAAAGGGATGGCAGCCCACAAGCCCATGTGCTTTCAAGGGATCAAAGGGACTGACACCACCTGCCAGCTCCATCTAAGCAGAAAACAGCTAGATTCTCTCCAGGTGGATATTTACTCTAAGATATTATTTCTGGGAAAAGATAGCTTATTTGGGAAGGATGACAGCATTTTTCTACACATCCTGTCATCTGTTAGAGTAGGACTGGATGGGGGGAGAATCCACCAAACCTGTCCTTGGGATCCAAATCAGTCATAAATCTTTCGCAAGCTAGAGAAATTAAACTGTGACACATTGCTTTAAAGACAGTGTGCAGTGTGTTCAGTTTACAGATTGTTATTGCTTTCCCTCCTATCGATATAAAAGTTTTTAAAAAGTTTTATATAGGCTCAGTTTATCATCCACCGAAGTAGATTTTAGTAATGATCTAGAAAGCAAAATATCTTTGATGGTTTGGACATTAAATAGTAAAATAACAAAAGTTTCAGAAAAAGAAGCCATGGAAGAATGTTTTTATATTCTTGGGAACAGAGAAAATTTTTCAGACCATTATATGGAATACTGAATCCCTATGTAAAAGACTGATTTTATTATATGAAATTATAAAGCACTATTAAAAAGTTAAAGATTGGATAAACTAGTGAAATTAAGTCAATGTTACCAAATTAACCAAATTAAGTCATTGGTTAATATTCTTAATATATTAATAACTCTTACAAATAATTAAGAAAAATGACACCTGAAATGGCAAAGTATATTAACAGGCACTTTAAGGAGAAGGAAATTCAAATGGTTATTGAAAATATGAAAAGGTGTTCAACCTCTCTACCAATCAAAGGAATGAAAACTCAATAGCAAGGAGATTTCATTTCTTAGTTATCAGACTCCATTCAAAAGTGGCATTGTATTCATTCATGTTGAGTGTCAGAAAATGTTCTAGCTTCTGTGTCTTTTGTGAACTGTCAAATTGAAGATGGGTAAAACAGAATTTTGTCAGTTTCTTTGAAAATCTAAGATGTGTGTATTCTTTGATTTATCAGTTCCACTTGGGATTTATTTTACAATAACACCTCTAGAATAACAAAAATATTTATATATTTTGATGTTCACTACAGTACTGTTTATAAAATTTACTGTTTCCACATTCTGAGATTTATAAAAAAAGTTTCAAGAATAACCAAACAGCAATAGCTTTTACCCAGAATTCTCAAATATTAAAATTTTCAATTAACAATAATCATGCCTTGGATAAACCTCATTGGCTATGCTACTGACACTGAGCAAACTCAAATGTTAACATTTTATCGCAGTTCTTCTCCTGCTCGTTCTTTTTCTCTCACTCTCTCTCTCCACATACACTCACACACAACATTTTTTTCTGCACTGAGAGTAAACTGTTAATAAAGTACTACTTTACTCCTCAATACTCCGTTGTGTATTTCCTAATAATTCAGAATACTTTCATACAGTCTCAGTACACTTATCAAAGTTAAGAAATTAATATTGATTGTCCAGTCTCTCAGTCACGTGACTTTATTTACCAAAAAATCAAAAGTGTGACTTTATTTATAAAAAGGCACTGGACATAGTTGGCCACAGAGCATAGCTGGTCTACCCCTGCTCTAAATGCCTGTCTTCAGGTGGACAATCCTGGGAGGCACCTTACACAGGCTTCTGAGGAGTCCCAGTGGTATTGGATCAGTTGCCCACAGCAGTAACATGGATAATATCTCTTTATATTGGCTTTTTCTCCTTTTCTTTTTCTGCATGCTTCCTATTGTTGTTGTTGTTCAGCTGCTCAGTAGTGTCAGACTCTTTGTGACCCCATGGGCTGCAGCACACCAGGCTTCCCTGTCCTTCAACATCTCCTAGAGCCTGCTCAAACTCATGTCCATTGAGTCAGTGATAACATCCAACCATCTTGTCCTCTGTCCTTCCCTTCTCCTCCTGCCTTCAGTCTTTCCCAGCACCAGGGTCTGCCTGCAGTGCGGGAGACCTAAGTTCAATCCCTGGGGATTAGGAAGATCTCCCGGAGGAGGGCATGGTAACCCACTCCAGTATTCTTGCCTGGAGAGTTCCCAAGGATAGAGGAGACTGGTAAGCTACAATCCATGGGGTCGAAAAGGGTCAGACACAACTGAGTTATTACTCTCTTTGGGGATTCCCTGGTGGCTCAGACTGTAAAGAATCTGCTTCCTGTGGTAGCTTCTAAAATTAACCACATACAACTAAGTCAGAATCTCACATCAAGATTCCGGATTAAATTGTTTTATGAATGAACTGTGATTAAGTGGAAAAGATAGCATCTGCTTGATGACTATGGAGTCATGCAAAGACTGAAATAAATTTGGAGATTATGCTACAGACAATAACTCACACTCCAAAGAGGACATGCGTGCATGCTCAGTCATGTCCAGCTCTTTTGCAACCCCACGGACTGTAGCCCGCCAGGCTCCTCCATTCATGGGATTCTCCAGGCAAGAATACTGGAGTGGGTTGCCATTTCCTTCTCCAAAAGAGGACATAGCTAAAGTGTAAAATGAATAGGAAGGGAGGTAGCATCTTACTCTATTTTTTATTGTCAAAACTATGTAAATGATCTCCCATGAAGAGTGTAGAACTTGGAGGCTCCCTGACGTTTCACACTGAAAAATAAATGATATAGAGCTAACTTTGGGGAAAATACATACTAGATAAAATTTATCTTTAGTACCTGTATATTCCCAGTTAGGTCCTGCTTATTTCCTCTCTCATACCAGCATCCTTCATGTTGCTTTCTGATCCTTCCAAACTCCTCATGGCATCAGAAATTCATTCATTCAAAAAATAGTTGCTATATTCCAGGCACTTTTCTTAGTGCTGAAGGCACAGGAGTGAACACAACAAAGTGCCTGCTCTGTAGGAACTAAACAACAGGAGAATGACATAAATAAATATGCAATTAGTCAGGGGTGGTCAGGGCTATGAAGTAACAATAAGGGTGGGAAAGTGGGCTGGAGGGTTAGATGCTATTTTGTATAGTATGCTCAGGGAAGGCTTTTTGACAGGGTGTTCTTTAAGCAGAAACTTGAATTAAAGTGTAAAAGTAGCTGAGGGATGACCTTCTTGAAGCAGACACAAGTGTCCTGAGGTGGCAGCAGGCAGGAGGTCAGCATGGATGGTAGTGAGTGAGGGCAAGAGGGTAAGAGTTGAGACCTGAGAAGGGAGAAAATGTGGGGGCAACAGGAGGGAGAAATAGGAGGGGATAATAAACATTGATTTAAATTTGAAAAAGCAGATGAATTGAGACGCTTTATTTTAAAATGATCTCATCAGCTCCTGTATGTGGAGAATACACTTGTAAGAGGCCAGGTGGGGGGCGGATTTCAATAGAAAGCTATTAGAGCAATCTGATAAGAGAGCTGATGGTTTAGAATATAGGATAAATTGAAAAATGAAAGTCACTCAGTTGCGTCTGACTCTTTGCAACTCCATGGATTATACAGTCCAAGGAATTTTCTATGCCAGAATACTGGAGTGGGTAGTCTTTACTGTCTCCAGGGGATGTTCCCAACCGAGGGATCAAACCCAGGTCTCTTGCACTGCAGGCAGATTCTGTACCAGCTGAGCCACAAGGGAAGCCCAAGGGATGGATAAAGTGAAGGTAGAGTAGTTAAGTTCTGGGTATAATCTGAAGGTGGAGTTGACAAGATTTGCCAACTGAATTAGAGCTTCCCTGGTGGCTCAGGGTAAAGAATTCACCTGCAATGCAGGAGACAAGGGTTTTTACCCCTGGGTTGGGAAGATATCCTAGAGAAGGAAATGGCAACCTACCCCAGCATTCTTGCCTGAGATACCCCATAGACAGAGGAGCCTGGCAGGCTACAGTCTGTGGGGTCACTAAGTGTCGGACATGACTGAGTGACTGAGCACCCACATGCCAACTGATTAAGGCTTATGAGAAAAGTTGAGAAAACATGGATCATCTTGAGGTTTTTGCCTGAAAGGTGAGAATGCAATTTGCATTTACTGACAGACAAGAGAGCAAAGAGAAGGCATGGAGAGAATTCAAATGGTGTGCTTTGTCATGTTAGATTTGAGATCCTATTCTGTATCATGAGAAGCAAATGGCAATCCCTTCCAGTATTCTTGCCTGGAAATCCCAGGCAAGATTTCCAGAGGAGCCTGGAGGGTCATAGTTCATGGGGTTGCAAAAGAGTCAGATACAACTAAACAACTAAACAACTTAACAACAACAAAACAATTCTACCTCAAAGAGGAGATAGGATATATGAGCCTGGAGTTCACAGGAGAGATTGAGACTGGAGATAAAAATATAGTTGTTCCTTTGTAAATCATGTTTAAAGTCATGGGGCTGGATGTGACCACCTGGAGTGGGATTGGAGTTGGAGTGATGAAGAGAGGGGTCCCAGGATCAACCCAAGGCACTGTAACACTGGGTGAGGGAGAAGATGCAGTAATGCACATTATCTTTAAGGTTTAGGAGTGTGTGTGTGTGTGTGTGAGTGTGTGTGTGTGTGAGATAGGCTAGCAGTTGGATATGTTCATACATTTTGCTATTCTCTTTCTACCTTTATCAAAACATACCCACAGCTCACTGATGTAGTAAATGTAATCATCCTAATATCCGTAGCATCAACTCCCAACTAAACTGTTAGTATTTTAACCAAACCCTTAAGTGTCTAGGACGCAAAAGGTTAGAATTATAGAGTGTGCTCCGAAAAGCCAGTGGAAAGAAATATTTTGAGATATTGCAGATACGGAGACTGAATACATACTAATAACATAAAGGTAAAGCAATCTCCTTGGAGACTGATGTTTGAAGTTAACTCTAAAAGAAATGCACCTGGAGTAAAATAATCTGATCATCTAAGTAAAGAAATCAAAGTTTAAAATTTTAGTAATGAGATTAAAAATACCAGAAGTTATGCTTTAAGTAGAGAATGCATAAATGAAAATGAAGGTAATGACCACTGGCAAAGCTATCAGTTTAAATATATAAATATTTCTTTTCTTATAAAAATATAGCTGAAGATTAAAATTAGAAGTAATCAACTCCTTATCACAATTTAGATGCACCAGATTTAAGTGGAATAGGCTCTTTTGGGTGGAGAAGGAAATGGCAACCCACTCCAGTATTCTTACCTGGAGAATCCCAGGGATGGAGGAGCCTGGTGGGCTGCTGTCTATGGGGTCTTACAGAGTCAGACACGACTGAAGTGACTTAGAAGCAGCAGCAGCAGGCTCTTTTGGTTTTCAAAATTCTCTGGAATTACTGGGGAACTCAAGAGTGATAGGAATAATTGGAAAAGATTCTTAGAACTAGGGGAATTTGTCGGAACATTTTTAGCTCTATTAAAAAAGTATGCATTTTGTGCTTTACTCAATGTGACATTTTGCTTTTGAAGAACTTCGTCACTGCTGCCTCTATAATTATTAAGCACCAATTTTGTGTAAAATTTCATGACTTTTATCTTATCCTTACTTATACTATATGTATCTAGATACTTCTTATGCATTTAATCATGTACAAGAAATATTTAATACCATGTCATTTTAATTTAAAAAGGTAATCAATGAACAAGACAATCATTACTAAGAGGCTTAAAAAGTGTATATTTCACTATTTATCCAGTCCTTTTAGTATAAACACATAGAAGGAGGAATATAACTGTCAGCAAAGCATATATGATACTGCAGCAACAAATAATCATAGCACTGTAATTGTCATAACGACAAAAGCTTCTCACTCATGGTAGATGCCCATTGCAAGCAGACTATGGCTCTCCTCCATATTTCCTTATTTCAGGAGAAAGCTGAAGGAGCTACCTTAATGCTGCTCTTCTTGAGGCAGAGAAAAGTGACACAGCAAAGTATAAGCTGGCTCTTAATAGTTTCCACACAAAAGACATCCACTTCTGCTCGAAGTTTCATGAACACTTCTAAGTGAGACAGGAAAGAAATGTATAATCCTCCCACAGGGGTTGCAAGGAGTCGGACACAACTGAGCAACTAAACACAGACTCCCCCTTAATTCAAGAGAGATATCTAAGGTCTGTCCCATGACCAGCAGAGGCTGGCAGTGTTAGGAAACTATGATCTACAGGAAGAGTGGGAGGAACTAAGGTTAACTTTAGGAATCGGACTGTGAAAAATCTTACTAGCTGTCTTCAATTATCTAAAGGATTGTCAGGTGCTGTTATAGGGTTTATTTCACTCTGTGCCGTCCAGAGAGCCGAGCAGTAATCAGTAGGTTTTAAAAAAGCAAAAAAGGAGGGAGACTGTTGGTTCACAGAAACTACTTTACAATAACACCTCAATCTGTACAATACTAAGAAGGGCCATTTGGTGAGAAAGTAAGATCTCTGTTGCGGAAGTTTTCAGCCAAGGCTGGCTGCAATCTGTTAGGGAATCTATACAATACACTTTTGCTTTGGGCTGGTCCTTCAGGTTGTTACCAACTCTGAGGTTCTATGATTTTATTAGAAATTTGTCTTTATTTCCAAGACTATTGTATGTCCAAATGTTTATTTTTACTTCTCTTATTACATAGATATCCATGGACAGTTTGCAATAGAAGGTATATTATTTTTCTGCCCACAGGACATCTTGCAGAAGCTAGTTATCCCTTAAAAACTACTGATTTACCATCTTAGAGGTTTCTTTACTCCACAGAAGGAATTTATTGCATACAATTATGATATATAATATCTCTGGCTTATGAAGAATGAAAAAGCCATGTTTCTATACTATTATGGTTGAGTTTTCTACCTTAGAAATGCTTAATGTTCATAGTTAAGGTTACTATGGTAACCATAACTCAATTCTTTGTGACTATAAATTATTTTTTATTCCTGTATGTTGACTTTGATTCTTTATATCCATGTGATACCTAGCTATTCAAAGTGACAAACTATAATGTCTCCATAAGATAAGCTAAACGGGTTAAAGATCCTTCCCCCTCATGATTATAAAAAGAACTATTTGAAGTAAATAGTTACTAGGGGCTAGAATAGAAAAATTAGTATGTTGTATGATAAGGGAGTCAAAGCAGAGGGTCTTGATAGATTATAGTATGCACTGTAGTGAAAAATAAAGTGACTACAAACCAGTAAAATTATATTGTAAGTAAAATGAATAAACTGTGATTAGGGATAAAAGATGCCTTAGCTGTATACAAGTACTTTCTCTTTCTATGCCCATGGTAACATCAATAATTAATGATGGCACTTTTTAAAATTAATCTCAAACAAGTCTTCAGATCCTTTACAGCATGATATTATAAGAAGTAACTATTAATTGATCTCAGATCATCTCAATTCTCATTTCTCCCAGAAATACTTTAATTGTAAATGTAGAAAAGGCAATAGTTTCCATAAATTTTGCATAGATCAGATTCTACTGTTCCTGGGATAGATCTTGGCAGTTGGTTGGGGGATTTACTAAAGGAACAATGATTCTGACATTAGAGGTTCCATAGCAACCATGTTTTATTGAAAAGATTAGACTTAAAAGGGATCCCTAGATGTGGCACTGGGGCAGAGAACTTCTCTGAATTCTAATTTCTTGATGTGTAAAATGTGCATAGTAACATCTATCAGTGCTTCAGAGGAAAGCACTTTGGACATTTTATGACATGAGCTCTATGCTGGGCTAAAAGGTGAAGGGAAACGAACGTTTGTCAAGTCAGCTAGATCAACTGAACCCATACTGATGATTAATGAGGTCTGGGCTGTTGCAGTCGCATTATCTTCATATTCAAATACCTATGAATTTTACACTGTACCTGTTGTAGTTTATCCTGTACAACCCAGAAGAACTTGGCTTAAGTTTAACCAGAAATTAAGTTTGAATTATTATAATTTGTTTAATTTCCCTAGCTAGGTTGAAATTTCCTAGAGGACAGAAATAATGTTTAGATTTTGTGTCTGCAAAAGTGCCTTGCATTAATAAGATTTGAAAAAATTTTGTTAATGTAAATTAAAAAGTTAGTAGTAAGATACAGGAAGAACAGTTTCAAGCTAATGTAGCCTGAACTATAAGTACAAATATAGGTTAATTCTCCTGGTTAGAGAATATCATGACACGGGCCTAAGCTATGGCATGATGAATATGGCAAATTAATAAAATACCATTATAGAAGACTATAGAAAACTTGAGGAAGAGTGGTTAAAGTCCATTTCTAAAAATTAACAAATAACTATTTCTGTTATATTATCCTGAATTTTCTAAAATTATTGAATATCATATTAAGCTGCCTATAGAAATAATACACTCCCATCTAGGTATTGAAAAATTGCCAGCATTTTTCTTATATTATTATCTAGATCATTCTCAACATCCTGTTTATTAATATGCATTCCTTTGGGCTATAATTAACATATTACATGAAGATAAGTCTGCTTTTAAATGTTAGTAATAGATTTTGTTGTTGTTGTTGTTTAGTTGGTAAGCTGCATCCGATTCTTTTTGCGACCTCATGGACTGCAGCAGCCTGCCAGGCTCCTCTGTCCATGGGATTTCCCAAGCAAGAATGCTGGAGTGAGTTGCTTTGTCCTTCTCCAGAGGATCTTCCCAACCTAGGGATCAAATCCATGTCTCCTGCATTGGTAGGTGGGTTCTTTACTGCTGAGCCACCAGGGGAGCATAAAAATCCAAATGTCCACAAGTGGGAGAGATAGACTGTGGTATATCCCAGCCATGGAATACTCTCTCTCTCTCTCAGTTGCTAAGTCATGTTTGACTCTTTGCAATCCCAATGACTATAGTCTGCCACGCTTCTCTGTCCCTGGGATTTCCCAGGCAAGAATACTGGAGTGAGTTGCCGTTTCCTTCTCCAGGGGATCTTCCTGACCCAGGGGTTGAATCCACATCTCCTGCATTGGCAGACAGATTCCTTACCATTGAGCCACAAGGGAAGCCCAGTGCTGCTGCTGCTGCTGCTAAGTCGCTTCAGTCGTGTCCGACTCTGTGCGACCCCATAGACCGCAGCCCACCAGGCTCCCCCGTCCCTGGGATTCTCCAGGCAAGAACACTGGAGTGGGTTGCCATTGCCTTCTCCAGTGCATGGAAATGAAAAGTCAAAGTGAAGTCAATCAGTCCTGTCGGACTCTTTGGGATCCCATGGACTGCAGCCTACCAGGCTCCTCCGTCCATGGGATTTTCCAGGCAAGAGGACTGGAGTGGGGTGCCATTGCCTTCTCCCAAGCCCAATAATAGATCACTAAAAATTATATCAATAACAGTAATAAGAAGAATGAAAATAACTAGAAAGCTATATATTATCAGATTGGGAAAAATAATTGCAATAGCACAAGAACAGTCATTTCTAAAATGCTATCAGGTGAAATTCATGTGGAATGAAGATCTATGGATGATTTAGAAGAAGAAAACTTGGAAAGGAAAAGTGCAAAAATGTCATAAGAAATAAAGCCATATCTGGCTGAAAAGCTTAAGTATTGCCGATGTTAGAAGGAATTTCTCATTTCTCAAGAACAGGATTATGACAGTATTACAGGCCTCATCAGAGAGGCTACTTTAGTTCAGGATGAAATCTGTCTTTATAGGTAGCCCTGTATAGTTTCACTATCTGGCGTATGCCTACTGAGGTTTGTCCATAGTGATTTCACTTAAAAATAAAGTTTTGTTTGACAGAAAACAACAAAATTCTGTAAAGCAATTATCCTTCAATAAAAAAATAAATTAAAAAAACAAAAAAGCTTAAAAAGATAGCTTCATCAACTGACGAATGGATAAGAAAGCTGTGGTACATGTACACAATGGAATATTACTCAGCATTAAAAAAAATTCATTTGAAGCAATTCTGCTCAGATGGACGAAACTGGAGCCCATTATCCAGAGTGAAGTAAGCCAGAAGCAAAAACAACAATACAGTATATTAACGCATATATATGGAATTTAGAAAGACAGTAATGAGAACCCAACATGGGAGACAACAAAAGGAACGCAGATGTATAGAATAGACTCGTGGACTTTGTGGATGAGGGTAAGGGTGGGATGAGATGGGAGAAGGGCATTGAAGCATGTTAATTGTCATGTGTCTAATCAATCGCCAGCCCAGGATTGATGCTCGGGACTGGTGCAGCGAGATTTCCCGGGGGGGAGGGAGGAGGGAGGGGGGACCCGGAGGGGAAGCATATGTAAACGCATGGTGATATCATGACAATGTATGGCAAAAACAATAATAAAAAAAAAAAAAA